>JAPQVW010000003.1:8196157-8741960 GCA_028535905.1 Quercus berberidifolia | reverse complement strand
GGTTCTTAGCTAATTTTATTTTACTCATCTCCATTCTTCCTCATTTCTTTTAATCCAAACGGACCATAAAAGAAAAAGAAAAATTACAGATAAAACCAAATTGAGAACAAAGATTTTGAATGAATTCACTAGGAGCTAGTGATTGGTTTGATATTCATATTTGTACAAGCAAGTTTTACAATAGGAACGTCTTTTTTATTTATTTATTTTTTTTTATGAACACAATGAGAACATTTTTGAATACAAGAGTCAATTACAAGTTAATCTTGGAAAGGTAAATCTGTCAGTCCATAATTTTGTCCTTGATTTTGGGCTGGACTTGAGTTACTGCAGTGGTTTGTAGTGCATTTCTTTTGGCTTGAATGAAGGTGATAAATTCTAATGGTTGGGGGTTGCTTCTTTAGTAGACGAATAATGCAAGAAATACAAACTATTTTTTTTTTTAAATTTATAATCTGTTGATGCGATAAGTGATTATTGGTAAATATAAAATTAAATGGTGGGTCTAGATGAAAACCAATAAGAGATTGGTCATATCAATATTTTGTAAAAATGTTGTACAATAGTTGTGACTCTATTTAGTTGTAATATAATTTTTTGGATAAATATTTTGATGCTTTTATAGTTTATTTGAATACTACTGCCAATTTATACAAAAGGATAAAGCACAATTCTAAGAAACACTTTCCCACTCAAATTAATGACTAAAGAAACTATTTGGTGTACACCTAAAATTACTCCCTCAACACACGTAATTAACTTTTTTTTTTTTAGGCGAAAATTCAAAATTGATCCTCTAACTTTTAGCTTTTGTCATTTTAGTCTTCTAACTTTCAGTTTTGTTATTTCAGTGCTCTAAGTTTAAATTTTTGTCAATGCAGTATTCTGTTAAGTCTCCGTCACTGCTGCTGTTAAGTTTGGCCTTTTTTTTTTCTTTTAATTAATTTTTGCAATTAAAAGAAAATTAAAAATTAAAAAAAATTTGAAATAAAAAAAATGGAAGGGAAACGTCCCCTGAAATCAAAACCAGAAAACAGAAAAAGTTCAAGATCAGTCCCACTCTCTCTCAAATCCACCATCATATATGCATTATGCTTTAAAGCAGACAACCACCAAACCTCAATACTTCAATAAACCAACCCAAACGCACAAACAAACCCTAAAGCAAACACCATACTCTTGCCAATCGACCACCCAGTTAACAGTGAGCATCGGCCACGGGTCACACTCACTAATCGACCACCATCGCCATGATTGAGAGAGATCCAGAGACGAACAGATCCAGAGAAACGAAATTGATCTGAGAGCGAGATTAGAGAGAGAGAGAGAGAGAGAGACGGGTACTGTGTTGATCTGAGAGAGTAGCAGTAAGGGTGTTGGCGGTGGCTCTGACTTTGACTTTGGGTCATCGATCTTCCCTTTCACAAGCCAGTATGCTACAGAGAGAGAGAGAGAGAGAGAACGGGGAGGCTGAGGATGAAGAGTGAAGACTGAAGGGGACCTTTTCCATTTTTTTTTACAGCTTTTTTTTTTCTTTTAATTACAAAAATTATTTTAAAAAAAGGGTTAAGCTTAACGGCAGCAGTGATAGAGACCTAACAGGATACAATATTGACAAAAATTTAAACTTAGAGGATTGAAATGACAAAAGATAAAAGTTAGAGGGACGATTTTGGATTTTTGCCTTTTTTTATTATTAAAGTATTAATAAAATACACAAACGGGGAGATGAGAGAAGGTTTTTTAAAGAAACTTATAGTGGTGTATATCCAAAAGGGTCTAAGTCTTGGATATACAACACAGGTTTTAAATCTCTTTAATTCATACTCATTTTTCAATGTGGGATTAACCCAATGTTTTTTCTTTTGAGAATACTAAGTATTTTTAACACACACATACAGAGAAAGGGAAGAAGATTTTTTAAAGAAATTTACAGTAGTTTAAAGTATTAAACAAACCCTTTCGTTTTTGGTCAGTTAAAAATTGCATAACTAAAAGTCAGTTAAGAATTGCATAACTAAAAAAAAAAAAAAAAAAAAAAAGCGTAGTCAAGTATAGATACAATTAATTACGGGTACTAATTGAGTAAGATAATCGGATAATCATAGATAAAATAATTAGGTTAAATATGAGTATACCCGAACTCACACTCAAATCCATGACCAGGCCTAAAATTACGGGCCACGCAAATCACAATGTTGAAGAAAATCTTCATTGTCTAGACCCTTTATTGTATTGTACTACACCCGCAGTTGTCGTGTTATGCTTTTAAGTTTTAAGGGCTTTCCAGCTAACTGCATATTACCCTCCACCTTCTTGCTAGTTTGCATGGCCAAATTATTGTAGGGGAAACTGTTTCGACTTTCAACTTTCAAAGTCCTTGGCCGCGTACGGTGCATATATATATATATATATATATATATATATATATATGACAAATGATATGTCCACAATATTTTAATAATATTTTTACAATAAATCATAAATGGCAGATTGGTACTAGTTGTTATTGTTGGGTTAAAAAAGTAATATCAGTACTAAATTTAAATTTGAATTAATAACAACTAACCACCTGTGATTTGTTATGAAAATGTTGTAAAAATGTTGTGGACATAGCACTTCTCATATATAATTTCCATTCTGAGCCAAGTGTTAGATATGCCAAAAAAAAAAAAAGTATTATGTATTAACTATATATAAATACATTAAAATATATGTAATATGATTTATAGAAAGCTATTTGGGTAAACTACAGAAATGGTCCTTATCCTTTATACCATATTTCAATTTGGTCCTTAATCTCTCAAATGTGTCCATTTGGTTCCTAACTTTTTAATGCCGTGTCCACTTAATCCTTACTGTTATCTCATGGATGGAAAAGTCGTATTAAACGGAGTAAATAAAAAATTATTTTATTGCCACATATAGGCACATGTCCTGCCACGTTAGTTTTTTCTTTTAACCCAAATCAAATTTTCTTTTTTTGGTTTGATAAGAAAATTTGCAGATTTTATTAAACAGGGGCAACCCAAATTAACTCTAAAACACATATCTCCTTAAAATCCAAAATCCCTAATGATGAAGATGGCGTCTTCTCCTTCTAGCAGTGCCTTCTCTACTCCAACAGCCCTAGGTCCATCTCTTCTGTGTGAATCTGGTACCTTTTGAATCATGTGACTTATCATGCAAATGTTCATTTGAATGTGTTTGTTTGTATGTGTATATTACTACAAGTGGGTCCAACCATTTAAGGTAGAAATTAGGCCTGTACATGGTGCGATACGGTCGGTTATGAAAGTGTTTTTAGCACTACACCTAAAAGGAGCGGTTTTCCAAAGTGCTAAACCGCACCTCACTAGTGGAGGAGTAAAACCGGTCTACACAAGGTGCAGTGCAAGATACCGGTTCGGTGTGGTTAGTTCGATGAATTTCTCAATTTTCTCAGAATCCAAACACAGCATTTAACACTCCCAAACCATAGCATAATCATTAGATAACCCAAATATTCTGCACAAAAAACAAACATACACAAAAGAAAACAAACAAAATACGCAAAAATTCACAATCTCTCTAAAAAATATACTATTTCAAAAAAAAAAAAAAAAACACTAAACTAAACCTAAGTCATAAAAGATGAAACAAAACTATCAAAGGAAAATATATAAACAAACCTGATAGAATAAGGGGGAGGGGAGAGGGTGAAACTCCAAGAACAAAGCATCAAGAAATAGAGTATGGTGACAGACTAATAGCGAGTTGCAGAGGCTGAAGAGGGAGGAAAGAGAGAGGAGAGGCGGAGATGCTTGGGTGAGAAAGACTAACGGGAAGAGAGAGAGAAAGAGAGGTAGGGAACTAATGAGGGATGGGGATATAAGATATTTAGGGTTTATGAAACGACAACGTTACAAGTTTTTTTTTTTGATCTAATACCAAAACGTTGTTGTTTTGGAATTGATATTAAAATTAATATCAGGCTCAAACGGCATTGTTTTGGTGTTGTAGAGTTAAAATTTAAAAACCCCACATTTCCTTCCTTACGCTCTCAAACTCTCACCTTCTCTCCACTGAAAGTCTGAAACCTATAGTAACTACATATATAAATTATACAGCATATAAATACACACACACACACACATGTGCGGTGCGGTTTCTCATCGGAGTGAAAAATGGTCGTCGATCGCCGCACTGACCGCCTTCGGTATGCTCAGATCTTTGCCGACCACCTCTCCAAGCATCTACGATAGAGCTTTGAATTAGTTGGATTGGTTTGGCACTGGCCGGTTTCATCGGTGCAAGTTAAATCCTGAATAGGCCTAGTAGAAATGGTCTCAAACAAATTCATAGTGGGCTATAATGAAGTTCTTTTTTTTCTTTTTTTCTTTTTTTTGAGCTGTGACTATAATGAAGTTAAAGGGTTAAATAAAAAAATGGAGTTTCTTCATTGCAGCAACCATAGGGCCAATCTCCACTGATTCGAGATTGAGCATAAAAATTAAGTAAAAAAAAAGATTATATATAAGCAAAATGCTAAAACACGAAGCAGAAAAATACGAAAAATACACAAAGCTGAGCCAAATAAAAATATGAAATTAATAGTAGGAAAAGACTAAATCATTGAATTTCGAGGGAGCCAAATGTGAAGTAAGGATGAGAGAGAGATAGAGAGAGAGAGACACAACTAGTGCTGTTGGAGTAGAGAAGGTGCTGCTGGAAGAGAGAAGCTGTCGGAAGGAGAAGGCGCCGCCGTCCTCACCGATAGGGATTTTGGATTTTAGGGAGATATGTGTTTTTAATTTGGGTCTGCATTTTTTAATAAAACTAGCAAACTTTCTATTAGAAAAACAAGAAAAAAAAGAAATTTGATTTAGGTTAAATTAATTTGGGTTTAAAAAAAAAAACTAACGTGGCAAGACATGTGTCCAATAAATTAATTTTTTATTTAGGCCGTTTGACACGTCAGACTTTTCCATCCATGAGATAATGGAAGGAATTAAGTTGACACGGCACTAAAAGATTAGGGACTAAATTGACATAATTGAAAGGTTAGGGTCCAAATTGAAATATGGTGTAAAGGATATGGACTATTTATGTAGTTTACCCAAGTTATTTTTATCATATTTAACAAGAAAAATAGTCACATATGTAGAATATAGCTTGAATTGGGAGTTCAACTCCTTGTTGGATTTGGATAAGAAAGGAATTTTATTTCTTTTGGATTGCTGTTGTTTGAAGTTATTAAGCTCTATTAGAAGTCTTGCCTATCATTTAATTTTGAGTTCTATTTGGAATAGGAGCGATTCTCCTTTGTGCTTAGAAAAGAAGTTTAATCCTTCTTGGTTTTGGATATACTAGCCAACTCAAGTCTCATATATAAGCATAGTGCTATTGCGGCAAATTTTGAGATTGGTGTGTGTGAGAAAAAGAGGGTTTCTCTTGGTTTGGATCTTTGAAATTTGTAGGTTGCAATTTGGAATAGTGAGAGAGGTTTGTTGCCACTTGGTTCTGTAATTTGGAGATTTGCTCTCTCTTGGTGTGTTGCAACTTTTGGATTTGATTTGTGGCTCTCTCTTTGCTTTGTGTGCAATTCTTATTTGGTATTTGTAAACCTTTGGTTCTTTGGTTTGTAATTGTGAGAGAGAGCTATTTGGGTGTGTGGATGCAACACAGAAGTTGCCACCTAGTTTTATAATGGCCTAAGAACCATGAATGTAGCGTTCTTTCAGGGAAGAACCTTTGATCTTACTACAAGATTATGGGTTCGGATTTCAGGTATGGCTTGGGAAGGTGTTAGGCACCCAAGATCACCCAACCCTAGGGTTGGCTTCCACTCATTGTGTCTTACATCTTAATCCTATTAAAGGCACATTCAACATTGCATCTATACTCACATACACGCTAGCATACATCTAACAATCAACATGACATCAATCATCGAAAAACCTAATCACTCATCTATCATGGCGTATCACAACCGAAGCCTAGCGTACATCTATCATACTTCTCATCATATCATAAACTCTAACAAACTCCTATCTCACATCGTGTCATATCATCCAAGGCAGCAAACAAATCATGGCAGCAAACAAATCTTGGCAAAACCACAAGCATGGAAAGATCAAAGCAACATGTGTTTGTACTTACAAATTAAAACAACTCATCTAGACAAGCATGTTCATATATATCATTAAGCATATATCAATGCGTGTTCATGTAAATGCATGACTTACCTCACTTATCTTGCTACATCTCAGCACTTATGGCATTAATGCATGAACATGTGAATGCATATTCATGGTATTGAAGCAAAAATAAAAGATAAACCCTAATCTAACATGTGGAAGACAAACTAACAAATTAAACAATGAAGCAGAGACTCATATCTATGAAAAAGAGTCAAAACAGAAGCATATTATGTGAAAGAAACAAAGAAAAATAAGCAAAAATTTGAATTAGGGTTTCTGGGCAGGATTATACGTATGTATGAATAGGCCTACGTATGCATAATCCAACTTGCAGGTGCACGTAGAATCCTGCGCACATGGATTCAGCCTCAAAACCCTAACTAGAAACACAACAACACAGAAAACAGTAAATCTAACAACGTAACATGCTTTTAAAACATAAGAACACATAAACCTAACTTAAAAAAACATATATATACACAAAACAAGCAGTTAAACAACTAAAAACGAAATCAAACTAAGGAAAAAATAAAGGAAAATCTTAGAACTAATACCTCAAAAATAGAAGCTTTTTAAGCTTGATTTTTGACCATCCCCTTTAGTCAAATCTATTCACAATCAATAAAAGGTGACAAGTAATCTTAAACTCGAAGATCAAGGCCAGCAAAGGCCCCAACCAAAAGAAAATTGACTTGAGGATGTTCTATAAAAAACTCCCTCTTTGATTTATTATTTCTAGTGAATTTTTATGTTTTCCCTTAGGATTTCTGTGTGTTTTTGAAAAGATACCATGTATGGCTATTTATATTGACAAAATAGGGGTTTGGAATGACTCACAGACAATGTGGGATTCATTCCAAATCTTAGTCTTTAATGTAGAAAACTTGCCTGTGTGCACATGCATCATGGCTACGCACACAGGTTGATTCCTACGTGTGCAAGCCGAATGTTTCCTTGGCCTTTATTTTCCAAAAATAGATTTATTTGCTCATTAAAAGTTATATTTTCTATTTTAACATTTCTCAAGTCAATTTAACATCTGATTGGGCCCTAAACCAATCTTGGGCCTTACAATTTCAGCATCATTGGGGAACGGGGGCCTGAGTCGTAAGGGGTATAAAATGCGGTGTCTACATGGTGTATTTGGGATTATGGTTTGTGAGAATGCCTTTATGCCAATTTGTATTACCTCAAATTTGTTATAGTGAAATTTGTTTGTTGTTGCCTATGAATGTAGAATGTAGGCTATTGCTGAATCATGTAAATCTTGGTGTTTTGTGTCTATTTTCTTTTGGATTAATTTTCTTCATTTTGTTTGGAGTATTTTCTTAGGCCTAAAATATGCATGGACTCTTCTTTCTTAATTTGTTTTAAGCTCTTGATTATCTTTTAAATCATAGATATTATAATCTATACTCTATTCTTGCCTAAGTCAATTTTCCTGTGTGCTATGGGTTCTATTTAGTAGGTTATATTCTTCTAAAAAAATATATATTTAGTTATTCATATCTCATTGCAAAATAAGCAGTGTATTTAAATAAAATTTATAATTTACTCTATATATATATATATATATATATATATATATATACACACACACTACTTACAAAATTTTTGGACTAATTCTTATACTATTTTCTTGAACATTTGTTTTCTCTTTTTTTGTAGCACTTTTAGCTTGCAAGTTGCAATTGTGTCCCCCCTTTCTCTTTATTTTTTATTTTTTTAAACTTTACCTAAGTAATATGGTTTGATCGTTTGTAGATCATTTTTGTTAGATTCTAAAACTTTAGAATAATTGGTAAACTGTGAGCACAAACTTGTCTAGATATAGATTTCTAATTCTATAGATTTGATTAGACAATGCTCAAGTTGATACAAGTCAAGAAGTAAGAATATTCAAGCTACAGAAAGAACTTTTGAATTTCAACGACACTCGACCGATTGAAAATTAGGCTCGACTGATCGAAAGTCGCAAACATGAAATTTTTGCAAAATTCAATTTTAGCCCAAACTCTATTTAAACTTTTTGGGTTTCAAGCAAAACACTTCAAGTATATAAGGGAAACCCTAAGGCACGTTTTAAAGGGGTTTTTAGAGAGAGAAGATTGCATCTTGTGCCTCCTATTGTAGATCTAGGGTTTTTGTACCTAAAGCTCTCTAAATTCTTCTATTGGTAATATTCCTGAAAGAAACTCAAGATTTGGTGTTGTAGAAGTTGCTGCATACAAGATCAACAATTGTTGATGATCTAAAACCTTTGAGGGGGATCTCAAAGTCACAAACGTGGGTGTTTGTGCTCAACAAATTAAGATAGAAGAGTCCGTGGAGTTAGAGCTGCACATGGTTATGATAGTAAGTTCTACAAGGGGTAGTTTTAGATTTTAGGTAGAAAATCAATTGTAAACTTCAATTATATATAGTGAATTTGTTTTCCTTGAGGATAGTAAGGTTAAATCCCCCCCAAGGCTTTACCTTGAAACTATTGGTTTTATTGGTTTTCCTGGGTAATTATATCGCTTATCTCTTTTACTTTTCTGCACTTAGTAATATGATTGCATGTGTTTAAAATAGATCTGAAAATTAACCTAAGTAACTACTTGGCTAATTCATTAGGTCAAACTAATCTGGTTTTAAAAGGTCTAAACAAACAAACAAGTGGTATTAGAGCAGGTTCACTATGATTGGATTAACGTCCTGAGTGAGATCCTTAATCCCTATTGTCATGGATAATTTTAAGTGTCTTACTGCTTTTATTTGTGAAAATTTGAATAAAGAAGATGCTATTATTTCTGTTGATCTTATTGATGCCTATGAAACTCTCCGTAGTGAATTATCTAAATCTTTGAAAATTGCTAAGAAATTCAAGGAAGAGTTAAAATTGGCTAATCTCGAAAAAGAGGAATTGATTGTGAGATTAGATGAATCTAATAAAAAGAATGAATTTTTGAGAAATCAATTTTCTTTCATGATGAAAAGATGAAAAGTTTGGAACAAAAGTTAGTTGATTCTGAAACTAAACTTGAAAATTTGTCTAATACCAAAGCTGTTGATAAAAGATTTGTATCTATTTCTATTTCTCTTAAGCCTAAAGACAATGTTTATATTCCTCCTTTCAAGAAGAATCATAATGAAAAGGCTTATGTTGTTAGGTTAGACAAAGATAAAAGTTCTGATGTAGACACTGAAATTTCTAAACCTAAGTCTAAACCTACTATTAGAGAGCATAAGAAATACGTTTTTATGTCTACTTGTCACCTTTGTAGTGTTGCTGGTCACATTAGACCAAATTGTTCTTTTTTGAGGCAAAAACCCAAATCTGAGACTAGATCTATTGTTAGGAATACTGATATTTCTAAATTTGTTCATGTTTGTTACTTTTATGGTGTTGCTGGTCCCATTTGCCCTAACTGTCATAAACAGAAATTTAAGAATTCTGTGTTTCAGTCTAGGATATGTGATGATATATCTCCTGCCCTAAGTCCAAATATATAGTTTCATATGCTTTTGAAAAATTTAAACTTGTTGGCTTGTGAAAGGAAATTGTAGGATTTCAGTCTTTCTCTGAAGAAGTTTGTAATTTCTCAAATACACTCTGTTTCTCATGTTTTTTCACCTACAAAGCCAAAAACTCGTGCTATATGGGAGAAAAAAGATTCACTAAGGTGAGTGTTGTTTACTAGTCCTTGATTTAATTCTTTCAATTATTTGTGGACATGTTTATTTATTTTGGTTGTTTTATTTTCTTAGGTTGTTTTGTTTTAAAAAAATCCAAAAACATTGAAAAATTTCAAAAAGAAAAAAATATTTTATTTTGTGCTTTGTTTTATTTCCTTGAGGATTACATGAATTATAATATTTCTTTCTTGACCTAGAACATGCTTGATATTGTGGAGAAATATAGGAAGTATGTGTTACATAATTGAGTGCATAAGCTATTTCTGTTTTTCTGTGAGTTTGTACTAGATTGAACATGTACTCATGGGTTAATTAAGAAATTGATATTTCTTGTTTGTTTACCCTCTATAGCTCAGTTGAGCACTGTCATGCATTGTTGTTGCATTTTTTATTATACATTTAGCATGTGTGCCTTTTGATTTTAATTCATAAAAATTTTGAAAATCCAAAAAGATTTTTACTTTTTTGGTATTGCACACCACTAAGTGTGTAATTAAGGTTGGCCTATGAAATTTGCTTTTCATGACTATGTACCTTATTTAGCTTTGATGAGCTATTTTCTGCACTTTGCTAATTTGTGCTATGTAGTGCTTAATTGTGTGAGTTGTTTATAGTTTTTAAACAAACGATCTTGATTTTGATGTCACATATATTGATTGTAAGGACTAAAAAATTCTAAGAGAAATGCATAAATAACCATCTCACCACTGTTACTCGCAAATCATGAACACCTGTGTACAAATCATGAAAGCCGTGCTCAGTAATGTGTAGTTCTTACGCAACAAGATTAAACAAGGCGTTATTTCTCAAAAGAAAAAGAAAAGCAAAAAATAATAATCTTGCATCAAATAGAAAGAAAAAAAAAGCAAAAGAAAAAAATCAAAAAGAAACAAAATGCTTTTATATGATTGCAACCGTGTTTTTTAGAAGATGTGAGAGTTATATGATGTAACTCTTTAGGTGATAGCCACTTTCAAACCAATGTGATTGATGATATAGAAAATTTGCTTGATTACTATCTACATATCACATTTTTTGTACTTTGTACACTTACTAGTTGCACACACTACATGTAAATCTTTGCTAAATTTGGTACATATGATTGTGTGTTGACTAATTTGGCCATCTTTAATTGCATATGAACTAATGTGCAAATACAAATTTTTTGTTTTGGTTAGGAATTTGAAGAAATTTGTTTTTGAAGTTTAAAGTCTTTGTTTTTAACTTCCTCATTGGTTTCTTTAAATGCATTTAAGAGGCATCATGTTTTTAAAACTTTTCTAGATCATGTTCATCTGCATTGAGTCTTAAAAACTACTTTTCAAAGTTGTTTTTTTGCATAAAATTTCCAGATTTTTATAGTTTTAAAATTTACATTGTTTGATCGATCAAAAATCTCCCTTGACTGATTGAAACTGTGAGTTTTTATGTTCAAAATCTCCGCCTGACTTGATTGCTACTTGATCAATGTTCGACTGATCGAAACAGAAAAATTTCAGTTTTTAGTTTCTTAACCAATCAGTCTTTTTATGCATTGCACATATAGATTAGGACATGCATTGCATTGTTTTCTGTATTCATCTTGCATTTTTGCAGTCACATCTTTCATTGTTTTTCACACACAACACGCACAAATTTTGCTAAATTGGGAACTCAACTTGATTTAAAAATTGGTTGATTAATTTGAGTTTTGTACATTTTAGTATACGCTATTTTTCTTGATGTGTGACCTGTAGATTTTTTTTTTTTTTTGGTTGAGATATGGTGGATAATGTATGTGCAATTATTTTCTCTACTATTGTGGTTGATTTTAGTTCAAAATATTTTGACACATCTATTTATGGGTCACATAGTGTCAAGTTTGTATATATTGAAAGAGAGAATATTTTTCTTCATGTGTATCTTCAACTTATTTTTTAAGTTTGTTTTGTGCCTTTTTATTTTTCTCATCTCCTAAATTTTCCCCAAAACTGTTTTTCCCAAAATTTCGTATGTTTTTCCTATTTTTATAGGGGGAGAAAGCCGTTTATACAACATGTGTTGTTCATAGGCGGGGTTGTCTCTATTTTCTATAAAGCTGAATTCTTTTGTCGTTCCTTGATTCTCCTTTTTCTCTTATTCACTATTGTTTATGTTTACTATCAACTCTTGGTTGAGTTGTCTTTGTCAATACGTGACCAAAAAGGGAAGAAATAGATGAAATTTGGAAAAGGTCTTTAACTATTTTTATGTAGGGGGAGATGAAATTGTTTTTGAAAAAGGGGAGAAAATAGAAGTTTTATTTATTTATTTATTTTTTTATGTATCTAACTTAGAGGGAGAGTTAGTTTGCATGTTTACTATTTTTTGTTATAGATTATTTATTATTTGTTATTTATCTATCTTTATTTCCACACGTGTTGATGTGCTCTTGTGAGTGTTTTAGGAAAGATAGGTACATTCTGATCAAGACCTTCTGCCTCTTCTTGCAACTTCTAGGTTAGGAGTTTTAGATTGGGATTTGTGATGTAATTGGGCATTTTATTGTAATTGGGTTGTTCTTGTATTTGAGCATTTCACATTATATGTAAGTTTTGTCACGAATTGCCCAAGGGGGAGATTGTTAGGTTCTAAAACTTTACAATAATTGGCAAACCATGGGCACAAACTTGTCTAGATATAGATTCCTAATTCTATAGGTTTGATTAGACAATGCTCAAGTTGATACAAGTCAAGAATCAAGAACATTCAAGCTACAAAAAGAAGATTTGAATTTCAGTGAAGCTTGACTGATCAAAAATTAGGCTCGATCAATTGAAAGTCGTAGGCATGAAATTTCTGCAAAATTCTATTTCAGCCCAAACTCTGCTTAAATGTTTTGGGTTTCAAGTGAAACACTTCAAGTATATAAGGGAAACCCTAAGGCACATTTTAAAGGAGTTTTTAGAGAGAGAAGAGTGCATCTTGTGCCTCCTATTGCAGGTCTAGTGCTTTTGTACCCAAAGCTCTCTTTCTTCTACCGACAATATTCCTTGATGAAACTCAAGATCTAGTGTTGTAGAAGATGTTGCATACAAGATCAACAACTGTTGATGATCTAAAACCTTTGAGGGGGATCTCAAAGTCACAAACGTGGATGTTTGTGCTCAGCAAATTTAGATAGAAGATTCCATGGAGTCGGAGTTGCACATGGTCATGTCAGTAAGTTCTATATAGAAAATCTATTGTAAACTTCAATTCTATATAGTGAATTTGTTTTCCTTGAGGATAGTAAGGTTAAATCCGCCCCAGGTTTTTACCTTAAAACTGTTGGTTTCATTGGTTTTCCTAGGTAATCATAGTGCTTGTCTCTTTTACTTTTCTACACTTAGTAATATGATTGCATGTGTTTAACCTAGTTCTAAAAATTAACTTAAGTAACTACTTGTCTAATTCATTAGGTTAAACTAATCTAGTTTTAAGGGGTCTAAATAAGCAAAGAATTTTATATGCACTCCTCACTATTAGTGACTCTTCCATTCTTGTTTCCCATCAATATTAGTGCATTAATGTGTATTAATTATTGAACCCGAAATTATTTTTGTCCCACTCTCCATGATCCACCAATAAAAACTTGCCACATGTCTACTTATTTTATGCTTTTTCTTATTTTAGTTTCCAAAGATAAATAATACTGTAAAATAAGAAAAAACCCAACACATCCTCACTAGACACCACTACCACCAACCTTCGCCAACACCATTAAGAAGAGATTGAAGGCATCATCAATGACCACCCATCACGATCAACTAACCAACAACAGACCCGCCTCTCCTAACTCTGAGTCCTGGCTCCGTCCCTAATGTGTAGAGCTAGCTCATGGCATGGCACAACTTATGACGTGCATGGTGCTACAAATGAGTCGGACATTGTCCTACTACAATTTGTAATACCACAGGCACTTTAAGCACAAAAGGCTAATCCTAGTAATCCAATGAAAAATATTTGCCTGAAGTTATAAGTTTCTCAATCTTTCAATCAATAACTAACGTGGGATTTCACAATGTTCCTAAATTAATGCACACCTAACATTCATAACTCATGATTTGAAAATTGAAACCTAGGTACATACCATATGGATCATCTTCATTTGAAGGGGAATGGAGAGGGTCCATTTAATAGTCGTGATTCAGAATGAAATATATTAATTATTCGCTTTGATTTGGTAAAACATTGTTGTAATCTATAATGATTTAACTATAGAAGACAACAAATCATCGGTGACTTCTTTTTCTTTTTATTCTTTTGTTCATGTACTGACAGATTCCAAAGGTCTCATCCACTCTATTGGTTATTGGTGTTCAACCCATAACCATCTCTACTATTCTCCAAGATGGAGATAACTCGGCTGCCTTGTTGAGGAAAGTTGTTGGGTGTTAGGTTTTAAGGAATTAGGAACTAATGTATTAGAATTTCATTTTGTAATATTGGCAAACCATGATCAAAACGTTTTAGTCTTGTTTAGACTTGCTCAAAGTATATGCTTTTTATGTAAAATTGGAATTGAGTTGCTGCAGGATTTACTGTGTAAATCTGCCTAGTTCGATCGATTGAGAATTAGACTCGGCTGATCGAAACTCGAGTAGAACGTTTTTCTGTAGAATTTTCCAACTCAGCCCAAGCCTGTTTGATGTGTAGAGTTTTATGTTTTGCCCTAGGTATAAAAGGGAAAACCCTAGTCACGTTTTAGGTTGCTCTTTATGCTGTGTGTGTGAATCTTTTGTGAGATCTAGAGGTGCTTGCCTTCACATACACTTAGAGTTTCCAAGATTCAAGATTATGTCAAGAACTTGGTGATCAATTTAGTTGCAAATTCAAAAGCTTAAAGATACACAAGCAGGAGTGCTTGTACTTGCTGGGAATCCAAGAAAGAAGTAGTCTGTGGATTTGAAGCTGTCATGTGGTCGTGGTAGTAAGTTTCCTACTTGAGGTAACAATAGGATGTTAGTGGTCTAAGTCGCTATTGTGTAAACTTCAATTCTTTCATAGTGGATTCAGTTTACCTTGAGGATAGTTAGGTTAAATCCTCCCTAAGTTTTTACCGGTTTGGTTTTCCTGGGTTATCATATTGTTGTGTTCTTTATTTTCCGCACTTTATAATAATATGAAGTTTGTGTTAACCTAGATTTGATAATTTGACTAAGTAATCACTTGGCTTATTAATTAGGTTAATCTGGTTGTGTTTTAAGGGGTCTAAAAACAAACAACTTGTATTAGAGCAGGTTGCTCTCTTGTTGTAGATATTTTGATCTAAAAGCTGATCCTTGACCCCTGTTGTCATGGAACACGGACACTTTCTTGTTATTCTACCTCACTTTGATGGGAATAACTATGCTTATTGGAAAATAAGGATGAAAGCATTCCTGTAGATGAGAGAGTCTGGAACCCTATTGAATACGGATGGGAGAAGCTCACTACTCCTATTAGTGAGTGGCAAACTTCTCAGAAAGAAGTAGTCGCTTTTAATAGCAAAGCTATGAATGCTATCTTTAATGTTGTTTCTATGGAGGAATTTAAGAGAATCTCTAATGTTGAGATTGCTTATACTGCTTGGAATACCCTCCAAACTGTGCATGAAGGCACAAAGGCAGTTAAAATTAATAAGCTGTAGCAATTAACTACTAGATTTTAAAGCATTAGGATGTCTGATGATGAATCTTTTGATGAATTCTATGCTAAGTTCAATGACATTGTTAATTCTGCATATAATCTGGATGAAATCTATGATTCACCTAAAATTGTTACGAAGATTCTTAGATTTTTAACTAAGGATTTTAGACCCAAAGTGACTGCCATCACTGAGAGTAAGGATGTGGACTCCATCCTTGTTGATGAACTTGTAGGATCTCTTCAGTCCTATGAGTTGGACGTACCTAATACTAGCAAATCCAAATCAATGGCTCTTAAGTCTGTTGATGATGTTGATGTGAGTGGATTTGATGATGAGCTCTCTGCTACAAAGATTGCCTATCTTGCCAAAAACTTTAGAAACTTTCTTAGAAACAATAACAGAAGGGCAAGAGGTAAGAACAATGCTAAACTTAGAAATTTTAGGAGGAATGATCCCACTAAGGTTAATAATATTGAAAAACCTAAAGAAAAAGTAGGTCAACCTTCTAATAATTCTATGGGTCAACAATGTTTTGGGTGTCAAGGGTATGGTCATGTGAAATTTGAATGTCCTACATTCTTGAGGTCTAAGGGTAAGGCTATGGCTGTAACCCTTAGTGATGATGAAGTTTCTGACAATGAGTCTGGTAGTGATGAGGATGGAGACTTCATTACTTTCACTGCTACTGCTGTAGTTGATGAAAGTTTTGCTGTTGAGGAGCACCCTTCTGATGGGGAACTCTCTGAGGATGCAGATTTACAAGAAGCCTATAATAAACTTTGCAAAGTTGCTGCAAAGGATGTTATGAGTGTTGATTTAGGCTTAAAGAAAACTGCATCTCTTGAACTTGAAAAGAAAAATTTGCTTGTGAAACTGTTTGATGCTAATAAATTGTTGAATAATGTGAAGATTGAGAACATGCTTTTGCTTGATAAAGTTAAAATTTCAGAACTTGAATTATCTGTTGCTAGAGAACAAACTATTAGGTCTGTAAGCTCCAAACTTGATCACATGCTGAGTGTTCAAAAGCCTTACTCTGACAAAACTGGTTTAGGTTTTGTAGAAAGCATTTTTGTGCCTGAACCCCATTCCACAAACTTTGTTCTTTCTTCTGAATCCCTTGTGAGTGAGGTTGTCAAACCCTCTATGAGTGAGGTTGCTAAATCTGTAGAAGTTACACCTTCTAGGAAAATTAGGGTTGATCTTTAAGTATCCAAACCTAGGACTCCTAATCCTTCTAAGAGCAAGTTGCATGATAAGCCAGCATGGGTTTGTCATTTTTGTGGAAAGTCTGGGCACATTCGTCCAAATTGTTTCAAGTTGCAAGCTGCTAAGTGAGCAAATAAGCCAAAAGTACCTGTGCCTCAAGCACAAGATCCCATGGTACTTATTGGTGAATTGGTAAAGGCTCTAAACCTTTATTCTAATCCTGGAGTTGGAAATCATTCTAATGTGAATAAGAACTCCAATGCTCGAGGTGCATCTAAAAAGTTTTGGATACAAAAAACTCAATATAATTTAGTCTTTCTGACATGGTCCTTGTGCTTCATTGCTCTACTCTTTGTGACCTTTGTTTTTGTTGGTTTTTTTTTTTTGTTTTTATTTCTAGGACTTGCATTGCATAACATTTACGCATTTCATTCTAGGATTGTTTTTGTTTCTTCTTTTTTTTTTTTTTTAAAAAAAAAAAAGGAAAAAGGAAGCAAAATGTGTTTTGCATTATTTTCTTGGATTTGAAATTAAGGTTGGCCAATTTAATTTTACATAACATGTTTATGTACTTTGTTTAGCCTGGATGAGCTTATTTATTGCACTTTACTAGTTGAAACCTTGTAGTGCATGTTGTGTGGGAAAGATGTTTATAGCTTTTGATAACATTGTCTTGATCTTAAAGTCACATACCTTTAATTGTCGGGCTTAAACTTATTGAGAAAGGCATATATAACCATCTCACCACTGTTTACTAGCCAATCATGAACACCTTAGTGCATATCATAAGATTTTGTACCCGAGAAAGTGTAGCACATGCACATAAAGAACATAAGGTGTAGCCTCGGTTTAAATGTTGAAATTGGTGTGTACATTATTGGACTTTAAATAAATCAATCAAATAAAACTGGTGTGTACATTATCCCGGCTATTTTAATAAGTTTCTGATCAAATAAAATTGGTGTGTACAATATGAGTCAAATCAAGAAACTTATATGATTGCAAGCTTGTTTACTAGGAGATGTGGGGGTTATATGATATAACTCTTTAGGTGATAGTCTCTTTCAAATTCTATGTAATGAATTTTGTAGAAAGTGTGATTGATTTTTATTTACATATCACCTCACATATATCTCAAGCTTTTGTTAGTTGCACACACTTCACAAGTTACTCTTTGTTAAACTTTGTACATGTTATTGTGTGTGATTTTGGTTTGGCCAACCAAGTTTGAAAATTCCTTGAGTTTTATGCAAAACATGTTTGCTGTTTGGGAATTTAAGGATAATTGATGGAAAATCTTAATTTTGGAAAACTGGGTTCAAAACAAGTGTTTTTGAAAAACATTTCATCTCATACTCATGCATTTTATTCATAAAATTCAATACTTTAAGGAGTTTCTACATAAAATTGCTTTGATTTTCAAAAATTTGTTTTTTCTAGAATTTCAATCGATCGAACCTGTTTCTTGACCGATCGAAATTGCGATTAAAATTTTGGTTAGTCTCTATCTGTTTCGATTGGTGCTCGATTGGTGTTGGATCAATCGAAGCATTTTTGATCGATCGAACCTATTTTTTGATCAATCGAAAGTCGTATTGAGAGTTTTTTAAAATCTTTAGTTTTCATGTGATCAAACACTATTTCAAAAACTTTCAAAACTCTTTCTCTCTCATTCAATCTATCAAGGCTTCCAATCAAGTTTTTTGTCATTTTCCCTCCAATCTTTTGCAAGGTTTTTGTCATCTATGGCTGGTAAGACCTTATTGCCCTTCCTTTTTCATTTATTTTCAGTTTTCATGCATTTTTGTCATGCATTTGGGGATATTTTTGAACCTAAGAGAATTTGGGATTTCTTATTTTATTTAAGCCTTTTCTTTCAAAATTGATTAATGGGATTTTGTTGTGGGATGCTATAAACATGATCCTTGTGGTTTAGTTCGATCAATTTGTTGAATTGGGAAATTTTGAAATTGCCTTGAAACTACCCGAATTGGGGATTTTGTTCAATTAGGTTTAATTTGATGAAATTGGCTTGTTGGATTGATTTATATGATCATTATAATGTGTTATCTATCTTGATTAATGATCAATTGATCAATTTCTTGAAAATTGTACAAGTGGTTTTTCAAATTTTTGGGTTTTTGATATAAACTCTATGCTTAAGCCAATTTTGTGAATTTAAAGTTAAATTGAACTTATTCTCATTGCATTAGAGCATGCATCATTTGCTTATACTGTTCATGCATCATATAGAATTGTTATTTCTATATTTTTTGTGCTAACTTGCAGTCTGCCCTTGGGTTTTCTTGTTTTTTCTTTCTTTGGTTCTTTTTTGTCTGTCCTATTCCAACCTTAGCATCATGGTTAGGAAGACTAGAGCCCATAAGACAACCACCTCCACTTCTGCTCCTTCTTTTGATAGTGAGAGGTTTCCGAGTGAGAAAAACCAAGTGACGTTTGAGAAGCTTAACCTTAAGAGGAACATTTGGGCTGAGAGAAAGGTTTCGTTAGATGAGCTTGATCCTGAGATTAGGCGTAACTTTGAGTGTAGGGGCTGGTTGCTATTGTTGGATATTTCTCATCCACTTCCGGCTACCCTGATTAGAGAGTTCCACTCGAACCTCTTTATCCATGTCTATGATTCCAACACTTTAGTTAAGAGTTGGATACAAGTTGAAGAGTACACCATTACACCTTCAGTAGTGGCTGATGTTCTTGGGGTACCTGTGGTCCAGCATCCTGTCTACCCTTATGATGAGTCTCGACCTATAGATGACATCATGTCTTACATCACTGGGTCTTCTATTCAATGGGGTTCTGATCCTCGGATCACTACTGCTGAGCTCACTGAGATTCACTATCTTTTCTTTAGGATTACCTGTCATTCTCTGTGGCTTGTCTCTCATCTGCACACTATTCCTTTGGAGCATTATGCATTTTTGTATGCCCTTGTTACTGATGCTCCTATTTGTTTTCCTCATCTGTTTCTTCGTTCTTTGAATGAGGTTTATAGGAGTAGTTCTATTGCTCATGCTCTTTTCTTCCCCCTTTTTATTCATCGAATTTTGTTACATCTAGGATTAGATGAGTTTTCGGAGTCTGAGCCTGTTCACATTATTGCTCCCATAGGTGCCACCTTTCTTCGACAGAGGGTTGCTCAGTTGAGAGCAAGCTCTAAACGTCCTAGGGTTGAGCCTTCTGATGTCACACCTCCTCCTTCCTCTTCTACAGGTGATACTACGACTGAGGAGTCTGTTGATCCTGCTACTGTTGTTGCTGTTCCTCCACCTTCTACCTTGGATGATTTAGACATTCGACGTATGTTGGAGACTGTCATAACCGTTCAGGCGGCTCATGGTCAGCTTTTGGTGGACATGCTTGATGAGCTTTGTGCCTTGCGAGTAGATTTGGAGCATTTGAGACGGTCGCCTCTGCCATCTCCTTTTGATGATGAGTGATTGTCCTTTGATAATTCGTCACAAAAAGGGGGAGTACATATCTAGAGGAGTTTTTGTAGTTAGGGGGAGATTTATGATGTTTTGGAGCTGTGGAGCTTTTAGATTGTATCTAGGTGCTTCATTCTGTATTTACATTTATGGCTCAGGATTGTTTTTGATTGGGTTGTCCATGATAGGGGGAGATACATTGATTGTATATGTTTCTTGTTTCACATTGCTTATTGATTTATATTTATGAGGTTATTCATGATATATGTCTTTATTTTATGTTATGTGAAATCAAGAAGTTATTTTGTTTTGCTTGTATTTTCCACACATACGTTTATGCGTTTGTTGAGTGTTTCAAGAAATATATAGGTTGATTTAGTCGTGCTGTTGTCTACACTTGCAACTGATAGATAGTAGTTAGGTTGGATTTTTTTTTTTTTTTTTTTTTTTTTTTTTTTTTTTTGGTGTTGGGCTATATTTTTGTAATGGGCTGTTTTGTGTAAACTTTGAGCATTTTGTTTAAGTTTATGTTTTGTCACGGATTGCCAAAGGGCAAGTTTGTTAGGTTCTAAGGAATTAGGAACTAATGTATTAGAACTTCATTTTGTAATGTTGGCAAACCATGATCAAAATGTTTTAGTTTTGTTTAGACTTGCTCAAATTATATGCTTTTTATGTAAAGTTGGAATCGAGTTGCTGCAGGATTTACTGTGTAAATCTACTTGGCTCGATCGATCGAGAATTAGACTCGACTGATCAAAACTCGGGTAGAACATTTTTCTACAAAATTTTCCAACTTAGCCCAAGCCTGTTTGACGTGTAGGGTTTTATGTTTTGCCCTAGGTATAAAAGGGAAAACCCTAGCCACGTTTTAGGTTGCTCTTCATGCTGTATGTGTGAATCTTCTGTGAGATCTAGAGGTAGTTGCCTTCACATACACTTAGGGTTTCCAAGATTCAAGATTATGTCAAGAACTTGGTGATCAATTCAGTTACAGATTCAAGAGCTTAAAGATACACAAGCGGGAGTGCTTGTACTTGCTGGGAATCCAAGAAAGAAGTAGTTTGTGGACTCGGAGCTGTCACATGGTCGTGGTAGTAAGTTTCCGACTCCAGGTAGCAATAGGATGTTAGTGGTCTAAGTCGCTATTATGTAAACTTCAATTCTTTCATAGTGGACTCAGTTTACCTTGAGGATAGTTAGGTTAAATCCTTCCCAGGTTTTTTACCGGTTTGGTTTTCCTGGGTTATCATATTGTTGTGTCCTTTATTTTCCGCACTTTACAATAATATGATGTTTGTGTTAACCTAGACTTGATAATTTGACTAAATAATCACTTGGCTTATTAACTAGGTTAATCTAATTGTGTTTTAAAGGGTCTAAAAACAAACATTGGGGATAACATTTTGGAGTGGTTTTGGTATGATTAAGAAACAAAATATTTCGGTATCAATTAATATTGATGTATCATTTTGGCATTACTGCTATATATATAAACAAATCATTTAAACCTACATATTTTAAAGACCAAAATTTAACCAAAGCATGTAGCCCAAAGTTGTAGCACAAAAAAAATGTTTTATAACCCTTTTTTTAAATATTTTAAAATTATTTTTCCTAAACGAATTGTAACATCCTAACTAGGGTGTATTTTATCAGTTTAGTGGGCAATACAATACATACTAGCTAGTATAGTAAATACAGGTTTAGGGCCGGAATGCCGTTTTTGTTAACAAAAGTCTAACTTCCTCTTCCTTCTTCAACTTCATCTACCCTAAGAGCTAAATTTGGATCCAAATGCCTCATCCACAGACTAATACCACACCACCTACCTTAGTGTTTTGAATAACTTTAGATATAGAGAAGATTTGCCTCTAACTCATTTCCTTTGACGACCTCATTTTAGTATCCTCAAATGATGGTATTCACCTTTTTATTCTTAGTTTGTAACATTTTTCAAAGTTAATAATCTCTCTCTCTCTCTCTCTCATGGTGGTGAATGGTTTCCATAACCAAATTGGAGTGGTTGAATGAGAAAAGAGACTAATCAATGTTAACATCATGTTTGCCTCTCTATTGCATTTTGTGCCAAAACAAGGATCTTAGCTGAAACAAATGAAATTGACTGAAATAGCTAAAAGAATATGAAATAAGTCAATGTTGTAAGTTAACAGATTTTGCCTCAAATTTCTAATTTGAATTTATTTGGGTTTTCTTGGTTTGGAATGCAAAGTCTATTTTTTATCCACAGAGGAAAGGTATTCCTTATGGATTAGGAAACATCTATTTCTGTTTGTTAGGGTCATTTTGATGTAATTGGCTAATTCTTTAACAAAACGCACTTTATTTGTAATTGGGTAGATCTATGATGGGTTTAGTACTTCAAGAAAAAAGTGTTCAAGTTTAGTATTGAAGCCATGCAAGTCTGACCAAGAAACAAGTGAAGAAGTGTTGTTCATTAAAGCTCGACAGATAGCTCAACAGAAGCCTATCTATCAAGGTTTAATGTTGAAGTTCGACAGAAGCTCGACGGAAGATGAATCTATCGAGAATTACGAAATCAGACTTTTTAGAGTTGACTACATGCATATCCTTGTGTAGGGTTTCTTCTCTCACAACCCTAGACATATATAAAAATTATTTTAAGGGCCGTCACACTTGATGCATGGTGATTGTGACATGCATATTGTGACCGAAGACAATTTGCCTTAGTTCATCTTCCTTTCTATAGAAGCAATTGTGTCTTTTATGCCAAGGGTTTGTGACCATGGAGCTTCCTGTTCTTCATGTTGATGAACTGAAGAAATTTGCAACCAATAATCCTCTTCAAGTTGGTGTGTTAGTCACGTACTAGGATCCGTGCATTATTGGTTAGTCACGTATTGGGATTTGTGCATTGAACGGAGAGATTACCTCTACATTACAAGTCCAATTGGGTATTGGGGTAAGGGTTCAACTATAGATTGGTATTAGGTACTGGAATTCCTTTTACTTGTGACCGCTTGTTTTGATCATAGTGGATTTTCGGGAGTGGTGACCTTAAAATCACCCGGTGGGGTTTTGTCTTGGTGGTTTTCCCCATTCGTAAACAAATCACTTGTGACAAAATTTATTTTCCGTTGCATTTAGTTATTTGGTGATTTGTTTGTGCTACCATGCCATTGCATGTAATTGAATTTCCATAAAGGGTCAATACATTTTTGGCCTATCACTGTTCATGAAAGAATGTGTATTGCAGTATGATAAATAGATAATACCAAAAAGGGGTTAATGGCTTTAACCCAAAAGTTCTTCTACATGGGGAGAGAAATTGAATTTGTGTTTGTGCTACAAATTTAGTATCTGTGAGATCTCTTAGCAGTTTTGCGACTTTTGTGTTTGGGCAAATTTGTTTGGTAATTCTCTTTTAGGATTGTGTTGTAAGGTTTGTTTGGGTCCTACTCGTACCAAATCTTGGGGTACTACTATAACTAGAATAACTACTACGAGCAATTACCCCAACCTATTATTTATATCTCCTTTATCACGGTAAGTAATAAGTTTTACTAGTTGCTAACCCGTGCGATGCATGGGAAAACTATTGATAACTTCCCTAATATGAAAAGAAAAAAAAAATCAATATCATGGTATAATTTATATACCAAACCAATAAAATCTATCACTTGCAAAGTAATAAAATCTATCACATGCACTGAGAAGCCGTGATAGCCAAGAGCTTGAGATCATATTTAAAAAATATATAACTAATATAAGTACCATCCAATACAATTAATTACACAAATATAGTTAACTTCATACTCATTCAATCAAATATCTTTCATAAATTATATTAATCATTCTTGATGTCCAAGATCTATCTAAATTCTAACATTGCCAGTAAACAAAGATGCTAAACCTTAATGGAATTGAAAAGGCAACATAATACCAATTTACACAATTGCTAAAATCACCGCCTTCCACTATTGTGAGAGAGAGAGGTGGCTGTTGTGTTGCATCTCTTAAGAAGAATCTATCCTTTACATTTTTTTTTTTTTTTTTTTATGTAATTCAACCATAACTAAATAGATGCACTATGTTCAGAGCATGCACATTTGGGAGATTAAAAGTAAAGGAAAATGGACCCATCTAAAGTTTTTTGTTCTTCCTCTTGATGTTGACTTTTCCAGCATCATCTAGAATCAAATTTATATACTCCTCAAAACCCTCTAAGGCATAAAAATTAACTTTTGAACAAATTTACATGCATTCACTTAAAATTGTGAAAGATGCTAAAAATTAGGCTGATATAAGCATTTTAACCAAAATTCAACATTTTAATGATGCACATCAATTAGCAATTTTGCCATTGTTAGTTGCAACATATATCTTTTTATTTCTGACAAATATGGTGCAATTTTGGCCATCAAATTTTACTCAAAATCCATGATTAAAAATACTCATCATAAATGTGATTAAAAAACTTAAGCAGTAAATTACAATCCTCTGCATAGTTTTTTTTTTTTTTTTTAAAAGACTATCCTTAACATTTTATCTTCAAAACATTATAACAGGGAATGCTGCAAAAATTTGGAATGATTTACCTATATATAGCTTGACCATACTTACTACTCCATATAATTCAAATCAAGACGTTTGATTTTCTCCCCTCATCACTCAAATAGATTATCAACTAAAATTTTAAGAATAGCATTACATGCAAAACCTAGAAAAGCCCAACATTGAAAAGGAAGAAATCAATAATTAAAAGTCTCTAAAAAACATTACCACCATCATGCAATATCCAATACAGCCACTTTTAATAAGCACTATGAGAAGCAAATATACAATAAAATACCTTATCTACAAAAATCTGTAAAACTAAATCAAATAGCTGTTACTTATCTAACTCTCTCACGGGAACCTCTATTTTTAATAAGATCATGAAGTGACATATCCAATTCAATAGCCATAAAATCAGTAGCCAAAGTAATAGTCTTCGAGAGAAAATTGTTTTGTTTTCATTAGGATAATCTGTTATGGGGTTCCAATGATTTTGATTAGCTTTATTGTTTTAGACTTGAATTTTCCTTCAATTATTTATTTCTTATTGTTAGCTGGCATTGGATGGATTACTCATTTATTGCATAAAGCAGATTTTGATTTCAACTTCATATTTCTTACATAAATA
This sequence comes from Quercus berberidifolia, assembly GCA_028535905.1. Taxonomy (NCBI): domain Eukaryota; kingdom Viridiplantae; phylum Streptophyta; class Magnoliopsida; order Fagales; family Fagaceae; genus Quercus; species Quercus berberidifolia. The sequence goes on along the minus strand of JAPQVW010000003.1, from coordinate 8,716,649 downwards.
GAAGTTATAGGACGTTCCCATGGAAGTTATTGATTGAAGTGTCATGTGTGTGTGTATACTGCCAATACACAAAGAAAACAAAGGCAACAACACAAATCACTTCACTACCATTTCATTAATATTGAAGTTTCAAGGGAATCATCATAGTAACAGATTAATGTGAACTGGAAAGACCAATTTCATTACTGATTCATGTGCTTGTTAAAGTCTATTTATTAACCATGGTGGATCATACATCCCATTTACCTCAAGATTTTTAATGAGATTCCACCCATCTACGGTAGGTTATTCTAGAAGTCTTCCAGCATATATTAAAAAGATAGTTTTATTTATGATCACAATTAAGCTCTTTAAGATACATGATGCACAAATTATTCTAGATAGTGACAATAATAAGTTCTTAATTTATTTTGCTCACAATAATAGTAATAAAAACATGTGTAATATGTTTACCTTGATGAAAAGATTGTATCTTTAACCCCAACTCTGCTATTCCTGATGCAGCCTAGTATTGGGAATTCAACAATTCCCAAGGTCTCAGCCCTCTGTAAGCCAGGAAAACATGATGTGAAATTAGCTATAATGCATATATGGTCACATACACCTTAACCTCAGCACTATATAAAATTGTAACAAAAGAAAAAAATAAATGATTTATAAAAATAAAAAATAAAAAATAAAATAAACAAAACAAAGCAATACAAAGGTAGGACTAATATAACCAAAGAGAAGACTATGAAATTCTACATCGATGATGAGAAAGTTAAATATTTCAATCATGTCAATAAGATAAGGAAAATCAAGAGAGCCCCATTCAAACTATATATATATATATATATGCTAGTGTTAGTACAGCCTCACATGTGGAGCCTTTTCACACATAATTATAAATTTTCATTCAAGAAATCTTCAATTGTTTTGCGGAAGATTTACATATTGACTTTTTTATTTATTTAATTTTTATGTAAGTATGCTACCATGTGATTTTGTCAGTAGGTCTTCATGGCAATATAAAAATCTATGAATATTAATCTGTTGACAAACTATGGAAAATATATTAATCTGTTGAAACCATTATCAATAGTAGTTGTTTCACTTCGTAAACAATTGACATACACTCTTGATCAAAATTAAGAGGGTTTTATGAACTTGATCTCATGGCTTCCATCAAATTTAAGAGGGAATCCTCTTTTTAAGTAAAATAATAAAACTTTCTAAAAGATTTGATTCCTTTGAAGTTATTAAAGGTAAAAAACTCTAATCTTAACGCACAAACACACCATGAAATAAATCATTAAAAAAATGAGACCTACTTCTCAAACGGAATCATATCAAAATCCCTTCCAAGACTCTAAACCCACATATTTGTCATGCTCAGAATTGGGGGACCATAGGCACTTAAAACACCAACTAGAATAATTTCCCATAGCCTCGTCAAATTTCTCTGCTACTCTTCTAGTCCACAACAATAGCAGCCCTACAAAGGCCCCTAAAACTCCAAAGTGACACCAGTCCATAGACTAATAATCAATATGATAAATCATTGTTACAATAGTGCAGCCAAAAAAAAACATTTGTACAATACTACAACCAAAACATTCCCATAAAACCACAATACACAGTTTAGTTGCAAATAGAATGTAATAAACCATTTAAAAACATAAACCCAATAATCTTGAAAACCAAAACAACATAAAAAGCATATTAAGATCCATTTAATAGACAAAAAAGCAATTGAAAGATCTAAACTTTTATGTATATATATTATAACTAAAAATCAAAATTTTTGTATATAAAATCATAATTTCTGTTCTTTTGATCGAGTAAGGTTTTGATCACATACCGTTGCTGGGAAGAGATTGTCTCAGATGGGAGTGGAGATAAAGGAGAAGGATTTGCGTCTAGGGTTTTCAGTTTTGGGGTTTCCTATGTATTCTACTAAAAATCAAAATTTTTGTATATAAAATCAAAATTTTTGTTTTTTTGATAGAGTAGAGTTTTGATCGCATACCGTTGCCAGGAAGAGATTGTCTCAAATGAGACTGGAGACAAAGGAGATGGATTTGCATCTAAGGTTTTCAGTTTTGGGGTTTCCTGCTTATTCTCCTGCAAACTCCAATCGTGTTTCCAGGTTAAGTTTGCGTTTGTGTCTATCGTTTTTTTTTTTTTTTTTTTAAGATAAGTATCGGTTTTTTTTTTTATTATAAATTTTTATAATTTTTTTAAAAATAAGTATCCGATTTTGATTTTGAGTGAAAAAGAGTTTTTAATTTTATTTTTTAAATATTGTGCTGTTGTGGAAAATTGTGGGAGCTTCAGAGGCGGTTATATATATATATAGATGAATTTTGTAATATTGTAATTCTTATGTTGTTGTCATTATTAATATTGTTGTGATGTTGTTATCATCATCATCCCTATTATTTATTTAACATCCCCAACTAATAATAATAATTATTATTATTAATGTTATTATTGTTATTGTTATTGTTATTATTATATTGTAACTTAAAAACAAAAATGATGTATTTTGTTAGAATGTATAAGGACTAAATCATTGTACTTTTTTTTTTTTTTTTTTAAAGTTCTTATTGAAGTACAAGATCCTTCACAAATACTCCTTTAAGTGTTCATCATGGCCCTGTGTGGCTAAATTTTTATACTTGGTCGAAGGAAACGGAAGCCTCGGAATCAATAAAACTGTGAGATCTGATTTGTTTTTTATTGTTCAATTTATGCTTTGAATATCGGATGTTCTTCTATGTCTATTTTCATGATTGTCTCGTTTAATTTCTAGGAGGCCTACTAGTTTATTATTTGATGCAATCTACTGCTAGGTTAGATATCAAATCCGTAATTGTTTGATCTCTCTAATCTGTGAAGCAACCAAGATTTAATGATTTGCTGCATAAAAAATTATTAGATCTTAGGAAGAATGCTCGACTAAATTAAATGCAACCGCTTGTGCTTGTGTTGTTTAGTTTCATCAATCTCTCTAATTCTTAAGGCTGCTGTTAGAACTTATGTGATTTAATGTTAGGAACATATGTCAATATAGAATTGGCTAATCATTTGACAAAATGCACTTTACTTGTAATTGGGTAGATCTAGGATGTGTTTAATGCTTCAAGAAACAAGGTTTCAAGATTAATTGTTAAAGTCATGCAAGTCTGTCCAAGAAACAAGTGAAGAATTGCTGGATTTTAAAGCTCGACTGCTATCTCAACAACTAGTATTTATCAAGGTTTAAAAAGCTGCTGAAGCCAGATGCCCGATAGCTATCTTGACAGATAAGTTATCTATCAAGGTTTAAAAAGCTGCTGAAGCTAGATGTTCGATAGCTATCTCGACAGATAAGCTATCTCACAACCCTAAACATATATAAGAATTGTTTTAAGGGCTGTCAAAGGTTGTGCGAGTGTGAAGCAAAGTTGTGTTCAGGCAAATTGTGACCGGAGACAGAATTTGCCCTAGTTCATGTTTCTCTTGAAGAAGCTGTTGTGTTTGTACACCGTAGGGTTTTGTAACCAAGGAGTTTTGTGATCTTCATCATGTGATGAACTGAAGAACTCTGCAGCTAACATCCTTCTCAAGGTTGGTGATTAAGTTGCGTATTGGGATCTGCGCATCTATTGGTTAGTCATGTACTGGGAGTCGTGCAATAAAAGGAGAGATTGTCACTATAGAATAAGTCCAATTCGCTATTGGGGTAAGGGTTCAACCGTAGGTTGGTATAAGGTACTGGGATTCCTTTACTTATAACTGATAATAGTGAATTCTTGGGAGTGGTAACCTTAAAATCATCCGGTGGGGTTTTTGCCATGTAGGTTTTCTCCATTCATAAACAAATTACTATGTCAATTTAATTTCTGCTGCATTTAGTTAATTGGTGATTTGTTTGTGCTAACATGTGTATTGCATGCTAATTGAATTAGTTAATCAACTTGGCTAATTAATTGGTTAATTCATTACAAGGGGTTAATACATTCTTGGCCTATTAAGTGGTATCAGAGCAGACACACTCTAATTAGGTTTTAATCTTTGCTGTGTGATCCATTGACCCCTGTTTTCATGGCTGTAATCGGCTTGAAGAGATCTTTGTTTTCAAATTCATCTTATTTTTCTAATCTCTACTTGTTTGGGTGCATTAGAAAATGCAAGTCTAAAAGTTATTTGAATTCTATTATGGTGAATATTGGAAAAGATCTCAGCTTGACACTGTCTCAGAATGAAGATGTGTAAAGGAGTTCGTTTGAGAAGAGTGAAAGTTAAAGGCTTTGTTCATAAAAGGCAGATGAGAGAAAACATCATTCCGACTGATTTTTCATCTAAGCATGAAGTATGCTTCACGATGAAGTCCACATTTAAGGTTATGGACACGTGTTTGTGGTGCCTTGACAGCAGCTGCTCAAGACACATAACTAGAGACCGATCTCTCTTCAAGGTTTTCGAGTCTAAGAAAGGTGGTAATGTCACTTTTGGTTATGGGAGCAAATCACAGATTAAAGGAAAGAGAATCATCTCTCTACCTGGACTGCTAGACATTGCAAATGTTCTATATGTAGAAGGCCTAAGAATGAACCTGTTGAGCATAAGTCAGATATGTGATCAAGATTTCATGGTACTATTCTCAAAAGGGAAATGCCTTGTCAAGGATGAGTCTGGAAAGAAAATTATAAGTGGTGTTCGTACTCTAGACAATTGTTATGGCTTGGTCTCTGATGCTGATATTGTGTGCAATAGCATTCGTTTACCTAATGAAGATTTTTGGCACCAAAGGATGGGACATGCTAGTTACAAACATCTTTCAATTGTATCTAAACATGAGTTAGTTTTGGGGATGCCAAAGCTCAATAAAGTGAACAATGTGGTGTGTGGACCATGTCAACTTGGAAAACAGACGAAAGTTAAACATCTAGGGACTCAAACATCCTCTACATCTAGACCATTGGAGCTACTACATCTGGATCTCATAAGTCCAACCAGAACCAAGTCTCTTGGTGGAAAAAGATACATCATGGTTGTGGTAGATGACTTCACTAGGTACACTTGGGTCATACTCCGATAATCTAAGTCTGATGCTCCTGAGCACATTGTGATAGGTTCTAAAGACTTAGGAATTAATGTATTTAGAACTCTAATGTGTATTGTTGGCAAACCATGATCAAAACAAGTTGTTTAGCCTTATTTAGACTTGCTCAAAGTTGTGTCATTTATGTAAAGTTGGATTCAAGCTGATGCAGAATCAAAAGTGCATTTCGGCCTGGCTCGATCGATCAAAGCTTTGGCTCGATCGATCGAAGTTCGGGCAAAATGCATTTTTCTACAGAATTTCAACTTAGTCCTAGTTCATTTAAAATGTTTAGGGTTTTGGGTTTTTGCCTTAGGTATATAAGGCAAACCCCAGCCACGTTTTAGTGTTGCTCAGATTTCTGTTTGTGTAAATTTCTTGTGAAATCTATAAGGAGTTTTCCTTTACAAAAGTTTAGGATTATCAAGAAGGAGATTCGTCCAAGAACTTGATGATCATTCAGTTGTTGCCATAAGAACTTAAAGAAACACAAGCGGGTTTGCTTGTACTTGCTGGAGAACCCAAGAAAGAAGGAGTCTGTGGTCTCGGAGCTTGCTCGTGGTCGTGTCAGTAAGTTTCTACTGGTGGGTAGCAATTGGATGTTAGTGGTCTAAGTCCTATTGTAAAACTTCGATTCTTTCATAGTGGATTCAGGTTTACCTTGAGGATAGCTAGGTTAAATCCTCCCCAGGTTTTTATCGGTTTGGTTTCCTGGGTGATCATATCGTTGTGTTATTTATCTTTTTGCTGCTATGCATGATATGATTGTTTGATTGTGATAACTTAGATTTGGAATTTGGACTAAGTAATAACTTGGCTAATTACCTAGGTTAATCCAATTGTGTTTTTAAGGGGTCTAAAAACTTACACATTGAAACCTTGTGCACAAGATTGCAGAATGAGAAGAGCTTGAAGATTGTTCGAATTCGAAGTGATCATGGTAAAGAATTCGAGAACTCATATATGGAGTCCTTTTGAAAGAGATCAGGTATATCTCAAGAATTCTCTGCTTCTATTACTCCTCAGCAGAATGGTGTAGTAAAAAGAAAGAATAGGATTATTCAAGAGATGGCTAGAGTAATGTTACACAACAAGGATGTGGCTAGAAACTTGTGAGGAGAAGCCATTAACACTGCATGTCATACGGTTAATAGGCTGTATTTTAGACCCGGTACCAAGAAGACTCCATATGAGTTATGGAAGGGAAGGAAGCCAAACGTTAAGTATAAAGTTGCGATTTACAAATATGTATTTTGTTGGCTTTTATTCCGTGCCAAATTTGATTGTATTTATATTCAATCGTATCTGTTGTGGGAATTTATTGTAAGGGTTGTGTGATAGTGAGAGAGAGTGTGAAGGCTCAAGCTATTGAAGCAAGGAAGGTTTTCGCGGGTATCTCGCGACTAAGCATCCTGCGAAAAGATGCATGTGCCCTGCACATGACTGGAATGCGAAGAGTCTATACAGATGGAGACAGCTGTGTCTCGTGAGTATCTCGTGGGTAAGACCTTCCTGCGAGACACCTGCAAGACATTCTGTTCTACCAGTCTGTACTGCCTAATACACACTTTCTGTACCCTCATTATATATAGCCATATTACCCACAAATGTAAGAGAGAGCTTCTGAGGGAAAACCCTAGCTAAAACACTTGAGAGTTAGAAATTGTTATAATAACAATTCTCTACACCTTTGTTTGTGGGATTTCCTCATCTCCTACCTCTCCATTTCCATACCATTGAGACGTCAATAGCCCAAACACTTATCACACCTTTTAAAAGTGTCCGGTGAGGTTTTGGTGCTGTTGGGAAACATTGGAAGAAGCCAAGGATGGCAGATGCAACATGGAGCTTGTTGCGGGATCTGGAGAGCTAGACAAGACACGGTTCCGAGAAGTCTTGTTGGAGTAGGAGCTTAGAGGGCTTAGGTACAAAGGGTAGATTAGGCTTGGAGGGATGTATTCCAACTGATTGTCTAGTGGATCGATTTCCGCTTGGAGGGCGGTGGAGAGGTTTTTTGCCGAATTCTTCGGTTTCCTCTTCGATAACACGTCTCAGTTTTATCTATGTTTGCATCTCTCTTCCCTACTCTTGTTTATTTCATTTTATTGCTGTGTTGCTTTAATTATGAAGTAGAGTAGCTCTTTTGTTTGTTTGCTTACGTTCACACTATTCTGCACTTAGTATTAAGTTAGTGTAAAACCAATCAAGCCGTAATTTGAATTGGGGATCTAAACAAGCTCTTGTGTTTTCACATATTTCGAGCTTTCAATTGGTATAAGAGTGGGTACACTTGTTGTGGCTTAAATACCTAAGTGTGCTCCTTGACCCCTTATGTTTATTTGCCATGGATAATGCTTTGTATGCTTCTATGGATATTGTTGATTGTAACATGCCATGTGTTTGTGAAAATGCCTCTATAAGTGTTAATCCTCATGATTGTGATGACATGTTACATGAATCTTTGGGTGTTATTGATATTCCTAACATCAAACTCTTCAAGAAAAAGGCTAAGAAGTTTCATAAGGATGTGAGCAAGTTATTTTGTGAAAAGGATGAATTAATTGCTAAATTCAATGAATCTAACAAATTGGTTGAAAAATGTAAGAAACTTGCTGAAAATTCTCTTGAAAAGCTGAAAGAGTTTGAATGTTTGAATATGGACTTGGATGTTAAACTTGTTTTGTCTAACAAACTTGTTGATGAGCTAAAATGTGAAAATGAAACTCTTAAGATGCATGCCAAATGTTTGATTGCTGAACCTATTTCTAAAAAGGATGAAAATATTTGCTGCAATCATGTTGTGATACCCGATTTTGTGCCTATTGTGTGTTCTACTTTAAAAGACAAATCGGTGTACATTCCTCCACATAAAAGAAATCAAAAAGTGGAGAGAAAGGTTGTTAAGTTAAAACCTCTGTTTAGGTCTCAACCTAAGGTTTTGAACAGATCTAAATTTATTCCAACTTGCCACCATTGCAGTGTGATTGGTCACATAAGACCTCAACGCTCCAAGTTGAAGAGAGAACCAAACCATTTTTCTAGATCCCTTCCCAAAAAGCCTTGTAGACCTAAACGCATTGTTTGTCATCATTGTGGTGCCTTTGGTCATCTAAGACCTCAATACTCTAAGTTTCATGCTTTTAAAAGAATCAAAAGAAAAGAGAAACTTGAGCTTCATGGAAGTTGTGCTAAAAAGGGTAAATCGGATTTGAGTGAAAATAACATGTTGTTAAAAAAAGTGTTTAATGCTCTTAACTCCTTAACTCTTCCAACCCTCGTCTCTCTTCTCATGAGACACTCATTCCAAACAATTGTTCCGTTTGGATGAGGAAGGGTTCCTATGGTTGAGCTTTTGCTTTTTTGGTCCTTGATCTAATTCTTTTGATCTTTGTAGGACCCTTCATGCATTAAATGTTATATCTTCATGCATTTTGTGCATCTTGAATTTATTTATATGCATTGTTTTGTTTTTGATTTTACATTTATGTTTCAGTTTTGTGTGAGTAAAAAAAAAAAAAAAAATCCAAAATCGCATAAAAAGTGAAAAATTCAAAAAGTTTGATTGTATATACTTGAGCACTTTTCACATGTGAGTTTGGCCTAGTACCTTCGTACTAATGACATAGTGCATTTACAAGCTTAGCTTGTTATGTATGCACATATATCTTTGTGGGAGAAATCTTGAAATCTAGGTGTGATTGTTGTAAATAAATCTTCAAGCTTGTCATGAATAATTGGTCAATAGTCTTGTTTGTCTTGATACTTGCATAGACTTGTGCCTATATATCTTCCCACTTTTATTTTTATGTTTTTGGAAATAGAGCTCACCAAATGTAAATCTCAAAATGAAAAAGAGATTATGAGCTGCAAAAGCCTGTTGCACACACTAGTATTTGACTAGGAAAAAGGGAAAGCAACCTTTTAAATTGAAATGTATGGTGCTCAAAAAGCCAAAGGCTAAATCATAATGTTGAAATATCAAAAATTTTAAGCACCGATCTCAAAAAAAAAAAAAAAAAAAATGTATTATCCAAAAAGGATCAAATGTCATAAATTATGCAGAAGCCAAATGAAAAGCTTCTAATTTTTGTAATCATTCTCTTGTGGGAGGTCATATATGCTCATTTCTATAATTGAGATAGACTACTTGATTTTGTATCAGTTGTGTATGATTTGATTGAATTGATCATTGAAACTTTACTCTAGTCTAAGGACTATTCCCCACTTGATCCATACACACAACACACAAGTTTAATGTTCAATAAATGCCTATTTCATTTGTGTGGTTGTACATGTTCAAATGTGACGTGTGTGTGCTCAACCATATATGGATCAAACCAAAAAATATTTTGTTCTTTTTGTTTGCTTTTGGAAGTGATTTGTATCACCCATGTTTTTCAAAGTTTTTCAAATTGTTTTTGTGTGAAAAACATGTTTTCTAGGTGTTTTCGTGACCCATTTCATGTGTAAGCTCAACTGGGAGTTAAATGGTCAAATTCTCAAGTTTTTCAGTTTTGGACAGAGAGTTTCGCGACTGTTTCATGAGTAAGTCTTACCAGTGAAATACCAGCGAGATACCAGAAAAATTTTCACGGGAAGCTAACCAGCGAGATACTAGCGAAAATTTCTAGATTAGCTTTTTAAAGGGCATTTCGTGGGACATTTGTTTTAAACACCTCCCATCTTCTCCCAAACTCCTGTTTTAATATTTCTACATCAAAACCCAACTAAATTCAAGTGTTTTTCATTCCCTTAACATCTCTATGCTAATCTTTAACTCTTTTCATTGATTTTGATCCTTAGATTATGTTTTTGGAGGGTTTTATGTTCATAGTTGGGATCTTCTCAAATGGGAGTTGGAAAACTAAACTTTTGTCAATCTTTTTGATTGGGCTTTGTTTTAAATGAGTACCAAACTTTGGGGATTACCATAATTATTCATGTTTATCATGTTTTGATCATTGGTGGTATGTTTTATACATGTTTTATACACTTTGCCCCGTGAGTGCTTATTCATGCATTGGTCATGCATCTCACATGCACACTAGATGCACCTTTGCCGCACACATTCTAACACTTGACATGTTTTGCACTTCTCTCATGCTAGTTAAGTCTTTTTAGACCTTTTAGCACTTAACATGTTCTTGTGTCTTTGTCATGCCTAGGTTTACATCATGTTCCATCATCCTTGGCATGTCATGTTCTTTATACTTTGTAGCATTTTTTTAAGACGTTTTTGTCTTTCGTTTGAGCTTCATTTTCTCATTCATCTTGCACCCCTCATGCATCATCTTTCACCCTTGTTCGTATCTTCTTTTCTTTCCCTCCTTCCTCTTGATTCATTTGTCTATTCGTGACAAAAAGGGGGAGAAGATTTTATGACTCATGTGCACATTCTTAGGAGGAGAAATTCTACCTCGTGCACATTCGTAGGGGGAGAAATCCATAGGGGAGATGCATATATCAAAGGGGAGAAGACATTCTTTTTTGAGATAACCTTGCTTTACCTTATGCTTGTTTTCTCGGTGTTTTATGGTGCTTTGTCTTCTATGCTTTATTGCTCACATAGCATCGTGTTTATGTGTTGAACATGCATACATCCTTATGTTTGTTCGGATGATCATTTGCTTTACTATGTGGTCATTTTAGTCATTTCTATATGACTGTTTTGGTGTATGATCAAGTTGCTCATATATTTCACATCATGTTTACTTGATCGCAATTTATTTGTTACATTATTCTTGTCCTTTTACTACTTGCTTTACCTTGAGGGTCTAATGTGTTTTGTGCAAGTGTTTCAGGTTACAAGTATATATGTTCCAAGTTCATCATAGCTCCTAAGATTCATGATAGGGGGAATGATATGATGGGGGAGAAAGAGAGAAAGAGCTTTGTGCTATATTAACTATGTTCGCTTTGTTCATAGTTCATGATTATGCTTAGCTATTTAAAAGTTTGTGACTTTCTCAATGCTTGTGTAGCATTCTCTGTGTACTTTTAGATATTGCTATAATGTCTTGAGTACTTTACACTTGTGCCCTTAGTAGGATTGTTCCTAGATGCATAAACTTCGTGTATGTTGCATTGGTTGTGTGATTGGACATGCAAGTAATCATAAGTGATTGCTTCGTTGTACATGTCCGGATGAACATTTACTTGTTATATGTTCATTGGAGTCATTCTTTAATGACTGCCCTTGTTTGATCAAGTGTTTGTTTGCATGATATCTATTGTTTACATACTTGATCGCACTATACTTGCTCTTGTTCATACCTTGTGTTCAACTTGTCATAAGCTTAATGAAAGTTTTGTTTGTGTGCAAGTGTTTCAGGTTACAGGTATAAACTGCAAGTGCTTCACAGTTTCTAGATTAGGTGTGAGTGAGTTTTGTCATTGTTCCCAAACTCACGTTTAAGTCTAGAGTCTGTTTTAGGGGTTTTGTCATGGAATACCAAAGGGGGAGATTGTAAAGTTGTGATTTACAAATATGTATTTTGTTGGCTTTTATTTTATGCCAAATTTGATTGTAATTATATTCAATCGTTTGTACCCTGTATCTATTGTGGAAATTTATTGTAAGGGTTGTGTGATAGTGAGAGAGAGTGTGAAGACTTGAGCTATTAAAGCAAGGAAGGTTATCGCGGGTATCTCACGACTAAGCATCCCGCGAAAAGATGCATGTTCCCTGCACATGACTGGAATGTGAAGAGTCTGTATAGATGGAGACAGTTGTGTCTCGCGAGTATCTCACGGGTAAGGCCTTCCTGTGAGACACCTGTGAGACATTCTATTCTGCCAGTCTGTACTACCTGATATACACTTTCTGTAGCCTCATTATATATACCCATATTACCCACAAATGTAAGAGAGAGCTTATGAGGGAAAACCCTAACTAAAACACTTGAGAGTTAGAGATTGTTATAACAACAATTCTCTACACCTTTGTTTGTGGGATTTCCTCATCTCCTATCTCTCCATTTCCATACCATTGAGAGGTCAATAGCCCAAATACTTACCACACCTTTTAAGAGTGTCCAGTGAAGTTTTGGTGCTGCTGGGAAACATTGGAAGAAGCCAAGGATGGCAGATGCAACATGGAGCTTGTTCCAGGATCCGGAGAGCTAGTCAAGACACGGTTCCGAGAAGTCTTGTTGGAGTAGGAGCCTGGAGGGCTTAGGTACAGAGGGTAGATTAGGCTTGGAGGGTCTCTTGCTTACCCATTTATCCCAACTGATTTTCTAGTGGATCGATTTCCGCTTGGAGGGCGACGGAGAGGTTTTTCACCGAGTTCTTCGATTTCCTCTTCGATAACACGTCTCGGTGTTATTTGTGTTTGCATCTCTCTTCCATACTCTTGTTTATTTCATTTTATTGCTGTGTTGCTTTAATTATGAAGTAGAGTAGCTCTCTTGTTTGCTTGCTTGCATTTACACCATTCCGCACTTAGTATTAAGTTAGTGTAAAATCAATCAAGTCGTAATTTGAATTGGGGGTCTAAACAAGCTCTTGTGTTTTCACATATTTCGAGCTTTCATTAAGTATTTCAGAATTTTTGGAAGTACTTGTTTCATTCTCAAGGATAGAAAGAATGTGGGAAAATTTGACTCCCGAAGCGATGAAGGAATATTTTTGGGATACTCCTCTACAAGCAAGGCTTATCGGGTATACAACAAAAGAACCATGAAGGTAATGGAAATGGTGAATGTTGTTATCGATGAATCTTCAGAATCTGGTTCTGATAAATTTAGTGAGGAAATCCCCAAAGAAATTCTTCCTCCTGAGCCCAAGGAAGTTCAAGAAATTGTTGAACAAAAGCTTGCATCTCCAAGTACTCCTGATACTCTAAGTGCTGTAGAAGATTCTGCAAACATATCTATTTCACCTGATTCTGAATCCCATGAAGAGAAAGGACCTTCCTCCAGGATCAAATTGAATCATCCTCTTGAAGTTATTGTGGAAAACATGAATGAACTTACACTAAAGAAGCATACACTTGATAAATGTGTTGCTAACTTTGTGTCTTATTCTTGTTACTTGTTGCAGGTTGAACCCATTAAAGTTGAGGAAGCTTTTCAGGATGAAAGCTGGGTAGAAGCTATGCATGATGAACTACTTTAGTTTCAATGGAATGATGTCTAGACTCTAGTACCTAGACCGAAGGGTGAGCACATCATCGGCACAAAGGGGATATTCAGCAATAAGACTGATGGAAGGAGTAGACTATGATGAGACATTTGCTTCAGTAGCTCATATGGAGTCCATCAGAGTTCTTTTAGCCCTAGCATGTCACTTGAAGTTCAAGCTTTACCAAATGGACGTAAAGACTGCTTTCTTGAATGGGTTCCTTAAAGAAGATGTCTATGTGGCTCAACCAAAAGGATTCATTGATCCACATTTTCCGGATCATGTGTTATACCTCAAGAAGACACTTTATGGTTTAAAGCAAGCCCCCAAAACTTGGGATGATCGGCTCACACAATACTTGAATTGAGTGCAAACATGGTGAAGGATGATGTTAAACTTGCAAATAGATGAAAAATGAATGAAAAATGAGTTAAAATGCCCAAACTATGGTTTTTGTCTGATGCCATGTGTGCGCAGGATAATTCCTCCATACGTAGAATTCTACAACATACACAGGATGGAACCTAAACGCGCATAAACTGAAGAATAGATAGATGCGTGCAAGAACAAGCTTGCGTATGCATGAATATAGGCTGCACACATAAGAACATGTCTGCACACGCAAGCCCGAATCTATGCACGTAGGAATGAACACAGAAGGGTTTTCTTCGACATTCTTAAGCATTTCTCAACCAGAACTCAACCTAAACATGCTCTTACCCGTCCTAAAGTTTCAGGTTTTCATCTAAACCCATCTTATAGCAAAACCCAAGCATTTACAAGCCTAAAAAAGGATTAAAATGGAAGATCAAGGGAAAACTTGAAAAATGAGAAAAGTTTGAAAAACTTACTGATCTGGCCCTTATACCCTCTGAAAGGTGTCATTGTGTTCTGTAGGTCAAGGAAGGGGCCATTGTTAGCCTTAACGCTCCATTCCAGTGGGTGAGATGGAAGGCATCACTGGAGAGGATGTAGGAACTCTTCTTGGGTTCCATTGAAGGAGATAAGAGAGTTTGAGAGAGAAGTTGAGATTGAAACAGAAGATGAGAGTCAGATTGTGAGGGAGTGAGAGAGAGGCAGAAGGTTTTTGTAGAGAGAGTTAAAGAATGTGAGGAGATGAGGGAAGATGAAGAGAATGAAAAAAAAAAGGTTGACAACCGTTGGGAAAAAATAAAGAGGCAGAAACACACCTGGTGGCTAAACCATTCGTAGTTTAGGCCTTCCTGCTAAACTAAGTGTAGTTTAACAAAAAATAAAATTTTCAAATATCTCCATGGATTCCCAAAAGGCCAAAAGTGCAAAGAAAAATTCAAAAATACACCCAAAAAATGACAAAAATGCTCTCAGTAGGCAAGGAGTACAAAGATCCTAAAAGAGCATCCTCAATGGATCGAAAGCATCAAAACATCCCTTAGTGGACCAAAAATCATCATTAAAACTCCTACGTGAGTCAAGATCATTAACTAAATCTCAAGTAAATCCAATATCATAAATGGACTTCCTCGTGAGTCCAAGGCACAAAAGCAGCTCCCTCGAATGTTGCAAAGCAAAATTTACCTAGTAGAGTTTGGTAAAACCCCCTCGAGGGTGGAGTCAATATCAATCCTCAGTGAGTCACAAGAAAGAAGAAGATAGTTATTCCCCAATGGAAGAAAGTTCCCTAGTGAACAACACACCAACAGAAAATCCCCAGTACGCTACCCCCTTCCCAGTGGGCTGTACACTGTCAAGACTTCATGGTAGGCCAAAATCATCACCAAAACACTTCTCAACAAAATTATACTCCCCAGTGAGTCCTCCAACATCCCAGTGGATCTTCATCCAAAAATAGTCAAGCTCCAGAACTTATGCACATATCACCCAATAATTGAATATGTAGGCACAGATCCCATACAATATAGAAATCGTGCACATATCCTAAGGGAATTGAACATGCAAGCATGAAACCCAATACAAGTCAGAAAGGAAGAGCACATATCCTCTAGGAATTGAACATGCAGGCATGAAACCCCATACAAGTTAGAAAGGAAGAACACAGAACTTGTGCACATATCCTCTGGGAATTGAATATGCAAGCACAAATCCTATACAAGTCAAAATTCATGCACATATCCTCCGTGAATTGAACATGTAGGCACATCATATAGATTTCGTGCACATATCCTATAGGAATTGAATGTGCAGGCGCGGTAGAAGAGATAGAGATAGAGATAGAGACCAAAGTCACCTTGAGGCAAGTGCCTCACCAGAACAGCTAGAGATAGAGATAGAAAACAAGTACCACCCGGAGAAGTTTAAGGCAAGAGCCCAGATGGACACCACAGATATAGAAGGCATGAAACCCCATAATAGCCCCTCAAAATCCTGTTGTTCGACCTCTTGGTCGGAGAGGAGGGTTTTGGTGATGCTAAGCCTTTGTCACAATTTGTCTAGCTTTGCCCTTCATTATTGTCGGTGTCTCTTCATCTGCCTAGGAAATGCGCTTCTGCTATTTCGGTGTACGAGGCACGTCTTTAATAAGTTCCCTTTACGAGGCCACTCAAATCCGACGGTTATAGAAGGCGTTGGGAGTTCAGTGGATACTATCTCGTTTGCAGCTCTTCTTGGAAATCTGTATAGATTAAATGCCACCAAACCTGCCTTCCATATAAGAAGCAAGGCAAGAGGTTACTTCCTTTACGTACAGACTCTTTACTCTTTCTAAAGTCTTACATCTCCAGCTGCGCTCAAAGTTTTCCTTATCAGAGCAATCAAACCTTAGAGTGTGATATGTGTGAGGTAAAAGCGGGGGTGAAGGAACCACATCCTCTCCAGAAGCACCGGGTCCCTCCGAAACTTAAGATGGCTCGGTCAGGGCAGGGTAGGCAGAGACTCAATATATTTTTCCTCTTCCTTCAGCCAAAATTCAAAGCAGGTGTTAATCGCATCAAATTTTTGGTGCAACGGAGCTGGGGTTGCTCATCATCAGTACCATCCGCTCTCTTTCGAGCATAGCTAATATGACACCTGCGTGATAGGAGTCAGGGCTGACGCGGGGATTAAGCATCCCTGCTTCTTCCTCTCTTCCTTTACTGGTGCCTCCTTTCGCCTTCGCTTCTTCTTCTTTCCCATCACCGGGTCCATCCTGGTGCTTTTACTTCTTCTTCTTCTCCTCCTCTTCCATCAAAGGGGGTCACCCTATCATACATAATCGCTACTGGAGCAGAGTTTAGAAAGATTTCTCATTTCCTTGTATCTTTTTATTTTTGCTTTTGTAATTAGCTTCCAGTATAGGCTTGTTTAAGCCCCTCATTGTACGCTGTACTACCTCTTTATACTAATAAAAGATGACATTGTTTTATTCTATGTATTCTTTCTTTTCTGCAATAATTATGCTGTGAATGGATGTGCTATTATATGATTATTTTTTTATTCTGAACGATACTTAGGGCCGAAACCCTTGTTAAGAAAAAGATATTATTCTGAGCTTATTGAAACTATTCGGCACAATAATGCCGACCTGAAAAAGGTTACATACCCAAGACTAACCGAGATGATAGCTGAATGCTCGGTACTGTGTAGGAGGTAATCATCTGAGGATGGGTAACCCAAAATGAACTACCCATGTGGGTCGTCAAGTACTAGGGTGCTTTGCCACATTCCTAATAACCTTCATAGCCTTAGCCATTTTTGGCATACGGTTTGAGGACCGAAGTACGACCGTACCGAACTTAGACGCTCCTTTGCATCAGTTCCCTTAGAGCTGAGGATCTGAGGACAGGTCGGGATCTTCATTCCGTCTAGGGCTTAATCCGACTTTTAGTAAATAATCTTCCCGTAGGTCTGAGTAATCTAGAATTCTCCTTAAGTGGTTGGTTTCCTCATAGGTTTGAGTCCGAGGACCATGCAATACCTTGATTCTGTCCAAAACTTAGCTTTTCAAGTAGTTGGTTTTCCCATAGGTTTGAGTTCGAGGACCATACAATACCTTGATTCTGTCCAAAACTTAGCTTTTTAAGTAGTTGGTTTCCCCATAGGTTTGAGTCCGAGGACCATGCAATATCTTGGTTCTGTCCAAAACTTAGCTTTTTAAGTAGTTGGTTTCCCCATAGGTTTGAGCCCGAGGACCATGCAATACCTTGGTTCTGTCCAAAACTTAGCTTTTCAAGTAGTTGGTTTCCTCATAGGTTTGAGTCCGAGGACCATGCAATACCTTGGTTCTGTCCAAAACTTAGCTTTTCAAGTAGTTGGTTTCCCCATAGGTTTGAGTCCGAGGACCATGCAATACCTTGGTTCTGTCCAAAACTTAGCTTTTCAAGTAGTTGGTTTCCCCATAGGTTTGAGTTCGAGGACCATGCAATACCTTGGTTTTGTCCAAAACTTAGCTTTTTAAGTATGGGGGGGTTAGCCCTTCGGCCAAGGTATGGGGCGTTGATCTAACGTTGGAAGCCCCTAGAACCGTCCGCGTTACTAACATTTCGAAGCGCAGCCCCCTAGTGGAACTTTATGTTAGGACACAACAACGAGTTGCTGGAAGTGATGGAAGGACTTTCTCGTTCCACCGCCTGGGCCAACGCACAAGCCTTTCCCACAGACGGCGCCAATTGTAGGGACCCAATTTGTAACGACCCCAAGATGGTATTGGGTTCGTACGTCAAAGGCCCAAACAATATAATTTGTAGAGCGGGGGTTTGAAAGGCTAGGCCTTGGTCACCGGACAGCGGTTTGGGTGGTTCTAGTCACTGAACCTCATCCGAGGAGTGTATGGAGCTTTGTGCTCTTATTATCCTCCTTTTTCTCGGACTCCATGGTTTGGGAGACGGGTTGTCCCCCCCCTCCTGTATTGCCTCTCTTTCCTTTTTATATTCGCATTTACCCTCTCTCTAGTGTCCACGTGTAAGCTCAATTTTCTGGGGTTTAAGACTTGTCCTGTCAGCCCATACCTAGAGTGGTTGGGGGTGGTTGTAAAAGTTGAAGAGCATGGTCCTGTCAGGTGCAGAGTGCTTTATTGCAGTATTGGCAATCTTTTACTTGGGCCGCTCCTGCACTGTGCTCGCCTTTTCTTTTAGGGGCACTATGGGATACCGAGCACAAGATCGTCTTCGACCATATCCTTAGACCGTTCTGGACTTCTATTGTGTGTCCTCTGCAATATCTCTCCTCAGCCCAGGCCTTGGGCCTTAATATAAAGTGGGCCGGGGTCATAAATTCTCTGACCCCACATATATGTTTATATACCTGCCTTTCTTTTTACTCTTACACTATATATGATTAAATTAAATCATATTAAAGATATATATTCCTGAAAATATGAGTAAATCTCTTTATAAAATTCTTCTTTACCTTTTCTATATATATATATATATATATATAAAATTTTTAACTTTTCATTTAAAGATTTTAAAAATATATGGATAATATGTTTTTAATTTCATTTTTAAAGATATGGCAAATGCGGGTTTCTTTGGTTAAGAGTTAGGTGTCTTTTATTGCATTTGTCATATATAAAAAATAAATTTATTTTCTTTAATTTTATTACTGCTATATATTTTTGGGTAAATTATATAAATAGTCTCTATCTTTTACATCATATGTTAATTTGGTTCTTAATCTTTTAATTGTGTCAATTTAGTCCCTAACAATTTAGTGTCGTGTTATTTAAATCCCTACCATTATCCATTGGATGGAAAAGTCTGATGTGTCTAACAATATAATAAAAAATTTATTCACTAGCCCCATTAATTGCCAACTGTACACCTACTTCACATAAGGGTGTCAATATTTGACCCAACTTGCGAACATGACACGGATTTTTGCAGGTTAGGGTTGGGCCTTAGCGAGTTTGAGTCATAAACGGGTCAACCCGAAAGCGACACGATAAGAAACATATGTCAACTTGTGTGACCTGCAATAGACACTTTTAATACGCTAATTTATTTGTGTCAACTGTAAATGACCCATTTAACAAAGCTTGTTTAACTTGTATAATAAATAAATATTCATTTTATTTTAAAATTGTCAAATACCTTTATATCAAACCTATATTTTGAACTTAAAAATAAAAATGAATAATTACAAAAACTTACATATGATATAATTGATAATTGAAACTTTATAAATCCTAGTCATGATCTGTCTTTTGTTTGCACCAACTCTTTCAATATTGATACTTAGCATTTGACGAGTTCTGTGGATGTTATATTTTTGTTGAACTATGTTATTTTGAAATTTGGTTGAAGTGTATGCACTTATTTTGAAGTGACTTATTTCTAGATGGAAGTTATATCTTTGTTGAACTATGTTATTTTGAAAGTGGGTTGAAGACTCGAACTGTATGCATTACTTTTGGGATGTAAAGAACTTATTTCTATATGAATGTTATATCTATACTACTATTTAAGGAGCTTCCCCCCTTGGGACCGAATTTTTTTAATTCAAAAATTCCCCTATAGCTTACGTTTAAGTAAAGACAAAACTTGAGGATAACATTGTAAAAATATATCTATAACTCTCACCTAAAACATTTCTTACAAAATTGGATCACTCCCACTAACCAACTTCTTCAAAGCAACTGTTTAAAAAAAACAAATATAGAAAAACAAGTTTAAAAAAAAAAAATAAAACTGTTTTTGGATAAACATGGGGATGTTTAACTATACGTGGGGTTGTTTAACTTTTTTGTTTTGTTTTTTATTATTATTATTATTTTGTATTTAAATGTCTGATTTCTATTTGTATTTTGTTATCTATTTGAATTCAAATACTTCAATTATCTTTATAAAAAAAAATACAAAATTACTTCTTCCAAAAAAATGTTAAAAAAATAATACTTTCTCACGTGCAAAAAAAAAAAAAAAAAAAAAAAAAAAAAAAAAAAAAAAAAGAACTACACATATCAAAGGAAAAAAAAAAAACCATTATTCTCACCACCTATTTGTATTTAAATATCTAATTCCTATATGTATTTGTTATCTATTTGAATTCAAATACTTCAATTACCTTTATATAAAAAAAAAGTAAATGTTACCACAATTCTTATCTCAATCCATACAATTATCACAACAATTATCTTTTGAACAATAAAAAAAATACTCTATTGAAAATTCATCCACTCTTTCATCTATGAACAAGTTTGAACTCCCCTCTTATATTTCACCACAAACCCATAACACTCATCACACAATTCTTTCACCCACTTACAAGTTCAAACTCCCCACTTATATTTCACCATAAATGCATAACACTTATCACACTTCTAGGTATTTTGTGATTGGAAAATGTAATAATCTTAAATTATAATGTATTCAAATTATTAACATTTACCCAAAAAATAGAAAAGTGGGTTGAAATGGGTTATGTTACATTCGTGTCTACCCAACATGACTCGTTTTATAAGCATGTCAAGTGGGTTGGGTCGTGTCAACCTGCTTCATTAATAGGTTGGATTTGGGTTAAAGAGTCATGACACAATTATTAAATGGATCAGGTTCGTGTTGAGGCATTTAGTCAAATATTCCTACCTTGATACAATATGAACCCGACACGCTAATCTATATTGATGCCCATAACTTCACATAAAAGGTAAATAAAATAAAAAAATAGATTAAAAAAAAAAAAAAAAAACTTAAATCCCTAATACTCTCTTTCTCGTTAAAACCTCTCCCTCACCCTCATTGTCACTCTCACGCTCCTTAACTCTCTCGGCAAAAACTGGAGTTGCAAACTGCGAGGTCAAGCCGCGAAGGTCGATGGTGGGGTCTTTCTCTCCGATGGCGGAAGGTTCGGTTCCCCATATAGTGGAAATTAGATATGGGTTTTGTAGCAGAGAACAACGTAAATTTTACTACAATTTGGTGAAGCCCTAAGATTGGAAATTAGATCTGGGTTTTGTAGAAGAGAAGAACGAAGATTTCATTGCAATCCTGCGACCACCGCAATGTCAAAGATACGGAAAGGTCTAATTTTTAACACACAAATAAATAAAATAAAAAAGAGAGTGAAAAGTTCAATCCAAAATAGTCTATTACCAACGCAACATCAAATTTTGATTATTGTTTTTTTATGTATGGCACCGAAATTTGTAAAACAATCCAAAATCTCAATATTTGGCTTTGGGTGAAACATTAATTATGTTCAGTGTTGAATATGCCAGAGAATGGGAATGGCGAGTTTGGGTTGTGAATTTTGATGGTTTTACCGCAGGCAGCAACAATGATGCTGCTAGGTTGTTCGAAATAATTTTTATAGGACGTGGCTGTACAATTGGTAGATAATATGACAGATAAATTGTTTGGTTCTAAAACTTTAGGAATTAATGTATTAGAACTTCAATTTGTATATGTTGGGCAAACCATGATCAAAACATTTAGTTTAGGTTTAAACTTGTTCAAAATTTGGTTTAATGTAAGTTTAGAATCGAGTAATTGCATGAAATTAGTATTCAATTTCTACAAGGCTCGATCGATCGAAGAACAGGCTCGATCGATCGAGAATCGTATCTATAGAATTTGAATTAAGCCCAAACAGCAGTTCAAGCCCATTAAGGATTAGGGTTTCAAATCTAATTCTTCTAGTTTATAAAGGAAACCCTAAGCACGTTTTTATTAGAGTGCATCTTGTGCCTCTTTTGTAGATCTAGGGTTTTGTACCCAAAAGCTCTCTAAGTTCTTTGTTGAGTTGTGTGTTGAATCTTTTGTGAGATCTGAGAGGTGTTTACCTTTATATACACACATAGAGCTATCAAGATCAAGATTTGCATCAAGAACTTGATGGTGGTTTCAGTTGCTGCATAAAGAACTTTCAAGAAGATCCAAAACCTTTGAGTGTTGTCTCAAAGTCATAAGTAGGAGAACTTGTGGTTGCTGTAGATCAAAAAAAGAAGTAGTTCGTGGACTCGGAGCTATCACATGGTTGTGATAGTAAGTTTTCTACACGAGGTAGCAGTAGGATGTTAGTGGTCTAAGTCTTATTGTACAAATTTCAATTCTTTCATATTAGATCTGTTTTAACTTGAGGATAGCTAGGTTAAATCCTCCCCAGGTTTTTTACCGATTTGGTTTTCATATCTTGTGTTCTTTATATTTCCGCATTATTTACATGATATGATTTGAATATATTAACCTAGATCTGAATAATTTATCTAAGTAATCACTTGACTAAATAACTAGGTTAAATTTCTTATGTTTTAAGGAGTCTAAAAATGTACATAAATTATTATTTTTATTATTCTATTTGACATGTCATGCTTTTTCATTTAAGAAATAACGGCAGAGACCAAAATAACACGACACTAAAAGAATAGGGATCAAATTAATATAATTAAAAGGTTAGAGACCAAATTGTTATATTATTAATTCAAAAAAAAAAATTGTTATATTGTGTAAAGGATAGAGATTATATATGTAGTTTATCGTGTATATATATATATATATATATATATATATATTTTTTTTTTTAATATTAACTTGTATAAATTAGACATGTAAAGTGACCTTTTATTTTTTAAAATTGATCGAATTTTTTAGGTTTTATAATTTTTGAAACTGTTTGTACACCGAACGCAGGTCTTGCAGAATATGGGGTTTGGAATAATAACGTTAAAAGTCAAAAGTACGACACACGACAACCGGGAAGTGGTTCAAGAAATGGACAAGATAATGGAGACTTTCTTCAAACATTGCGTGGCTCATATGGCTCAATGGAAAGTTATTCATAACGTGTCACTACAGCAAGGAGAGCAATAGATCTTATTTCCGTAACATTAGGGGCTGTTCGGTATTATTGTTTAAACAATAGTTTTCATTATTTAAACAAAAGTACACATGTTTTCACAAAATTTTAACAACATTACTAGAAATTTCTTACTTCTAAACCTTCTCTCAGAGGACCCCATTATGTTTCCGTAATATGAGTTCTCCATGGTCTATACTCATGTAAAGGGAGGACCCATATCACGGAAACATGATTGATATAACCCTTCCCCTTCCAACGCAAGACTGGAACGAGCTATCTAGGTGCAATAAAAGTCTAAAATGCTATTCTCTGATCTCTCTATTCTAGAGGGAGAGTGGGACTCACACACACAGTAGCAAGGATTGGCTTTCAACGATATACTAGCTGGAAGGCGGAATGTAAGATGTGAACGCAATGCCGCAGCCCTTTGTGGAAGACAAAGCATAGAAATTATATGCTTCCTTTTTGAAGAATTAGCCCAATAAAAGATGCTTTTGGGTAATGGACAATTTGAAAGGTCCATTTTAACACAATAATTAAACGAGTAAGAAAAATTGTTGGACAAAATGTAGTGGAAACGTGGAAAACTTTAAGAGATCATGAATGAATTGAAAAAGGAATGGGAATGAATTTGAAAAGTTGAATGTTGATGAAAAGAAAGGAGAGAAAAATTGGAAACTGATAAAAAAGTAATGGATAGAATTGAATAATTATAGTCATATAAAAATAACATTAATAATTAATAATTATTTTCATGTTCTAACTGTTGGATGGTAAGAGTGCTAAGAAAGAAAAAAAAAAAAAAAACAAGTATTATGAAAATTGTTAATTGAATTTTTCCAAAAAACTTATAAATAGAATATATATAAAAAAATTAAATTATAAAATTTATTTAAATATACTAAATAAAAACATAAAAATACACATTTAGGGAAAAAAAAAAATTCCACACGAGCTTTTAATTGGCACACATGTAATCATGCAAATTTGTCTCCATGAGGGTATAAGAAAGTCGTTTATTGAATTACAAATATACCATCCTAATTAATTAATAAGTCTAAAAATGAAATCCAAATGAATAATGAACCTACATTTCAAAATAAAATGTTGAACTGTTTATACATCATGAATTTACACATTCTCTTGTTTTCTTTTGAATTTTTGTAACTAGCATTGATATTGCCTTAACCCTTTTAGTTTTTGACAAATTTTCCCTTGAAATTCTATTGCACTACGGTACAACCACTTAAGAAAAATTATTGTCATACAAAAATAACATTAATAATTTTTCAATTCCCTCCACAACTTCTTAAATCAGTACTCAGTAGCCAATTTTACTCTCATTTTTTTTTTTTCCGTAAAATTCCACTTTTCAAATTTATTCTTTGTTTTGTTTTGTTTTTTGTTTTTTTTTTAATCTATACAATTATTCAATTAAGGGCGAAGCCAAGAGGGTCGGGGGCAATTGCCCCCACTGGCCCGCCAAAAAAAAGGGTGGATTTTAGTAAGGAGATTTGGTTTGACAATATATATCCATCTCAAAAAGTTGCATCTCTTTCTTTTTTATGGTAGAAAAAGTTGCATCTCTAAGAGCAAATAATTGCCAGGTAGGTTTTGCTGGGGGCTGGCCTGGCATGCATATAATAGCCAACTAGCTTTGGCTTGGACATTGTGTCAATTCTCCACTCACCATATGCATCCTTATGCAATCCTTAATAAAAAAACCTTTTTTCCATTAAATGATAATTTTATCGACTTATAGTTTTAAAAAATTATTTCTTATAAGTGGTATAGAAAAACTAATAAAACTTTAAATTCTTTATGTAATAATTATTTTACTTCATAAAATTTTGTATAATAAACCAAAATTTTGACAAAATTATGTTAGTTGTATTTGGTGTTTATACTTAATTACTAAAAATATTTTTATTTATATTTAGATTTTTTACTAAAAAAAGAAAAAATAAAATGGCTTATTTATGCCAAAAAAAAAAAAAAATCTTTACAACTACCCAACAGATATGTAATATGTGTATGTGTTTCAATGTACATGCATAGTGTACATAAATTTTGCCCCCCTATAGTCAATTCCTCGCATGGGCGGCTCTAGGTGTAGTCTAGGGGTTTCAAATGAACCCCCTGAGCTGGGCCAATATATATATATATATAACTTTTTTATTTTTTTATTTGACCCTCCTAAAATAAATTTTGAACCCCTTAGACCTAAATTTTTTTTAAGCCTAGCTTAAATGAGTTTGAATATAATCATCTTGACAATATCTTGATCTTTTTAAACACACACACACACAAAAAAATACCCAATTCGATCTAAAATATTGGGGAAAAAATAGTAAGCCTAACAATAAAAGTATAAATTTGTTCATCTTAAATCTAAAAAAAATCAGTTAAATCTTAACAAATTTGAAATAAACTAATACATAAAAGTTTATTGTATTTAGATCGCACTTGGAGTTCACTTAACAATAATAATTCATATATTGATTGTATTTAAAGACAATAAATGATTTCCAAGATTTAATC
Source organism: Quercus berberidifolia (assembly GCA_028535905.1). Classification (NCBI taxonomy): domain Eukaryota; kingdom Viridiplantae; phylum Streptophyta; class Magnoliopsida; order Fagales; family Fagaceae; genus Quercus; species Quercus berberidifolia. The sequence goes on along the minus strand of JAPQVW010000003.1, from coordinate 8,691,202 downwards.
TTAGCAACAATAATTATTATCTTCAGCATATAAACAATATGCAATGAATCAGTTTATCTTAAATGAGAAACGTTATATTCACAATATACTCATAATAAAACGTAAGTGACAAATTGTTACTAACCATTTCTAATGAGAAAAAAAATGTAATTTTAATAGTGAGTTTAAATTAGAACTAATAACAACTTATAACCTAAAATTTGTTAGAAAAGTGTTATAAAAATGTTATAGATGCAGCATTTCTTATCTTTTATTCTCTTGTTAGTACCTACTATGAATTTTTTTTTTAATAAAAAAATCACGTAGACAACAAGATTCACCTTTTTTTTTTTTTTTCTCACACAAAATGCATCTTCTTACTTATGCCCCTAAAAATATATTCCAGAACTGCCACTGATTCCTTGCCACTGGTCTGCAATTTATTCACTTAACAAATTCTTCAATTCTCTTATTCATGAGTCATGACTCCTGACCTCTTAAATATTTTTCCATTACATTTTGTCCAACATTTCCCCCCGACATTTTCTTATTGCGTTTTCAAAATAGATCTCGAATAGTCCATTACCCGGAAAGCACGTAATTGGGATAATTCTACAGAAAGATTCAAATATTCAATGCCTGTCTTATTGCTTTCACATCTTACATCTCACCTACCAGCTGGTAAATCTGATATGAGTCACTCAATGTTGAAGAAAAATCTCCATTGTCTTGGCCCTTTCTTGTACCACACCCCTAGTTGTCATATCGGTCATTTAGAAGTTTTAACATTATTGTAGGGGTCGAACTCACAGCATTATTGTTGGGGCAATCATTTCAACTTTCAAGTCTTTGCCCGCGTTCAGTGGCAAAGTCATATTTTTCCCCCATCAAGGTCAAGTGATAAATATGCCAAAAAAAAAATCAAAATTATAATATAACCTATTAATTACCCGGAAAGCACATAATTGGAATAATTCTATAAAAAGATTCTAACATTCAATGCTTGTCTTACTATACAATGGGCTGCCGCATTGCTTTCACATCTTACCTTTCAATTTCAAATTTTCTATCCTGCTTTTCGTGTTTCAATATATACTTCACACATAAAAGTATGTTACATGTCAATCTAATTTATTAAATGTTAAATTTATGCTTTCTATTATTTCAAATCTTCTATTATTTATTTATTTGTTTTAGAAAATTAAAATAATAAAAGGTATAAATTTAGTATTTAATAAATTAGATTGACATGTAATATATTTTTATTTGTAGAATATATATATAGAAGTAGGAAAAATGAGATAGAAAAATTGGACTCACACATTTCACCTTCCAGCTGGTAAATCTGATATGAGTCACTCAATGTTGAAGAAAATCTCCATTGTCTTGGCCCTTTCTTGTCCTACACCCATAGTTGTCATCTCGGTCTTTAAGAAGTTTTAACATTATTGTAGGGGTCGGACTCACAGCGTTATTGTTGGGGCAATAATTTCAACTTGCAAGTCTTTTGCCCGCGTTTGGTGGCAAAGTCATTTTTTTTTTTCCCCATCGAGGTCAAGTCATAAATATGCCCAAAAAAAAAAAAAAAAATTTAAATCAAAATTATAATATAACCTATTAATTACATATAGATACACAAAAATATCTGTACTATGATTTATAAAAATCTATTTTGATCATATTTAACAACTGTGATGGCATTATTTTTATCATGGCATGGCACAGCTTATGACATTCATGGCCTTACCAATGAGTTGGACATTGCTCTACTACCATTTGTAATACCGCATGTACTTCAAGAACAAAAGGGTTGCCTGAAATAAACTTTTCAACCTTTCAATCAATAGTTAACGTGGGACTTCATGATTTTCAACATAAATGAACCCTAACATGCATGATTCACGATGTGAAACATATACATACAATATGAATTTGATCATCTCCATTTCGAGAGGGTCTATTTAATGGCCATGATTCAAAATGGAATAAATCTAGGGAGTAGGTTTTGTCAACTCACCAACTCTAGACCCTAAATTATTCCACTTTGGATCCAAATCCCTGGGCATACTAACATAGTTTACTAGAATAAAGCTTCAAAAAATAGTAATTGTAACAACAACTTGGGCTTGCTGACCTGGGCAACAAGCTAGCTGTTGCTATGACTAGGACCAACTCATATATGTTGAAATTGGCTACTGGGCTTACAGGCTGATTGGACTTAAAAAAAAAATTCGTGGCCCAATTACTTTAAAATTTAAATGGGCTACGTGAACTTGGTTCATGTCATGTGTGACGATAACAGCAGATTGTTGCCATGGAGGTAGGTGGAGTAATTTTGGTGCCGCAACTTGTTGCACAACTTGTACCACAACCTGTCCATGTGGGGACATCCCTTCACCACTTACAATTCGTCATGTGGGCGAGTTGTAGCACAAGTTGTGGCATCAGCATAACTCAAGTAGTTGTGATGGTGTAACATGGCGTCAATGCCGACTTTGTTAGCAACACTCAGGGATAGTTTTGCGATGTGATTGTGATGGCGAGGCTGCTTACTCCTACAAAGGACGTGGTCTCTTGATTCCTTGAACAAACTTAAGTTAACTAGAGGGATTGAAAAAATGTTCAAAAGAAAGTATAGGAACACACATGTAATCATGCAAATTTGTCTCCATAAGAGTATAATAAAGTCATTTATTGAATCACAAAAATAGTATCTTGATTAACTAATAAACCCAAATAAATCCAAATGATCAACAAACCTACATCAGGCACTCTCACACTTGGCAAATAAACACTCTTAACATTTTGTTTGTTTTGCTGTAAAATGGTATCATTATGCTAAAAGCATTTTCAGTAAAATGTTTCATTTTACAGAGTTTGATTGTGTATATGAAACATTGTGGAAATTATCTTTCAGTGTTTGTGGAAATTATATGAAAAACTAGTTCTTCAATTCTAAGATATACCACACCGCTTTGATCTGAAGACAATTAATCCTTGTAATAAATTCTTCAAACTTGTTTAGAAAAATTAGAGTTGGAAAGCCTATTGTCTTTATAAAGCCTTGACTTAAAATTCAACAAAGTACTCACAAGAAAGAGAGGAATGAAAATTTTATAAGAGTACTTCAAACTCATAAACAAAGAGATTAGGCTACTGCCTTGAGAGCTCACTACAACTTTTTCTCTCACACACTTTCACATCATACATCTATCCCCTTTTATAGGGTGAAGTTACAAGAGTTATCATTATTGTCATGACATTTTGTTTCATAACAGAAAATTCTAGAATGTGGAAGACTCAAAGACACAAACGTTATGGAATGACAATAGACACAAACAGTTATGGAAAAACAAAAGACACAAACTGTTATAAAATATCAAGAGGCACCTTTTGGTTTACCACTTCCAAAACTCCCCCTTAAATCAAAAGCATCTTCACACCAAGCATGTCCTCAATCTTCTGAATCTATCAACTAGTAAGGGTTTGGTTATAAAAATGTCTGCTACTTGCTCTTCTGTATTGCAATACTGGAGCTTCACAACTTTCTGTTTCACATAATCTCTCAAGAAATGATACTTCATGTCAATATGTTTGCTCCTTCCATGTTGAACTGGATTTTTAGAAAGTTCTATGGTAGACTTGTTATCCACATAAATAATTATGGATTCTTCTTGTGGATGATCAAATTCTTTTAATAAATTCTTCAACCATATTGCTTCACAAACAGAAGAGGATGCTACCACATATCCAGCTTCAGATGTTGACAAAGCTACAATACTCTGCTTTTTGGACATCCAAGTGAAAGCTGTTGATCCAAGATAGAAAACTGTTGATCCAATAGTTCTCTTCCTTTCATCTTGATCACCTCCCCAACCACTATCTGAATATCCATATAATGTGGCATCATTATTATATGAATATAAAAGACCAAAATCCATGGTACCTTTTATATATCTTAGGATCCTCTTTGCTGCAAGCCAGTGAGATTCATTTGGTTTCTCCATAATTTTGCTCAAATGACCAACACTATAAAAAATGTCTGGCCTTGTGATTGAAAGGTGCCTTAAACTTCCAATCAAACTCCTAAATAGAGTTGGATCTATAATTTTCCCTTCTCTTGTCAATTTTAGATCCACTACAACAGTTGTATTGGCAGCATTGCAATTTTTCATATTAAATTTGTCAAGCAATTCCTTTGCATATATTTTCTGACATATGAAAATGTCATTCAGTTGCTATCGTACCTCAATCCCAAGGAAAAATGACATAAGTCCAAAGTCGGTCATCTCGAACTCCTTGAACATAACCTGTTTAAACTCATGGAACATTTGCTGACTGTTACCTATGAATAACAAATCATCAACATAAAGGCAAGCTATAAGAATTTCACCATGGGCATTCTTCTTAATGTAGACTGCATGCTCATAAGGACACTTGACAAAACCACTTCCTTGAAAATAGCTATCAATACGAGAATTCCAAGCTCGAGGAGCTTGCTTTAGCCCATATAAAGCTTTCTTCAAATGATACAACTTGTCTTCTTCTCCTTCAACCACAAAACCTTCAAGCTGCTCTACATACACCTCTTCTTCAAGTATGCCATTTAAGAATGCCAATTTAACATCTAATTGGTATATTTTCCAACTATGATGTGCTGTAAGAGAAATCAACATCCTCACTATGTCAATTCTTGCTACTGGAGCAAAGACTTCTTCATAGTCTACCCCATACTTTTGCTTGTAACATTTAGCTACAAGTCTTGCCTTATAGCACTCAATTCTCCCATCAGCTATGTGCTTAATCTTATACACCCATTTCATACCAATGGTTGTTTGACCTGGAGGAAGTGTAGTCGATTCCCAAGTGTTGTTTTTCTCAATGGCATAAATTTCTTCTTGTATGGCATTCCTCCAACAATTCTCTTTCACAACTTCTTTGAAAGTAAAAGGCTTATGGTCCACATAAAAACAAAAGAGATTTGTCTCTTCAGTTTGTGCATAGATATCTTCTATGCCTCTCATTTTGATTGGTGTTGGAGATGGAGAAATGCTACCTGGGCTTCGAATTGATGAAGTGCCTGTTGATGACGCATAGTGGTGGGGTGTTGAGGAAGGTCTCTCTGAACCTTTATAATTCACATCTTCTTCTTGCCCTTCTAACTCAAGTGGCTTCTCTTTACTTGTGATGTCATCATTCCATCCCCATAACTCTTCTTCACTGAAAATGACATCTCTACTCACCACTACTTTGTTGGTAAGTGGATTGTAGAGTTTGTAAGCTTTTGACTCTTCACTATACCAAATGAAGATGCATTTCTCCCCACGATCATCCAACTTCTTTCTCTTAGTCTTAGTCACTTGAGCATATGCAATACACCCAAAAATTCTTAAGTGTGACACACTTGGTTTGTGGCGATTCCACGCCTCTTGTGGTGTCATATTTTTGACAACTTTTGAAAGGCATCGATTGAGTAAATAGGTTGTACATGCCACTGCTTCTACTCAGAAATTCTTTGGCAAACATTTTTCTTTAAGCATGGTCCTTGTCATATCAAGGATTGTTTGATTTTTCCTCTCTGCAATGCCATTTTGTTGTGGTGTGTATGCAGTTGTAAACTGTTGCTTGATGCCATTTTTCCTGCAATAATCTCGAAATTCATTTGAGGCGTACTTACCACCTCTGTTAGATCTAAGTATTTTGATCTTACAACCACTTTCCACTTCAACATGTGCCTTGAAACTTTTGAATATAGTGAAAGTTGTAGATTTTTCTCTGATAAGATAAACCCATCGTTTTTTATTGAAATCATCAATAAAGGAGATGAAATATTTGTTACCTTCAACAGAAATTGGATCAAATGGACCGCAAATATCCGTGTGCACCAGTTCTAATGGGTTAGGTGCTCTTCATGATCTCCTACTTGGAAAAGGACTTCTTTGTTGCTTGCCAAGAGTGCATATCTCACATACATATTCTGGCTTTTCAATACTAGGCAATCCATGCACCATGCTTGATGTGGATAATAGTTTAAGCCCACTGAAATTGAGATGCCCAAGGTGAAGATGCCACTTCCATGACTCATTTTTTACAAGCCCATGGAAACATTTCTCCATTGTTGAGCTAAGATGGAGTGGAAACATATGATTGTGACTCATTTGAACTTTTGCAACAAGCCTTCCTTCAGCATCCTTCAAAACAAGAGAGAGTTTCTCCATGGGTATAATATACCCGTTTTCTAGGAGTTGCCCAATACTAAGAATATTGCTTTTCATGTTGGGCACATAGTACACATTGGAGATAAATTGCAAAACACCATTCCTTTGACATATTCTAATTTTTCCTTTACCTTTTATGGGCAATTTGGATGAGTCTCTCAAACATACATCACCTTGAACACCTTCAACAAGTTCAACAAAGAGCTCCTTTTTTCCACTCATGTGGTTGCTAGCTCCAGAATCAAGATACCACACCTCTTGTGAATTATTTTCCTCCTCTTGTGCAAAAAGAAGTCTACATTCTTCTTTTTCAACATTTGATGCCTCAACAAGATTAGATTGTTCATTATGCTCCTCAGATATATTGTACTAGCAATTTGATGCATAATTTCCAAATTTGTTGCAGTTGAAACATTGAACATTTCTATTACCTCCACATCTATGAGCAGATCTGCCTTTGAATGTTCACGACATGCTCAAATTTATTTTCAAGAGATCTTAATATTTTCTCCACCACATGAACATCTTCAATACTCTCTCCATTACTTTTCAAACGATTAACAATTACAAGCAATCGTGAAAAATAATCAAAAATAGTTTCGCCATCTTTCATTTGAGCAACTTCAAACTCGACAGGTTGAGTTTGCAAATGAACTCTTTTCACACGATCGACATCCTTGAAAAAAAATGCCAAGAATCTCCCATGCTTCTTTACTTGACTCTACTTTGGCAATTTTCTCAAAAGTTGACTCATCCACCCCATGATAGAGTAGAAATAGTGCCTTCTTATCTTTCTTCCTCTAATCCTTGAGCAAATTCTTTTGCTCTGCGTTGTAGGTGGCTCCTTGCTCACTTGTGGGTTCTACATACCTATCAGTGACGAGCTTCCATAGCTCTTATGATCCAAACAACGCTTTCATTTAAATCTGCCAGCTCTCATAATTTTCTTTCATCAATTTAGGAATTTGTGGTTGCACCACATTAGAAGACATCTTCACTAATGGTGTAGACAAAAACTCTAGGCTCTAAGAACTTGGCTCTGATACCACTTTGTTGGCTTTATAAAGCCTTGACTTAAAATTCAACAAAGTACTCACAAGAAAGAGAGGAAAGAAAATTTTATTAGAGTACTTCAAAATCATAAACAAAGAGATTAGGCTACTGCCTTGAGAGCTCACTACAACTTTTTCTCTCACACACTTTCACATCATACATCTATCCCCTTTTATAGGGTGAAGTTACAAGAGCTATCATTATTGTCATGACTCTTTGTTTCATAACAGAAAATTCTAGAATGTGGAAGACTTAAAGACACAAACATTATGGAATGACAATAGATACAAACAATTATGGAAAAACAAAAGACACAAACAATTATGGAAAAACAAAAGACACAAACTGTTATGAAATATCAAGAGGCACCTTTTGGTTTACCACTTCCAACAAAGCCCGCAACAATGTACTATTGAGTCATTGACTGATCTCGAAACAAAAAAATATGAATATTTGTAGATGAACTTAATGTAGAAACTTAAGCAACTACTGTTGGCCTAACGAGTCTTCAAAATAGCCCAAGATTATGCAGGATAGAAAGAAAAGATTATTAGCAAGTGCAATAGCTATTTCACAATGTACAGTAAATTGAATTTATGTCTAGCAATTCAAATTGTCATTAATCTAAATGTAGAAAAGGTACCTTGCTGAAAGACTTGCTTATGAGATTACTTCCTCATCAATTTCTATGCAAGCAATGTGAGCTATATTGGACCAAATATTTCCAGTCTTATTTTGGAGTTTTGATTTCAACAAAGAGCACTCTTTAATGCAGACGAAAGACAGTGAGGATGGAAGACCCTCTTCTGGTAAGGACCGAAGTCTATTACAGCAACTAATCTCCAATGTCTTGAGACCAGAAAGATGTTGATGCCCCTTGTAGTTCAAATTTTTGAGATTCAAAAGTCCACCGATGAGTAGAGATTTGAGATTGTTGGGTAGTAAATTCTCTTCTAGAAATGACACCACATTTTTACATCCGCCTTCAATCTCCAACCGACTAAGACATGCAAGCTTTTGCAAACCCCACTCCTTCCCAAGCATGAGTTTATTGCAGAAAGTGATACTGAGTAAACTTAGTTTTGAAGGCAAACCTGCTTCTGAAAGTGACACAAGTTCTGGACAATTATTTATAAACATTGAATGCAGAGAAATGAGTATGTGCAACTAATGAGTCAATTCCTTGAGATTCTTGCAATTGGAGAACCAAATGGATGTTAGTTTTGGGGCAGGCAATCCTCCTTTTGGAAAGGACACTAACTTAGGACAATCCCTGATCTCCAAGGCCTCAAGAGACGTGGGGATTTCCTGAATTTCCTCTGGCATTGAAAAGGATTCTAGATTTGCATAATCCCAGATAGAAAGAGTTCCAAGATTTGGAAAGAAGCTTAATGGGAGGGATATTAGGAAATCATAGCTATTCCCTATGCACAAATATTCAAGTTCTTCATATTGGTCTGTTTTCTCTGCAGGTGGGAGAAACTTAAATTCCCTACAGTTTTGGATATAAAGACTGTTCGAGGGCCTTTTTCGGTTGCCCAGCCATGTGTGGTCCATTGAAGGGTTAACCTTACTAGGCCTAGGTTCTTTTTGGGGAGTTGCGTCCGGAACTCAACATTGAGCCACGTGGTCCAACGGCTACCGGCATATTTTTAAGCCTACAAAATCATTAAAGCCAAAATCTAAGAATCACGATAATGGTTGAATAATTATGTAATATGTGTTTGATATAATAGCTTTGATTAGTAGTTGGAATAAAGTAATACATATTTAAATGTGAAGTAATCATATACTCAATGATGTAAATTTAATGATATGGAAGCAAAGTCACTTATCTTTGTATGGTTTGCAGCCCAGCTGTACAGCTTCTATGAGTTAATAATATTCCAGCAGAGTGACCCCAGTGGTAGAGAGGAAATTTGCTATGATAACTTCAAGATTGAAGGGGAAAAATGGGTGCAACTGGAGGGAGAGAGAGTAGGCCTAGCTGTGTGGAGGGGCTGGCTAAGCTTGCTCCTCTTATCATGCACTTAAATGAGTTTCACTTTTGACAATGCTCTTTTAGTTGTTGTGAAGTTATGAATAGTGTTGCCTTTCGTGAAAAGGGCTTTTGTATGGAGTACTTGTGCCTTTTAAGAGAAGGGCTTTTTGATATGAGATCTTGGGGCCTTCTAGGAGAAGGGCTTTAGTAATAGAAGTTCATGCCTTTCATGAAAAGGGCTTTTAGTATGAGTGTTTGATATCTCTTGAGAAGTGTGGAGATGGTAAAAGATATAGATGTATTATGGGATGTAGTATGCATAATATATATGATATATGGAAGTATGAGAGATATGGAGGTTAAAGATAGTAAAAAATATGAGATTATAACTGCTAGAAAAGTTGTAGAGATTGCTTTCCAAGAGGAAAGATTTTGTAAGAGAAGAACATGGAGATGTGTTCAGGTATTTGGAGATAAGAGCAGTAAGATAGGTGTAGAAGAGTATTGAGATGTGTTTATAGGCAGCAAAACAGTAGAACTTCAGAGTGAGAGAGTATGAGAGTGGAGTTTAGAAGAGTTGTGATGTGATATATGTAATGGTGTAGAAGAGTATTGAGATGTGTTTATGGGAAGTGAAAAAAGAGATGTTTAGGGATATGGACAGTAAGATATATGTATTTTTTGAATATGGAGAGTGAGATAATGAGTATAAGAGAGTAATAGTATTGTAGTGTGTTTAGCAAAGCTGCTGAGATTTACTGCTAGGATTGTATAAGGGATTATGAAGGGTATTTATGAGTTAAGGGCTGAAGAGTTTAGTCCCTAATTTAGAAACTAAAAAACTCAAAAACTTAGAACTTCATTAAGAGCTTCAAAAGATAATCAAAAGGAGAAAGAATAGGGAAGCTTACGAGAGAGTTGTTCTCCATTAGTGTCCCCCTTGAGGTGTTGATGAAGGGGTATTTTAGCAAATAATCTCAGCCAAAATCTGTCTTAAACAGCAATGGATCTTCAGAGAATCCATCTTAAGATTTGGCTAAAAATGGTATGTTTAGCTTTAAGGTATTCTTGCTATTTCGGGTAAAAGCTATTGGGGAAAGAGCAATAGAAAAGGAAGGTATTTTAGCAAGGGAAAGGTAGTTTCAATAGTTGGTTTTGGTTTTAGCCAAATGTGGAAAAATCAATAATGCTCAGGTTGCTGGGTCAACTGTCACAGTTGTTCTGAAAAAGCTATCCCAACTGTTAGGAAAAGCTGTGACAGCTATCATGAGACAACTGTCACAGTTGTCATAAGACAGTTATTTGCTTTGGGTAGAAGCCAATGAGGTCAGATGGTGAGAGACAAAATCGCCATCTAATTATATGGTCTAGTTAATCAGTGTATGTGGATGGAGAATTGTCCTAGTTTCTTAGAATTAGCAGTTCTTCATGATGTAAATGCTATTGTTGTTTGATTAATATTATGTTGTGTGATTTCCTATCAAAAAAAAAGAAAAAAAAAAAGAAAGTCATTTATTGAATTACAAAAAATACAATCCTAATTAACCAATAATTCTAAAAATAAAATCCAAATGATCAACAAACCTACATTTCAAAATAAAAATAAAATCTTGAACTGTTTATAGGTGGAGTCATGACTTTACACATTCTCTGTTAGCAATATGGATCAGAGTAAAACAAATTCTAACTATCATTTGATGTTGTTTTCTTTTGCTTTTTTGTCACTAGCATTGATATTGCCTTTAACCCTTTTAGTTTGTAATCGTAAAAACAGGCCCTGAACTATTTAGTTTTTGACATCTTTTCCCTGGAAATTCTTTCACACTACGGGACTACCACTTAAGAAAAATTATTATCTTATAAAAAAACATTAATAATTATTCAATTCTCTTCATAACTTCTTAATCAGTAGCCACTTTTGCTCTCCATTTTTTCTGTAATATTCGACTTTTCAAATCCATTCTCTCTGTCTTATTTTATCTACAATTCATTCACTTAATACATTCTTCAATTCTCTCATTCATGAGTCATGACTCATGACCTCTTAAATAATTTTCCATTACACTTTGTCCAACATTTCCCCTCCGTCATTTTCTTATTACGTTTTCAAAACAGACCTCAAATAGTCCATTACCCTGAAAGCATATTCTATGCTCTGCCGCATTGTGTTCACATTTGAGAGCATTTGCATCAATCAATGCAAAATTAAAAAAAAAAAATTGTATTAATTTTATAAATTCAATCTTCAAAATTACCCATATCAGTCGCAAGTTAATATGTGTAAATTCGCAAGGTTTCTGCAGCAGTTGTGTAAAATTAAATTGACAATATTTATTCTGCATATAATTTTTTATTCTTTCTTTTCATATCACGAGGCTAAAGGAAGAGAGTGAATGATGATTATTATGTGTGAAGAAAAAGAAACAATTAAAAAAATCATGAAAAATTGATATTTAATGTAGTGTAAAATAAGTAATCTAATATGAAATGTTTTGAAAAATAAGTATGTAAAAAAAAAAAAAAAAAATTCTTATACTAAAATATATAGAATGTTTTGCATTCTAGCTAATAAATAGTTGAAAGTCTATTATACCTCCTTCTAGAAATACTATCTGTGGGGCCCAAATAATTTATGGGCCAGACCCATTTACCAGTGGGGAGTCCAAAGGCCTAAGCCGAGGAGGGCTATAGCCCAAGCTCGATAGTATAAAACCCAAGATAGCCTTGGGATACAGCCGAGGACAGTTCAGTCCTCGGCAGACCCAAAATCCCACCAGAAAGAGGGGCAAAAACGGTATAGGATTAAAACTTGGAAGAAAAATCTAAAATATCCAGGGAAAGCTGCCCTTACTGTCATTCAATACTCTGAACCTGACAGAGCCGCATTCTTTGGCTTTTACAACCACCCCCAACGACTTTGGGTATGGACTGATGGGACAAGTATCAACCTTGGAAAGGTTGACCCTATACGTGGACGAAGGACAGTGAACGCAGGCGAGTATAAAAGGAAAAATAAGTAACCTAGAGAAGGGGCTGGGAAAAATGGCCAAAAACCAGAGCCTCCCAGCCCACCTCCAGGAGAAAGACTCCAGGGGTGAAGTAAACTTAACCATGTATGAACACCACGAAAAACCCACCGCCTGGTGACCAAGGTCTCGCCTTTCAAACCCACGCTCTACAAATGATATTGTTTGGGCCTTTTTACGTGCGAACCCGACACTGTTACGGTCCGCCACGAATCGTGTCCTTACAATTGGCGCCGTCTGTGGGGAAGGCTTGTGTGTTGCCATAGGCGGTGGGTCGAGAGAGTTCCTTTGTCATTTCTGACAACTGGTTATAGAGTTTTAGAATAAAGTTCCGCTAGGGGCTATGCTTCTTGATTAGGGGCTACGCTTGTCAGCGTTAATCGCGCGGATAATTCTAGGGGCTTGGCCGAGGAGCTAACTCCCTTAAAGCCAAGTTCCAGCGCCAAAAGAAAAACTAAGTTTTGGACAGAACCAAGGCATTGCATGGTCCTCGAACTCAAGCCTATAAGGAAACCAACTACTTGGATGAGGAAAACTAGGTTTTGGACAGAACCAAGGCATTGCATGGTCCTCGGACTCAAGCCTATGGGGAAACCAACTACTTGGATGAGGAAAACTAGGTTTTGGACAGAACCAAGGCATTGCATGGTCCTCGGACTCAAGCCTATGGGGAAACCAACTACTTGGATGAGGAAAACTAGGTTTTGGACAGAACCAAGGCATTGCATGGTCCTCGGACTCAAGCCTATGGGGAAACCAACTACTTGGATGAGGAAAACTAGGTTTTGGACAGAACCAAGGCATTGCATGGTCCTCGGACTCAAGCCTATGGGGAAACCAACTACTTGGATGACTAGGTTTTGGACAGAACCAAGGCATTGCATGGTCCTCGGACTCAAGCCTATGGGGAAACCAACTACTTGGATGAGAAAACTAGGTTTTGGACAGAACTAAGGCATTGCATGGTCCTCGGACTCAAGCCTGTGGGGAAACCAACTACTTGGATGAGAAAACTAGGTTTTGGACAGAACCAAGGCATTGCATGGTCCTCGGACTCAAGCCTATGGGGAAACCAACTACTTGGATGAGAAAACTAGGTTTTGGACAGAACTAAGGCATTGCATGGTCCTCGGACTCAAGCCTATGGGGAAACCAACTACTTGGATGACTAGGTTTTGGACAGAACCAAGGCATTGCATGGTCCTCGGACTCAAGCCTGTGGGGAAACCAACTACTTGGATGAGAAAACTAGGTTTTGGACAGAACTAAGGCATTGCATGGTCCTCGGACTCAAGCCTGTGGGGAAACCAACTACTTGGATGAGAAAACTAGGTTTTGGACAGAACCAAGGCATTGCATGGTCCTCGGACTCAAGCCTATGGGGAAACCAACTACTTGGATGAGAAAACTGGGTTTTGGACAGAACCAAGGTATTGCATGGTCCTCGGACTCAAGCCTATGGGGAAACCAACTACTTGGGTAGCCAATTTCTTGGATGAAAAGAAGATTGAGTTTTTGTGAGGTTGGCTACTTAATGACAATTCTAAGTTGCACAGTCCTCGGCTCAAAAACTGTAAAAGGTTAATGCCAATAGGAGTGTTAAGAAGATGTTGAAACGCGTCACTATTTAGTAGCCTAGGGGGGCTGTTCATTTTGCGGGTGATATGTCCTCGGATGGTTACTTTCTACACCACATCGTGCATTGAGCTATCATCTCGGCCAGTTTTGGGGTAAGTATCGTTTTTTTTTACAGGTCGGCATTGTTGTGCCAAACAACTCTATTAAGGTTATGGTGATATCTCTTTCTTAGCAAGCATTTTGGCCCTAAGTGTCATTGATTCAAATGCTATATTAATATGCCGAAACAGCACTTATCAATACATAATAGCGCCTTTCTCTTGGATAAGGGATTATGGCCCCAAGTATTGTACTCTAAGGTCGGCGGTATGGTGCCAGACCGACTCAGTAGACCCATCATAATGTCCTTTCTTTTCCTGCCTAATGGGAGTTTCAGCCCTAAGTATCTTTTGTTTGATTTAATATTATTAAGCCGAGTTGTTTTTATAAGTGCAGAGCAAGATCTTTCTATTAACCGGGACTTTGTTCCTAGACGTCGGCCACAGTTTAAAAAAAAAAATTTTCATTCACAAGATTGTATGTCTATTCATTGCTTTATCATTCCGGAAATATAGAGATAGAGTATGTGAAATAAAGTGATAACAATTTTCATTAATACAAAGATGTATTACAACGTACAAAGAGGGGCTTAAACAAGCCTATACAAAAGGTAGATTGCCAAAACAATAAAAACAAAAAAAACAATACATTAAGTAAACAGTCAGGTCTCTTTTTAAACTCGTCTCCGAAGTCCTTCCAAACTCTGCCTCAGTAGCGCCCATATCGAGAGAAGGACCTTCTTCGGAAGAAGATGGAGGAGATGAATGAAGAAGATGGAGGAAATGAATGAAAAGAAGGAGGAGAAGAAGAGAGAAGAGATGAAAAGAAAGAAAAATGAGCAAAAGAGGGAGAAGGAAAAGCACCAGGATGGATCTGGTGGTGGAAAGAAGAAGAAAGAGAGACAGAAGGAGGCGCCAGTGAACGAAGAGAGGAAGAAGCAGGGGCACTTGGTCCCTGCTTCAGTCCTTACTCCTAACACACTGGTGCCATATTAGGTATGCTCATGAGAGAGCGGTTGGTACTGATGATGGGTGTCCTCGACTCAGTCACGCTGAAAGTTTGACGTGACGAGTCCCTGCTTCGGATTTTGGCTGAAAGAAAGGTGAGGTTGATTTTGAGTCTTCGCCATCCCTGCCCTGACCGAGCCATTACGAGCTTTATTGGAACGTGGCGTTTACGGGAGGGGTATGGCTCCTTCATTACTCGTTGTTATGGTAAAGTGTATCACGATTTAGTGTATAAACTAGTGGGTAAAATAAACTCTAGGGGAAGCCAAGTATTTCAAATCTCAGAAGAATGAAAAGGGACACTTTACAAAAACAATAACCTCCTACCTTCCTTCTTATACAGAGGGTGGAGCGGGAGGCATTTAATAGGTTCAGATCTCCAAAGGAATCTCCAAACACAAATATGCCGGTTCCACTTCTCCACCTCATCAAAACAAACCGTCGAATTAAAGTAGTCTCGTAAATAGAGGTCATTAAAAGCGCGTTTTGGATACCCAAACAACAAGAACGCATCAAGAGTAAAATCAAAAGACTGTCTCGTAGACCGGTGCATTTCCTGGGCAGATAAAGAGCCGCCAGCATTATTGATAGGCCGAATTGAATGGGCCATAATAAAGGCTTGGTGTTACCAAAACCCCCCTTTCCAACCAAGAGGTTGGACAGCAGGGTTTCGAGGGACTATTGTGGGGCCCAAATAATTTATGGGCCAGGCCCATTTACCCGTGGGGAGTCCAAAGGCCTAAGCCGAGGAGGGCTATAGCCCAAGCTCGATAGTATAAAACCCAAGATAGCCTTGGGATACAGCCGAGGACAGTTCAGTCCTCGGCAGACCCAAAATCCCACCAGAAAGAGGGGCAAAAACGGTATAGGATTAAAACTTGGAAGAAAAATCTAAAATATCCAGGGAAAGCTGCCCTAACTGCCATTCAATACTCTGAACCTGACAGAGCCGCATTCTTTGGCTTTAACAACCACCCCCAACGACTTTGGGTATGGACTGATGGGACAAGTATCAGCCTTGGAAAGGTTGACCCTATACGTGGACGAAGGACAGTGAACGCAGGCGAGTATAAAAGGAAAAATAAGTAACCTAGAGAAGGGGCTGGGAAAAATGGCCAAAAACCAGAGCCTCCCAGCCCACCTCCAGGAGAAAGACTCCAGAGGTGAAGGAAACTTAACCATGTATGAACACCACGAAAAACCCACCGCCTGGTGACCAAGGCCTCGCCTTTCAAACCCACGCTCTACAAATGATATTGTTTGGGCCTTTTTACGTGCGAACCCGACACTGTTACGGTCCGCCACGAATCGTGTCCTTACACTATCGTTGAAAGCCTATTATACCTCCTTCTAGAATAGAGATCAGACTATCAAAAATAATGTTTTAGACTTTTAGTTGCACCATCGATCCGGTCTTTGCATTATAATGTACTCAGTTTAATAAATCTATAGCTTTCCTTGCTGTAGTTTTCCATCGTGTCATATGAGCCACGCAATGTTGAAGAAAATCTTCATTGTCTTCCTCCTTTATTGTACTAAGTCTACGTACACCCCCAGATGTCGTGCCGTGCTTTAAGTTTTAACATTATTGTAGGGGCAATGATTTCAGCGACAAAGTCAGACTTTTTTTCCCATCGGGTCAATAAAATCCCACAAAAATACAAGAAAACAAAGCAAGATCCTTAAACCCCATTCCACCCTCACCTTTAGGCTTACAAAGTTCACCCCATCTTACCCAATGGATTTTCCACCGTTCTCCTTTTTGTCCCCACCAAAATTTCCAAATAAACCCCTCTATCTCCTCACAAAGACCAATAGGGAGCTTGAAGCAATTCATGGTATAAGTTGGGATTGCTTGGACAACTGCGTTAATTAATATTCCTCGCCCAACCGACTTGAGAAAGAAGCTTCTTTTGCCACCCTTGTAGTTTTCGCCACACACGCTCCTTAATATAGTTGAAGCTGGATTTTTTTATTTCTTCCTACTAGAGAAGGCAACCCCAAATACTTCTCACAATGTCGGATTTCGGTCACTCCCAAAGTATTCTTGATTGAATCCCTCTGGTCTTCTTTGGTAGATTTGCTAAAAAACATTGTGGTTTTGGCTTTATTTATTTGTTGACCTAAGCTCATCTCATAGACTTGCAAAACTTCCAACACTTTTTGGCACTCTTCCGCATTAGATTTGCAAAACAACAAGCTATCGTCTGCAAATAAAAGATGGGTTAATGAAGGGCTTCTCCTACACAAAAAAACCCCATGAATATCACCTCTCAAGGCTGATTGGGTGATTAATCCATGAAGACCTTCAATGCATAGGAGAAAAAAAAATGGAGAGAGGAGATCGCCTTGTCTTATTCCCCTTGATGGTCTAATAAAACCCGTAGGAACACCATTGATGAGAATAGAGTATGTGACTGTGGATACATAAACCATTATGAGAGTGATCCATTTTTTATTGAATCCCAATTTTCTCATAATTCCCTCTAAGAAAGCCCATTCTACTCGGTCATAAGCCTTACTCATATCTAGCTTGAGTGCCACATAGCCATCTTTTTCAGATTTATGGTTTTGCACGCAATGAAGGGACTCAAAAGCAATAAGAATATTATCTGATATTAGATGGTCTTTTGTAAAGGCACTTTGGTGTTCGATGATGTTTTTAGGGAGAATCCTCTTCAACCTATTGGCTAGCACTTTGGAGAATATTTTGTACACCACATTATATAAGCTTATGGGGCGAAATTCAGAGACCAATTCAGAGTTTTTTTACTTTTGGAATCAAGGTGATAAAAGTGTGATTAAGGTGTTCAGGTAGTGTGGCCGAATTTAAGAAGGATAAGACAGAGGATGAAATTTCCTTACCCACCAAATCCCAAAAGTGTTGGAAGAAGAGTGGTGGCATGCCGTTCGGACTCAGAGACTTTAATGGTGCCATCTGATCAGTGGTGACTCCAGAAATTTTTTTCAGGGTGTTCCTTGACAAGCATAAATTACACAATTTAATAAATAGAAAAATTTGTTTCTCAGTCAAACCGTGACGATGTCATAATTAATCTAATAATTAATTAATAAGAAAATAAATAAAATAATTACGTAAATTTTAACAATCTTAACAAAAACAATATTTAAAGATGTTAAAAATATATCTTATTAAAGATTAGAAGATATTTCTCATAATTTACTACAAAAATTAATAAATATCCTCTAATTATTTAAGATATTCTGTTAAATTTGTAATTTATTAATATAATTAGCCAAACTATTAATCTATTAACCAAACTACTAATATATAAGATATTCTATTCATCCGTAGCACAGAGTTGAAACTATTAATAAATTATTATTATTATTATTATTTTGATGAGGTTGAAACTATTA
Source organism: Quercus berberidifolia (assembly GCA_028535905.1). Classification (NCBI taxonomy): domain Eukaryota; kingdom Viridiplantae; phylum Streptophyta; class Magnoliopsida; order Fagales; family Fagaceae; genus Quercus; species Quercus berberidifolia. The sequence goes on along the minus strand of JAPQVW010000003.1, from coordinate 8,672,880 downwards.
ATAACATTACATGTATTATATTTATATACATTCAAAGGCCTTCAAAAAGTAACGTTTATTTCATTAAAAAAAAAAGCAGGTATTCAACTTTTTTTTGGAGAAAGTAGCAGGTATTCAACTAGTCTAAGGGTGAGTTTGGTTCAGCTTTTTGTAAAAGTGCATAATGAAAAAGTGGAGTTTTGTTGAAAGTGCATAATGAAAAAGTGGAGTTTCAAAAAGCTGAGTGTTTGGTAAAAACTGTTAAAAAGTGCATAATGAAAAAGCTGAATGTTTGGCTAGCACTTATAAAAGTGGCAGTTTGAGGGATAAATTACCAAAAAGGACAATGTATATAGTTTGTTTCATACTTAAATCAATTACTTCATCATACTTAAATCAATTTTTCTCTTTCTAAAAAAATTATTTTTTTCTTACCAATATTAGCTAATAATAACCTACCACTTAAGATTTATTGTGAAAGTATTGTAAAAATATTGTGGTAAAAATTGATACTAATTTTAATTTTAACATACTATTAAAATTATTTTTTTCTCTTTCTAAAAAAATTATTTTTTTCTCACCAATATTAGCTAATAATAACTTACCTTAAGATTTATTGTGAAAATATTGTGATATAATTTCTTTTTTTCTCTCTTTTTTTTTTCTCTCCACACACGTGGGCTTTACTTCCTTTTTTTTTCTTTTTTTTCCCCCCTCTTTTTTTCTCATCCACCCACGTACCCACACTCTTTTCTTTTCTTTTCTTTTTTCCTTCTTTCCTCTACCATCTTCAGTCCAAAACATTCCCAGCTCTCTTTCTTTTTTTTTCTTTTTTTTTCCTCTTAGCACTTCGGTCCACAACACAGCTCTCCTTCTTCTTTTTTTATTTTTTCCTCTTAGCACTTCAAAACGAACGAAGGAACCAAACTCACCCAACTCATCCAACTCCAGAACGTAACCTTAAGTGCTTGGATCGGGAAGATTGGATGATCGGAACCAACTCCAGAACTCATCCTTCTTCTTTTTCTATTTTTTTTTTTTTCTTGTTCTTGGATGATCGGGAAGATTGGATGATCGGGAAGATTGGATGTTCGGTAAATCTCTCCCCCCCTTTTTTTTCGTCAGTCTTCTTGATCCGCCAGAGGGTCTTGATCTGCTGTTGTTCTAATTTTCTTGTTGTTGTTGTTGATCTGCTGTTGATCCGAAAGAGTTGTTGGTCTAATTTTTTTTTTCTGTTCTTGATCTGCTGTTTTCGAAAAAGTTGTTGTTCTATTTTTTTTTTCTGTTCTTGATCTGCTGTTTCAGAAAGAGTTGTTGTTCTAATTTTTTTTTTTTCTATTCTTAATCTACTGCTGTTGTTGTTTTGATTTTAGATTTGTTGTTTAATAGAGGGTAATTTGGTAATTTCCTGTGAGCCCAACGGATATATCAAAACGCTCCATTCACGTTTTGATTTATGGACCTCAGGAGGTCCATAAATTTTGCGCGTTTTGGACGTTATTTTTGCCTGAGTCCAAAACGCAGCTTTTATCAAAAAGTTGCGTTTTGGGCTGAGCCAAACGCAATTTTTCTACCAATATGCGCGTTTTCAGCTCCTAAAAGTGCAAACAAACGCACACTAAAACACATTTTTCAAAACTAAAATACATGTCAAAGTAACATGAAAACAGGTGTGTGGCTGTGGAATTTTTTGTTTAAAAAAATATAAAAGATCTCACCTCTCTCTCATCCCCACATAATAAGAAACACAAACACGTTGATCTCTTCTTAAGTTGTCTTTCTCTCATCCTCGTTGTCTCTGTTTCTGTTCTCTTTTTTGAGAATCTCACCTCTTAGTCTCTCATACAACAAGCAAATTGATCTATCAATGGTAGATCAACATCAATCTAAGGTTTGAGCTTTTGGTGAAGATGAACAAGCCCAGCCACCGGCCATTTTCAATGAAGATTTCTGTGTGAGGAACCGTGAGGTTTGAGTTTTTTTTTTTTAGGGTGTTCTTAGTTTTGATTGAGGGTGTTCCTAATCTTTTTTTAAGGGTAAACAAATAAAAAAAAATTTAATTATTATATATAATTTTTTTTTTTTAGGTCAGGGTGTTCCCAGGAACACCTTGACCTGAACGTGGCGTCGCCACTGCATCTGATGGAACACCCTGACCTGAACGTGGCGTCACCACTGCATCTGATTAAGTGCTTCTTGTATTTCACAATCTTTAAAATCTGCCACTAGCTCTATGTTCATATCTTCAGTCACAATGGCCTCTATTGCTTCTAGTGCCAACTCGGGTTGACAAGAATTAGATGAGGAGTAGAGGTTGCTATAGAAATCAGTCACTTCTTTAGCTATGACCCTTGGATCCATACACCACTGCCCTAAAGTATTTTTGACTCCATTAATTTTGTTCTTCTAGTACCGCTATGTAGCTCTCATGTGAAAATACTTTGAATTTTTATCACCATGGATAGCCCATAACGACCGAGAGCGCTGGAACCACATCGTCGTCTCCTTATCCAGCAAATCATTCACCTCACTCCTAAGCATCCGAGACCGAAAATTGACACCTGTATTTAGAACAACCAGTTCGGCCTGTGCTAGTAATTTCTGCTTGTGTTGCAACTCCTTTCGGATACTACCAAAGTGTTTGCTACTCCATTTTTTCAAAGCCGCTCTGCAATCATCAATCTTGGACACGATACCTGAAACATGATTGTTTACCCTCTTCTTTCCCCATTCGGATTTGACAGTGTTTGAATAGCCTTTATCAGTGAGCCACATCTCCTCGTACCGAAATGGTTTGCTTGGAATATTTGAATCAACAAGCTCGGGTAAGATCAACAAGATTGAATGGTTTGAAGTACTACAACTCAGATGGTGCACGGTTGGCCCTTCAAATCTGGTTAACCAAGCTTCTATCTAACCTCTCCCAAATTGAATTTCCATTTCTGAAAAGTTTTCTTCAAGTAAATGGATTGCCTCTGAACCCCATATCAATAAACCCACACACATCGATCGCTTCACGAAAGAGCTGCATTTGTGCATGACTTCGATTGGTACCACCTTTCTTCTTTGTACTCCTTACGATCTCATTAAAGTTCCCTGAGCATATCCAAGGCAGATTGAATTGGGAATTTAATTGCCGGAGTAAGTCCCATGATTCATGCCTTTTATGAGTAATCGGTTCGCCATAGAATCCAGTGAACCTCTAGGCACCTTCGCTACCCTTACCGATGATGCAATCAATGTGGTTCTTTGACGATGTTTCAACTTTCATGTTCATCGACTCTTTCCAGAATAAAACAAGTCCACCCCTTCGATGAATACGTGGAACAAAGAACATGTGATCAAAATGCAAATTTCGTTTGATTTTTTTTAGCCTTACTTCATCCGTCCATGTCTCGGCTATAAACACGACGGAGGGATCTTGTGCCCGGGTTAAATCACCAGGCTTCTTCTTTGTCACCAGGTTCCCAAGCCCGCGAAAAATTCCATACTAAGAGACTCATGGCTCTTGGCGGGGTTGCTGTACAGCCTCCACCATTGAACTTGAGGATGATTGGTCACTCTGGATCTGCAACCGTTTGTAAGGAAAATCAGGAGTAGCTTCCATGCACGTACTTTGTTTTCTCTTCCTTTTTGTTTCAACAAAAGTTGCAGTCTCATTAGGGCTAGGTTGGCGCATAACACGCTTCCATGACCTAATATTTTTTGGCTGCTCCCCCCTCACTGCCGTGGATGGAGTTAATTGAGTTTGCTGTAAATTAAGTGCCACGTAATCCTCATGTGTTGGGGCGGCTAGGGTTGACACCAAAGTATTTGATTTTGCCTCCACTGCTTGTCATCTTCTTACACACAAGGGATATGCCTTTGATATGGTTAAGTCAATCATCAAGGAGATGGACTTAGACCCTTGTGCCAAGTAGGAGACAGAGGATTTGGGGGCGTTGGGTCTTTTTGACCTTTCTAGGGTACGTCCTTTTCTTAAACTCTTCTATTCTATTATTCATTCGTTAGTTGATGGTTGTCTCGTTTTCAAGCACTGGTTCGAATGAAGGCGCTTCAAGATAGGTGCGTCGCCGAGGAAAGGGTCATCAGTCGTCTTAGGAAGTGTAATAAGACCTTAATGAGTAGAAGCAATATAAGGGGGCCATCCGTACTCTTATCAAGGAGGTGACGGCTTTGAAGGAGAAGCTAAAGGAAGACGCCAGTCTCCAAGTAAAGGTGCAAGAGGCAAAGGTGAATGTGGAGAAGGAGCTGACGGCTCTTTGTGAGCAGGTAGAGATGGCCAGGGTTGACGCCATCTTGGAGTTCAAGGCTTCCAAGCCTTTCATTGATGCATGCGCGGTCTACTATGGTGATGGGTTTGACGACTACCTCAAGCAGGTTAGGTCCGTCTACCTAAACCTTGACCTATCCAAAGTCACCGACAACCCCTGTTGGTGGCGACACCACTGATGAGGAGACTGACGACTCTACTTATGCCGAGTAGGGTTCGAAAGGTTCTTGCTCAGCTTGCTTTGGAGAGACCCGTCACTCCCTTAGTCCCATCTACCGAAGATCCTCCTCCTTAAGATGTCGAGAATCCTTCTACCTAAGGCGCCTAAAATCCTCCTTCCAAAGATGACAAGAACCCACCTATTTAGGACATCTAGAATCCTTCAGTCTAGTTTTTTTTTTTTTTTTTTTTTTTTTTTTTTTTTTTTTTTAACTTTTTCATGTATTTCGTCATATCTTCAAACAATATTAAGTGCCCTTTTGTTTTTGGGCTTTTGTTGTAAATACTTTCTTTTTATTTATGGCGTTTGTTTAACATTTTTCATTCGTCGTTTTTAGTATGCTCTTGTTATGTGTTGATCTCTTATTCCTCCACCTTGGGACTAGCATACATGTTAGGATACATTCATCCACTTAGGTGTACCCGTCCCTTAAGGACTTAGCATTTTTGGGTACCCTTGGGACGAGTCCATTAGCTACTTAATAGTAGTAAACTCGTCCACTTAAGGACTATTTATAGACTTAGTAATAAATCTGTCCATCTGTAACTTTATTATTTCTATCCACTTATGGACTTAGTGATAAGCTCGTCCACTTGTGGACTTAGTGAACTCGTCCACTTATGGACGTAGTAGTGAACTCATCCACTTATGGACTTGACAATTTCTAAGCACCCCTTGGGATGATTTGTCCATTTGCAGTGATGAACTCGTCCACTTGTGGACTTAATGAATTTCATCCACTTGTAGTGATAAATTCGTCCACTTGTGGACCTAGTAAAGAACTCGTCCATTTGTGGACTTAGCAACGAATTTGTCCACTTAATGACTTCGTAATGAACTTGTCCACTTGTAGACTTTGTAATGAACTCGTCCACTTAAGGACTTTGTAATAAACTCGTCCATTTAAGGACTTCGTCCATCCTTAGGATGATCCATCCACTTGTGGACGTGGTTTTGAACTCGTCCACTTATGGACTTAATTATTTTGTACGCATCCCTTGGGATGATTCGTCCACTAGTGGACGTGGTTTTGAAGTCGTCCACTTTTGGACTTAGTGAATTTGTCCACTTGTGGACTCAATAATTTTAAGCATCCCTTGGGATGATCCATCCACTTGTGGATGTGGGTTTGTAGAAACGCATACATACACAAGCCATATCTGAATAACTCCTCTTATTGTGATAAATTCATGCATAAGCAAAAAAATTGTTCTTAAAAAGAATAAAAACTTGCCCTTTGGGCTAAGAAAGTACTGTAGATAAAAATTAACTAAAAGAAATAAACTGGAAATGAGGAGTGGCGCCCTTCATGCTATCGTCTACTAGTAGTATTTCTTGAGATGCTCGACGTTCCATGGGTGGTGTAACTTCTGCCCATCTAATGTCTCTAGGTGGTAGGTTCTTTTCCTCTGCCATGACGTGACTCTATAGGGCCCTTCCCAATTAGGTCCGAGCTTTCCCTAGGTGGTATCTCTCGTAGTGCCCGTTACCTTCCTCAGGATGAGATCCCAACTGGGAAGTATTTGTGTCTGACTCTGGAGTTGTAGTGTTTGGCCATGAGGTCCTGGTATCATGCTAGCCTTTGTTTAGCTATCACCCTGACTTCGTCCATTAGTTCAAGCTGTAGACGCATGGCCTCATCGTTCTTACTCTCATCATGATTATCCACTCTGGAGCTTATGAGCCTAAACTCAACTGGGATAACTGCCTCGCTTCCGTATGTCAGATGAAACGGCGTCCCTCCTATAGGCGTTCTGGCTGTTGTCTTGTATGCCCATAGTACGCTTGGCAACTCTTCTGGCCATATACCCTATGCCCCTTCGAACTAAGTCTTGATGATTTTGAGTAAGGATCAGTTCGTGATCTCAACTTGTCCGTTGGCCTTAGGGTGGGCGGGTGAGGAGTAGTGGTTCCTGATTCCTAGTTGCAAGCAAAAATCTCTAAACTAGTTATTATCGAACTGTTTGCCGTTGTTTGAGACCAAGACTCTAGGGATCCCGTATCTGCAGTTGAAGTTGATGATTCCTTACCCAAATTAGTCAGTACTCCTCAACACATGTGTAAGCATCTACTAAAAATTGTTGTCGCAACCTACGACCAAGAATCAATGTTTCACCTTCATTCTCATGCTATTGTAATTGATATGCATAATATTCTTGCATAGTGATATATTCTTCTGTCAAAGGCACAGCACCACCAAGACCTTTTTTAAGTATTTCATTTCGAAATCCATCCTCACCATACGGAAATAACAATGGATATTGCATGGCCATGAATTTTGGGTGTAGTTCATTTATTTGTTGTAAAATCCACTTCTTTTCTCAACAATAATATCACAATGGATATTTTCATCGCTTAAATCACCTTCAATTATAGCAACAACTTCAGAGCAAGTAGGCATGTTTTGTTCCCTACCATCACTTGATCGCGATCCAATTAATCGCAAGCGTACATTGTGCATATCAGAGTCCTTGAACCTATCCCTTGCCATACAGAATGTCTTAACCAAGATGTTCTTCTCATCAAGCATCTTTAATAATATTTGAACTATAGCAATGTCAAGGTCATATTGTGATTCCTGTCCAGGCAAAGCACTTAGTCTGTAATGAATCTCTTTTTTTGTGTTGTTTATATATAGCTGTGCAAAAGATGGTTCTTTTCCAACAACTGGAAGTAACGACCCAATTCTGTGGTGGTTTTGCCCAATCAATCGAAAGATGTAAGGGTCTCGTCCTTCATTAGCATGGATATTAACATTTCCTCCCATAGAAGTCATTGCAAACATGGATTTGAACCTCCTTATATTAGCCTTGTAATGTTCTGAATGTTGTAGGAGTTCTTGAAGCTCAGGAGGTGGTGATTTCAACAAAAGTAGCTTCACCCTACCCTCTCGACAACATATTGAGAATTTAGGATTCTTTGTGTTTTTGGATTTACGATTCCTCTCTTCGTACCATAATATTGCATTACAATATTCACACACACAGCTTGGTGGGCCAAAGTTCCATAGCTCTATAAATTTTCCTAGATGATAGGGAAAAATGAAGCATAATTAGATGAAATTATGTAATGGAAAAATAGAAAATACAAAAGCATATGTAAAAAATTAATATTATTTTCAATTCATTGACAACCTAGTTTAGGAATAATTTTATTTGAAACATAGGTGCTAAAGCCAACCAAAGGGAAAAATTGTCCCAAGTAATGTTGTAAAAATGGATTTTAAAGCAAATTTTGAAGAGAAATAGAAATAAGGTAGGTTGAAATGTATGAAGGACTTTTATCAAAGTAACTTTTAGAAAATGTATACACAATTAATAAAGTATTTAATATACATGGAGACACAATTTTGAACCTATTGTTGGTATATTGTTATTGATGCTATCTTGAAATAGTATTTTGATTATTTAAAAGTATTTAATTGTTATTTTTAATATTTAAAATTACAAATAATAGTACTTTAATGTGATTTTGCATGCATGACAATGAGAAAAATGAAAAATAACGATGAATATAAAATTCCAAAATAGTAGTGTAAGGACGCGATTCGTGGCGGACCGTAACGGTGTTGGGTTCGCACGTGAAAAGGCCCCTAACAATATCATTTGTAGAGCGTGGGTTTGGAAGGCTAGGCCTTGATTGATAGGCGGTGGGTTTTTCGCGGTGTTCGTACAAGCTAAGTTTTCCTACACCCCTGGAGTCTTTCTCCTGGAGGTGGGCTGGGAGGCTCTGGTTTTTGGCCATTTTTCCCAACCCCTCTTTAGGTTCCTCCTTTTTCCTTTTATATTTCCCTGCGTTTATTGTCCTTCGTCCACGTATAAGGTCAACCTTTCCAAAATTGATACTTGTCCCATCAGCCCATATTCAAAGTCGTTAGGGGTGGTTGTAAAAGCCAAAGAGTACGGCTCTGTCAGGTTCAGAGCATTAAATGGCAGTAACAGCAGCTTTCCCTTGATATTTTAGATCTTTCTTCCAAGTTTCAGTCCTATACCGTCTTTACCCTTATTTCTTCTTTGGGGGGACTTTGGGTCTGCCGAGGATTGAGCTGTCCTCGGCGGTATCCAAAGGCTATTTTGTCGAGCTTGGGCCATAGCTCTCCTCGGCTTGGGCCTCTGGATTCTCCCTGGGTAGATGGGCCTGGCCCATAGATCATTTGGGCCCCACAATAGCCCCTCAAAACCCGGCTGTCCAACCTCTTGGTTGGAAAGGGGGGTTTTGGTGATGTCCAACCTCGTCCTACGGCCCAATCAATTTGGCCTATTAATAATGCTGGCGGCTCTTCATCTGTCCAAGAAATGCACCGGTCTATGAGACGGTTTTTTGATTTCGCGCTTGACGCGTTCTTATCGTTTGGGTATTCCAAAACGTGCTTTTAATGACCACTATTTACGAGACTACTTTAATTTGGCGGTTTGTTTTGATGGGGTGGAGAAGCGGAACCGGCATGTTTGTGTTGGCAGATTCCTTTGGAGATTTGAACCTATTAAATGTCTCCCGCTCCACCCTCTGTATAAGAAGGAAAGGAGGAGGTTATTGTTTTTGTAAAGAATCCCTTTTCATCCTTCTGAGATTTGAAATACTTGGCCTCCCCTAGGGTTCATTTTACCCACTGGTTTATACACTAAATCGTGATACACTTTACCGTAACAACAAGGGATGCAAAAGCCAAACCCCTCCCATAAACGCCATGTTCCAATCAAGCCCATTATGGCTCGATCGGGACAAGGATGGCGAAGACTCAAAATCAACCTCATCCTTCTTTCAGTCAAAATCCGAAGCAGGGACTCGTCACGTCAAACTTTCGACGTGACTGAGTCGAGAACACCCAAGATCATTACCATCCGGCTCCTCACGAGCGTACCTAATATGGCACCGGCGTGTTAGGAGTCAGGGCTAAGGCAGGGGCTAAGTGCTTCTGTTTCTCCCTCTTTTGCTCCCTGGTGCCCTCCCCCGCCCTCTCCTTATAGTCTTCCCAGCACCAGTTCCGACCTGGTGCTTTCTCTTCTCCCTCTTTTGCTCCTTTTCTTTCTTTTCATTTCTTCTCTCCTCTTCTCCTCCTTCTTTACTCATGTCTTCCATCTTCTTTATTCATCCCCTCCATCTTCGTCATTGATTTCTTCCTTACTATTTCCTTCTTCTTCATTCATTCTCTTTTTTAAGGTGGGTCCCTCTCTTAGTATGAGCAGCAATGAGGCGGAGATTGGAGAAACTTTGAAGACGAGTTTAAAAGACGCTTGACAGTTTACTTTTCTGTACTACAGATGTAATGGTTGCTTAGGCAGTTCACATTTTGTATAGGCTCGTTTGAGCCCCTTTTTGTATGTTGTAGCAATTTTTCATATCAATAAAGATTGTTATCTACCTTATTTCGCATATTATGTCTTTACGTTTTCATAAATTTGCAAGCACTGCTCGGCACAATGATATAGCATCTAAATCAATGACGACTAAAACCAAAATACTTGATAATAAATAGATATCGCCATAACTTTAATAGAAATGCTTGGCATAATAAAGCCGATCAGTGAAGAGTAATACTTACCCCATGCTAGCCGAGGAGAAAGACGAAGGCTTGATGTCATGTAAGGAATAACCATTTGAAGATATAGCACCTACCAAATGAGCGGCCTTCTTATATGACTAAGTGCTGGGGCTTTCCACCCCCTTCCTTACACCTTTGTTGGCCTTAACCTTTTGTGGTGTTTAAGCCGTGGATGAAGTGACCTGGCATTTTTATCAAGTAACCCATCTTACGAGATTCAAACCTTTTCTTATCCAAGTATTTGGTTTCCCCATTGGCTTGGGTCCGAGGACCATACAAGGCCTTGGTTCTGTCCAAAACTTGTAATTTTTATAATTTTTTTTGTACTTGGTTTCCCCATAGGCTTGAGTCCGAGGACCATACAAGGCCTTGGTTCTGTCCAAAACTTGCAATTTTTATAATTTTTTGTACTTGGTTTCCCCATAGGCTTGAGTCCGAGGACCATACAAGGCCTTGGTTCTGTCCCTGGGCCCCTGTGCTGAATCGGGCTTGGGCCGCGAATCTATTGGGCCCACAAATTAGGGGGTATTTTCGTAATTTTAGGTCACGCGGTATTTTTCGGGCGTCCCGGTGTTCGAGGTGCTCCTTCTCGAGACTCCTTTATCTTCAGGGCTGCAGACGACATTGGAAATCGTGCCAGAGACGTTTTGTCTGTAGCGTTCCTTGAGACGCTGCGCGAATTAAATGCCACCACCTTATCTTTTAACATAAATAGGAGAGAAAGTTGCTCCCTCCACACACAAGTCCTTCAGATTCCTCCCTTAGTTCATCATGCTTGGGAAAAAGGAGCTCCCTCCGCCACAAAGGCGTCATGTCCCCCCGAGACTCAGAGTAGGGAGGTACGGGCCAAGGAGGTGCAAGTTCAAGGGAGCATTCCATTTCGTCATAGGGGAGAAGGTCTTTTTCCCTCTTTTAGTCAAAATCCGAAGCAGGTTCTGGTCATGCCAGTTTTTCGGTATGTCCAAAGAAGGAATTTCCACCATCAGCACTGTCTGCCTTGTAGCAGGCAAATTTTTGTGGGGGCTTCCCAACCTCAAGCTCCTAGCACCTTTTCTATAGATGGTGTTAGCCTGAGGTCAGGTTCTTTGGCTGCCTGAGTTATGGGCATGCAGAAGTGTCGAGGAATAGTTTCCTTAGACAATAACTTGGCGCAGTAGCCAACCTCTCCTCTGAGCTGTCCCCACGGCCTTATCTACACTCGCTTGTATTTTCCTTTACTTATGTAGTCAGCTTTAGTGTAAGCTTGTTTCAGCTTTTCATTGTACACTGTACTGTTCCTTTGTCTTAATAAAATATGTGTCTATTTCTCCATACATATCTTTCTTCTCCGTAACAACTACTTTATGCATGAATATTAAATGCAAGCTTGCCCTTAAGGATATTCCAGGCAGAAAAAATGCTTTAACACAGGTTCCTACTAATTTAAACTCACAAATATTATCAAGTATAACAATGGTAACTTTCAATAAATTAAATTCTTGGAACTAACCGGGATAAGCGCTGAGTACTACGCGATGCATGCTAGACCAATGTCCGAGAACGATAATCTCTAAATAATTCGTCTGAAAGGGTAGCTAAGTAGCGAGGGACTTTGGTTGTGCTTTTGGATAATATGTTGCGCCGTGTCGCATCAACCCCTTTGATATTGGGGGATCAGAGGGTAGACCGAGGAATCCATGCAATCAAGGTATTAGCCCATCTGTTAACGCGGAGCTCTCTTCAGATGGTATTTTGAGGTTTATGCGCCATAGTTTTTTTTTTTTTTTTTAAATAGCTGGTTCCTCATCCAGGTAGTTGGTTTCCCCAGAGGCTTGAGTCCGAGGATTATGCAATGCCTTGGTTCTGTCCAAAACCTAGTTTTCCTCATCCAGGTAGTTGGTTTCCCCAGAGGCTTGAGTCCGAGGACCATGCAATGCCTTGGTTCTGTCCAAAACCTAGTTTTCATTACATCCAGGTAGTTGGTTTCCCCTGAGGCTTGGGTCCGTGGACCATGCAATGCCTTGGTTCTGTCCAAAACCTAGTTTTCCCCATCCAGGTAGTTGGTTTCCCCTGAGGCTTGGGTCCGTGGACCATGCAATGCCTTGGTTCTGTCCAAAACCTAGTTTTCCCCATCCAGGTAGTTGGTTTCCCCTGAGGCTTGGGTCCGTGGACCATGCAATGCCTTGGTTCTGTCCAAAACCTAGTTTTCATTACATCCAGGTAGTTGGTTTCCCCTGAGGCTTGGGTCCGAGGATCATGCAATGCCTTGGTTCTGTCCAAAACCTAGTTTTCCCCATCCAGGTAGTTGGTTTCCCCTGAGGCTTGGGTCCGTGGACCATGCAATGCCTTGGTTCTGTCCAAAACCTAGTTTTCATTACATCCAGGTAGTTGGTTTCCCCTGAGGCTTGGGTCCGTGGACCATGCAATGCCTTGGTTCTGTCCAAAACCTAGTTTTCATTACATCCAGGTAGTTGGTTTCCCCTGAGGCTTGGGTCCGAGGACCATGCAATGCCTTGGTTCTGTCCAAAACCTAGTTTTCCCCATCCAGGTAGTTGGTTTCCCCTGAGGCTTGGGTCCGTGGACCATGCAATGCCTTGGTTCTGTCCAAAACCTAGTTTTCATTACATCCAGGTAGTTGGTTTCCCCTGAGGCTTGGGTCCGAGGACCATGCAATGCCTTGGTTCTGTCCAAAACCTAGTTTTCTCTTTGTGTGGGGTCTTGGCTTTAGGGGAGTTAGCTCCTCAGCCAAGCCCCTAGAGTTTATCCATACGGTTAACGCTACCAAGTGCCTAGTTTGCTCTTTACAGGGGACCTTGGCTTTAAGGGAGTTAGCTCCTCAACCCAGCCCCTAGTCAAGAAACGTAGTCCCTAACAGAACTTTATACTAGAACTCTATAACCAACGGTTAGATATAACGAAGAAACTCTATCGACCCACTTCCTATACCAACACACAAGCCTTCCCCACAGACGGCGCCAATTGTAAGGACGCGATTCGTGGCGGACCGTAACGGTGTTGGGTTCGCACGTGAAAAGGCCCCTAACAATATCATTTGTAGAGCGTGGGTTTGGAAGGCTAGGCCTTGATTGATAGGCGGTGGGTTTTTCGCGGTGTTCGTACAAGCTAAGTTTTCCTACACCCCTGGAGTCTTTCTCTTGGAGGTGGGCTGGGAGGCTCTGGTTTTTGGCCATTTTTCCCAACCCCCTCTTTAGGTTCCTCCTTTTTCCTTTTATATTTCCCTGCGTTTATTGTCCTTCGTCCACGTATAAGGTCAACCTTTCCAAAATTGATACTTGTCCCATCAGCCCATATTCAAAGTCGTTAGGGATGGTTGTAAAAGCCAAAGAGTACGGCTCTGTCAGGTTCAGAGCATTAAATGGCAGTAACAGCAGCTTTCCCTTGATATTTTAGATCTTTCTTCCAAGTTTCAGTCCTATACCGTCTTTACCCTTATTTCTTCTTTGGGGGGACTTTGGGTCTGCCGAGGATTGAGCTGTCCTCGGCGGTATCCAAAGGCTATTTTGTCGAGCTTGGGCCATAGCTCTCCTCGGCTTGGGCCTCTGGATTCTCCCTGGGTAGATGGGTCTGGCCCATAGATCATTTGGGCCCCACAAGTAGTTTTTGCACTTACTTTGTGTGCTGTTTGACGTTTTACTCAGGTCTATGTCAATGTCAATGGGTTTTCTATATCGCATTCCCAAACCTGAAATATAAAAGATGATATATTCAACTTATTAATATACAATACTAATCCTAACACTTCAAGAGAATTAAGGAAACATGAGGATTGACAGCTATAAAAACTTCTGTCTAACTGCAGATGGAAGTTAAGAAGATTCAGTCTATAATTGGTGGCTCAGAAAAATTCCACAAATCAAATGAACAGGTTATACATCAGAGCTTCTGAAGGTAGTTTTCCATGTTACAATACCTTTATGGATCTAATATTCATACAGAGTAAAGCAAGGTTTGATTTTGAATTTTCTGAATATCCAAAATTTCAAATTCTTCATCACTTATAGTTAATAGTGTTAAGGACAATCCAAGGCATGAACAATAGACCAAAAAATTGACGGTTGTAGAAGCTGTTTAAAAAATTACACTTTTCTACGATTGGGATAACTCCATCACTATTTAATATAAAATGAGTTTTGTAAGGTTGAATTTTATCAACCATCTTGTTGGCTTTATTCCGTGCCAAATTTGCTTGTATTTTAGCAATTAGCAACCCTGTATTTAGGTGGGAATCATGTAAGGGTAGTGAGTGAGAGAGTGTGAAGAAATGTTCAAGACTGTGCAAAGATGCAGAGACTCGCGGCTGGAACTCGGGGGTGACTCGCGACTGGCAAGCCGCCAACTGTAGCACACGAGTGAAGCGTGTAGAGAAGATGAACAGTCATGCCAGCTGGAGCACTACAGGACAAAAATTTCAGACTGGCGGTTCTGTTAACTCGCAGCTTGAACTCATGACTCAATCAAGTCGCGAAACCAAGCCGCCAGCCAGCTCTGTTTTGAAAAACCTGACTCTTCGCATTCCACTCTCACCCTAGTATAAATACCCCTTATACCCATGAAATATACAGAGCTTCCAGAGAGAATTTTGAGAGAGAAACCCTAGAGTAAAACAAGATTGATTCATCCACAATTTTCACATAGAGACTCTTTAAATTCCTCTACTCTCTTCCTCTCCATTGTTACATCTTTGAGAGGTACATTACCAAAACCTTTTCTCTCCATACCTATATCTGTGAGAAGGCTATTTGGTGCTTTGGGAAGTAGTTAAGAAGGGACCAATTTTTTATTAGTTGATACTATGGTCAAGTAGCGGAATCTGGTAAGCTAAAGAAGAAATAGGTTCGGCGTAACCTCGTTGGAGTAGGAGCTTGGAGGGCTTAAGTACATTGGGTAGATTAGGCTTGGAGGGTCTTCTGCTGTTCATGTATCCCAACTACATTCTTTAGTGGATTATTTACCGCTTGGAGGGCGGTGGAGAGGTTTTACGCCGAGGGCTTCAGTTTTCTCTTCGATAACACATCGTTGTGTTGTCCTTGTGTTTGCATCTCTCTTCCCTTAATCTTTGCCATTTAATTTCTGCTGTGGATGTGGTTTTATTTGGTTTAGATTGTTTATCATTTCTATATTAAGCTTATGTTCATATTCCGCACAATAATTGTTTGATATTAAGCTTGAATTGGTAATTTTTTAATTGGGGGTCTAAACATTCATAGTTTTTTATACACTAATTGAATTTTCAAGTTTCGAGGCTCAAAAAAATATATATACATATATAAAATGTGTTTCAATCCTTTATCATTTAAATAAAAATAGCGAGCAACAACAATCAACATTGTCAAGGAAAATCACGACATGAATAATAGACCACAACATGAGCTGGTTCTATAAAAGGTAGCAGGCCTTTGCGGTGAAACCTATAACCTTTATGGGCCTAATATTCATAGTTAGTAATATGCAGAGCAAGAACAACCAATTCCTAGAGTTTTTTTTTTTATTTTTTTAAGAAGAACCAATTCCCAGAGTTAATACTACACTGTCATATATAACTACACACCATAACTGCCCAAATAAATAAATAAACCAAGTTAAGTGTGATGCTTCTATTATGTATGGCTATTGTAGGTGAGGTTAAGTAGTGTATTCAAATGCTGTTTTATAGAGAAAAATGACTTTTCACATTTCTCACGTACCCTTCTATATATACCCTTATACCCACGAAATGTAAAGAGTCTTCCAGAGAGAATTTTGAGAGAGAAACCTTAAAGAATACCAAGATTGACTCATCTACAATCTTAGACTTTTGATTCTCCAAATTCTTCTACTCTTACCCTCTCCATTGACATACCCTTGAGAGGTTCATTAGCCAAATCCTTATCTCACCACACCTATATTAGTGAGGAGGTAATTTGGTGCTTGGGAAGTAGTTCGAAGATGACCAATTTATTTGGTTGATGCAATGGGATTATTGCGGGATCCGGAAAGCTAAAGAACACACAGTTAGGCTTAACCTTGTTAGAGCAAGAAGCTTGCAGGGCTTAGGTGCATTGGGCAGATTAGGCTCGGAGAGTCTATTACTATTCTTGATCTCAACTTTATTCTTTAGTGGATTATTTCATCACTTAGAGGGTGGTAGAGAGTTTTTTAGCCGAGTTCTTCGGTTTCCCCTTCGATAACACGTGCCGGTGTTATCTTTGTGCTTGCATCTCTCTAACCCTTCCTTTTAATTACTGTTGTGTTATTATTATTTATTATGGTTTAGATTTGTGTATTTAATTGGGTTTTGCTTGTACTCATCATTCCGTACATCTAGTGTTTGAGTATAAGCTTGTGTTGATTATATTTGAAATTGGAGGTCTAAACATTCATTAGTGTTTTACACACAAAGTGAACTTTCAATTGGTATCAGAGTGGGTACACTTTGTTGGATTTTTATATCCTAAGTGTGATCCTAGACCCCTTTTAGCTATGGAAAAGGCTATGTTGAATTGTGGTTCAAATGTTTGTGATAATGACTCTATGAGTATGTTTGAATATTGTCCCAACAATGAACTTCTAGAGTTATTAAAAAAAAAAAAAGAAACACACTAGAATGTTTGTTCACATGCTAAAGTATTTTGAACATAAGAACCATGTCCTACACAATAGTCTATGTGAGTCAAACTCTTTGATTGAGAAGAATAAAAGAAGAAATAGAATATTGTGTGATAAGGTTGATCATCTTAAAAAGAAAATTTAGTCTAGTAAGAGAATGGAAAATGAAGATGATTTTCTTTTTAATGGTCAAGAGTGCTTGTCCCATGCTTGCTTGTTTATGCACACCTCTTTGAAGGTATTTAATTCTTGTTTATGTTATCTTGATAGTGGATGTTCTCGCCATATGACAGGAGATAAATCATTCTTTAAGTCTCTCAAAGAGAAGGTTGGTGACTATGTGATGTTTGGGGATGGAAGCCATGCTCATGTTCTTGGCAAAGGGACTATTGAGATGCTGGAGCTACCTCTATTGAAGGATGTTCTATACATCAAAGGGCTTAAGGCAAATCTCTTGAGCATCACTCAAATATGTGATGAGGAATTCCTTGTTCAATTCTCAAAGAAGGGGTGTGTGATCATTAATGAAGTAGGGATTCAAGTCTTGGAGGGAAATAGGACTACCGACAATTGCTATAGAGTAGTTCCTACACCAAAGATTTCTTGTAGAAGTGCTCGTGTTGACATGTTGGAACTTTGGCATCAAATATTTGGGCATGCAAATTTCAAATGAGTGGCTAAAGTGTTTAAACTTGAAGTTGTTGTGGGGCTCCCAAAATTTGGGAAGGTGGAGAAGACCATTTGTGGCGCAAATGGGGAAAGAAACAAAGTCGAATCATCACAAGGTGAATGTGATCTCTACCTCTCGTTGCGTAGAGCTTCTTCATGTTGATCTAATGGGGCCCACAAGAACCGAAAGCCTAGGAGGAAAACGGTATATCACGGTCATTGTTGATGATTTCTCAAGATACACTTGGTTGGAATTTCTTAGACCGAAATCGGAAGCATGTGAGAAGATGGAGAATCTTTGCAAGAGACTTAAAAACGAGAAAGGGGTTCCAATTGTCAAGATAATGAGTGACCATGGCAAGGAGTTTGATAATGCAAGATTTGAGTCTTTTTGTGAGAAGAATGGGATTAAGAAAGAATTTTCAGCTCCTAAAACTCCTCAACAAAATGGGGTGGTTGAGAGAAAGAATCGGGTGATTTAAGAAATGGTAAGAGTTATGCTACTCAACAAGCAAATTCCTCAAAAATTTTAGGGAGAAGCCGTGAACACCTCATGTCACATTGGCAATAGAATATTCTTCCAAGTGGGAACAAAGAAGACCACATATGAAATTTGGAATGGGAAGAAGCCTAAAGTGAAGTACTTCCGAGTCTTTGGAAGCAAGTTTTACATTATAAATGATCGGGAGAACCTTGGAAAATTCGATGCAAAAAGTGATGAAGACATCTTCCTTGGTTATTCTACCACTAGCTGGGCATATAGAGTCTTCAACAAAAGAACAAAGATGGTGATGGAGTCCATCAAGTGGTGATTGATGATGCCATAAAAAAAGTAGTAATTGATGATGGTAGAGAAGGACCAAGCTCTAAAGAAACCACCGTTGAGGTTGAAGTCCAAGATGTTGAAGTGGAAGGACTTACACCGGAAAAGGAAACTACTCCCCTGAATTCTAGAATGGAGACAAGATCAATGTCTAGATCCTCAAGTCCTCTCACCCCTCCGGAAGTTCATCCCCCTATCTCCCGGAATGATGAAGTGTCCACCTTAAAGAAGCCATCATCAAGAGTGGTTAAAAACCATCTGGAAAGTAACATTATCAGGTCTCTAGATGAAGGTCTTCGTCTTAGGAAAGGAAGCACACTTATTGCCAACCATGTTACATATCATTGCTACCTTACCCAATTTGAGCTGAAAAAGGTAGAAGCCCTTCAAGATGAGAATTGGGTGCATTCAATGCATGAAGAGCTGAATCAATTCATCAGGAATGATGTATGGGAACTTGTTCCAAGGCCTAAAGATGCTCATGTCATCAGCACCAAATGGATTTTCAAAAACAAAACCAATGAGGATGGTGAGATAATAAGGAATAACTCACGATTGGTGGCTCAAGGTTACACTCAAGTAGAAGGAGTAGACTTTGATGACATGTACTATGGACTTCAAACTCTAACAAATGAATGTGAAATGTGCCTTTCTCAATAGATACCTTAATGCAACAGTTTTTTGTCGAATAACCTAAAGGTTTCCAAGATCCTCACTTCCCGGATCATGTATTGAGATTCAATAAGGCATTCTATGGCTTGAAACAACCTCCTAGAGCATGGTCTGATTAGTTCACACATTACCTCTTGGATAGAGGATTCAAAAGAGTATATGCCGACCAGACTCTATTTGTCAAGAATGATGAGAACTACCTTCTTGTAGCTCAAGTATATGTTGATGACATAGTATTTGGAGCAACCGTAGATGCTTGTGCTATAGAGTTTTCGGAAGAGATGAAGAAAGAATTTGAGATGAGTATGGTGGGGGAGCTTACATTTTTCTTGGGCCTTCAAGTCAAACAAAGGAAGGATGGCATATTCATTTCACAAGAGAAATATGCTAGAAATCTTACCAAGAAGTTTGGACTAGATTCCAAAAAGCATGCCTCCACTCCTATGAGTTCATCAACCAAGCTTAGTCTTGATCCTTTCGAGGTAGAAGCGAGTCCAACTTTGTATAGGAGCATCATTGGGAGTTTACTATATCTTACGGCAAGTAGGTCGGACATTGCCTTTAGTGTGGGAGTTTGTGCTCGGTATCAAGCGGCTCCAAAGGAGTCCCACTTGACAACTTTGAAGAGAATCATTCACTACATTAATGGTACTCCGGAGTATGGTCTGTGGTACTCAAAAGACTCCAATGATTGTCTTGCTAGCTACTTGGATGCAGATTAGGCTAGGAGTGTGGATGACTGAAAGAGTACTTCAGGTGGCTGTTTCCATCTTGGAAACAATCTTGTCTCATGGATTAGCAAGAAACAGAACTCGATATCCCTTTCTACAGCTGAAGCCGAGTACTTAGCTACTGGAAGTTGTTGTACTCAACTTCTTTGGATAAAGAAACTACTTCATGACTATGGGATTCCTCAAGAAACGATGAGTGTGTTCGATGACAACACCAGTGCTATAAATCTTTCCAAGAATCTGGTTCAGCATTCAAAGTCCAAGCACATAGAGATTCGTTATCACTTCATCTGAGATTTGGTGGAAGATAAAGTCATGTGTCTTGAGTTCATTCACACGGACAACCAAAAGGCGAACGTCTTCACCAAACTTCTCGATCATCCATGGTTTGAATCACTCCGTAAGACCATCGGTGTTGGTACAATTCCTTGAATCTCATGTGTGATGTGTTCTTTACTTATCTATCTTGATTTGGTCTCACTTGTGTATAGCACACACTTCTTTGATGGTAAAATGTTTAGCATCTTTTTACTATTTTTATTTGTTTTTAAAAAAAAAAAAACTTTGAATGCTTGTTTCTTTTTTATCAATCTTTACTTGTTTTGTGTCAAAAATCCAAAAACACATAAAATGTAAAAAATCCAAAAAGTTTGATCGGCATTATTGTGTTTTGTCACACGCATGTTTTGCCTTGTACCTTCATACAAATGGCTTTGTGCATTTATGAGCTTAGCTTGTTCTTTATGCACTCATATCTTTGTGGGAAAAATCTTGACATCTATATGATTGTTGTAAATAGATCTTCAAACTTGCCATGAATGATTAGCCAATGGTTTTATTGATCTTGAGACATGCATAGACTTGTGCCTATATATCTTTCCACTCTTTTATGTTTTTGCTTATAGCTCAACAAATGTCAAATCTCCAAAAGAGATAATGAGCTGCAAAGCTGTCGCACATACTAGTATTTAACTATGAAAAAGGGAAAGCGACTTGTAATGAAAATCTATGATGCCTAGAAAGCCAAAGGCTTACTCTAAAAATTGAAATATCAAAAGTTTCAGGCATCGATCTCAAAATGAGATGTTTTGTTCTTATATGATCAAATGTAATGAAAGAAGCCAAAAGAAATGCTTCAATGTTATGTAATCAAGTTTTTTGGGAGGTCATATATGCATATTTCTATAATTGAGATTGGTCACTCTTCCTAGTGCTAATTGTGTATGCCTTGGTTGAATTGATCATTGAAGATTTACATTAGACTAATGACTATCTCACATTTGGTACCCACACACATCACACATGTTTGTGTTCAATGAATGCCTTATTCATTTGTGTGATTGTACTTGATTAAATGTGTTGTACATACTCAATCATATGTTGATCAAACATAAAAAGTTTTTTGAGTATTTTTAGTTGTTTTTGGAAAGTATTTTGTTTGGAAAAATTTTAGAAAATCCAAACATTTTTGCAACTCTATTTTGGCGACTCACTCGAAAGTCATGCCAGTTGCGAGACCCCAATCGCGAGCTTACTTAGAAGCTCTCACGACTCTCTAGCAAGTGAGTCCTCCAGTCGCGAAAAACACTTAGAAAATTTTTCAAAATTTCTAGGTTTTTGGTATTTTCGTGACTCATTTTGGCGACTTGGTTGCGAGTGGAAGCTCCAATCGCGAGCTTACATAGAAGGGTTTGCGGCTCATTTCGCGACTCACTCACGAGTGGACCTTCCAGTCATAAAAAAGACTTAGACAAAATTTTCAAAATTTTGTTCAAGGGTTTTTGGCCACTCGTTTTGGCAACTTGCTTGCGGGTCAGTTGAGTGGTGAAAATCACATGTTTTGCATAAATAAGGTTAAATCTAAGACAGTTTTCAAAAACTTTTCAATTTTCCCTCGCATCACGTGCACCCACATTGTCTTGTCCGCCTCTCCCTCTCCCTCTCCCAAAACCTCCATTTTCACTCACCAAACCCCCATTTACTTCATCAATCTTCAAGAAAAGGTATGGGTTTTCTCTTATTTTCAATGTATTTCAAGTTTCTAGCCCTAGTTTTCTTGGATTTTGTGTATATGTTGGGATATGGAAATATGGTTGTTGAATATGGTTTTGTTGATGTTTTGTTGAGTTTGATATATGGGTTTTGTTGGTATAATGCCTATTCTACATGTTTACATGTTTGGTTTTCATTTTTATGCATTGTACTATGTTTTGTGTTGTGTTGTGCATACCATGTTCATGATAAAATGTCTCTTAGATGTTTTCGTGTGTATCTTTGGATTCTATTGAATACAAAGGGTGTAGGGATAATCATGTTTCTTTGATTTTGAAACATCAAATGATTATGTGTTTTTAAACTTTGCCCTAGTTTGCACACTTTCTCATTTGTTGTGCACGCACACACACACACACACACTTTGACATGTTTAGTGCTTAATGTCATGATTCTATCATGTTTTGAGGTTTTATGTCTTCACATGTCAATTTTTTTTTCTTTTTTTGAATTACTCTTTAAATTCAAGTTTTTAGGGTTTTAATTCAATGTCCATTGTGTTGGTACTAACTTGTTACAAATCAAGTTTGTTATCGAATTTTGTGCTCTGTTTTGCTCTACCCATCATTTTGAGTGATACAACCAGCACTTTGAGAAAGCTCCAATCATTCAAGAGCAGTTTGTGGATCTTGTTGATCTAAAGGACTACTTATCCCAAGTTGTTTTGAAGAAAGAGGTTGGGAAAAGCTTCTTGGTGATCTCCCTGGGGTTTGTGAACCACTGATAAGGGAATTCTATGCCAATGTCATTCTACGAGAGGATTACCTAGACTGTTGGGTTAGAGACCATGAATTCAATGTTGAAGTGGGGGACATTGATGATGTTCTTGGGCATGGAGAAATAGATCATGACTTCACTCCTTTCAAAGACAGAATGCTCTCCATAGAGACAATTAGATCCCATATTGGTGGTGCTAGGGAAGGAAAATGCCTCAACACATCCACCTTCCCTCCGGATTTGCGATGCCTTACCTATATCATGTTGTTCAACCCATGATTGTCAAAATCGCGATCCGGATCGTAAAATTGCATGATTTTACGATCCCACCTCACCAAAAAGTTTTAAATCGTAGCAGGATCGCAAAAATGGTAGGATCATATGTAGGATCGTGTAGGATCGCATAGGATCGTAGGATCGTATGGGATCCTACCGATCTTACCGATCCTACCATTTGGATTGATTTTTTTTTTTTTTTTTAAGTTGGATTCATTTGGGTAAGATAATCCACCTAAACCCACAAGCCCAATGGGTTATCAAAAGCCCAATAATGAATTGAAGTCCCAAATTTACCCCTATGTCAACATAAAATCTCAAAAAAACCTATAGTACTTAAGTTTAACGTTTTCAAAAACAAAACCTAAAATATTTAGATGATGAAATGGGATATGACAATGACAGTGATTAGATTAGAAGAACCTTAGAATGTGAATTCTTTTTTGGATTTCATATTTGTAATTAGCTAGTTTACCTTAGATTGAAAATTCTCTTTTGGATTACATATTATAAATTTGTAGTTAGCTAGTTTTTATATGCTAATTAGCCTAGCTTATTTTGGATTTGGAACTTAGAATTTGGAAAACATTTTTCATATGTGTAGATAATATTTTGGTACTTAGTAGCTACTTAAACATGTATTGAATTTTTTAGATACATTATGTCAAAAGTTAAATATATTTTGTTTCGTTAGAATGACATAAGAACGATGTAATGCGTGCAAATTAAATTTTATGATGCAATTTTTTTTTTTAATGGATGGATTCATATTTTAAGTGATTATATAACATACAAAGTCACTATCAATAGGTTTTTTGCTTAAAATCTGAAAATAGGTAGGATCTTACGATCCACGATCCGATCCTACGATTCACGATCCTGCCTACCTTCCACGATCCTACGTAGGATCCCGATTTTGACAACTTTGGTTCAACCTTTATCCAGTAAGGAAGATGACAACCATCAACAATGCTAGAGCCATCTTCCTCATGGAGCTTCAGGAGAATATCTACATTGACATTGGTGCTCATGCATTCACCATCATTGCTGATGCAATAAGGACAACCTCAAGGCCAAAGCTTGTTCTTCCTAGTCTAATCATGAGGATCCTTCATGAAAAAGGTGTGGAGACTCCCCAAGACATAAGCCTTATGCATGTACCTCATGCTATCAATGCTCAAACAATTACAAGGAGCAAAGTTCGTCTTCCGGGTGATAAGGAAGAGGTTGATCCTGAATAAGAATAACCTATGGACACCGAGACTGAAGCGGAAGGACAACCATCTTCCTCACGAAGAGGTGGTGGTAGAGGAAGGAGCAAAGCCTCGTCGTCTTCATCAGTGCCCCCAGATGCTTTTCAGATCATTCTTGAGAGGATTAACGGCTTAAAAGAAGTCCAAACTGAGCACTCTGACAAGCTGACCACCATTCAAGACCAAATCAACTTGCTCACAGCCAAGTTTGATAGCTTCATGAACCAGCCTTCGCCCTTTGGCCATTCCGATCAAAAAGGGGGAGTAGTATGGAGTAGCTTTTGAGGGGGAGCCTTATCTTGAGGGGGAGAACGTTTACAAGTTTTTATAGCTTTTAAGTTTTTAGTTTTCATTATGGATTTTCATAGCACTTACTTTAGTACTTTCTAGCTTTAGTACTTTGGTTTTTAAGTACTTTATGACTTTAGTACTTGGTTTTAAAATACTTGGATATGGTGTGTTATGAATGCTTGAATGTTTTAGCTATTTTAACTATACTTACTTATGTACCTTTGCTTTGTAGCTTTTTTAGTACTTTTAGATTATGTTTGCATTATCTTTAGTACGCTTCTGCCCTTGTTGGATCTTGTATCCTTGATGCAACTACCTTAGTGTTTTGCATCGGTTAAGTGTTGGACATGCAAATGATTCTTTGCATTGAGCTTATTAGGTTGCATGTCCGAATGTTCATTCGTTGTGTGAATGATCATTGTGATCACTATTTATAATGATTGTTCGTGTTTGGTCAAGCCATGCTTTATTGTTATATTCCTTATTACTTGATTGCGTTGTGCTTGCTCCATATGCATTTCAAGATTTCTGCTTATAATGATCTTCTTGTGTTATTGTTTTCAGGAAAACTTGTCTGTATGGTTCAAGAGCTTCACAGAATCTAGAGTTAGGTGTCTCGGATAAATGGAAATTTTATTGATAAGACCTTTTTGGCAACTGTTCCTAACTCACATTTTAAGTCTAGAGTCTGTTTTAGGGTTTTGTCACAAAATAGCCAAAGGGGGAGATTGTAAGGTTGAATTTATTCAATCATGCGTTGGCTTTATTTCGTGCCAAATTTGCTTGTATTTCAGCAATTAGATACCCTGTATTTAGGTGGGAATAATGTAAAGGTTGTGTGTGAGAAAGTGTGAAGATTTCAAGTGTGTGAGCATTCAAAGTAATTCTCACGAGTGACTCACAATTGGTGACTCGCCAAAATGCCACACGTGTGAAGCATGCAAGAAGCTAAAGGGTCACAATAGTTGGAGCACTGCAGGACAAAAATGGACAGTTGGCAGTTAACTCGCGACTTAAACTCACGACTCATCCCAGTAGCGAGTGAGTCGCCAAAATGCCCTGTTTTGCAGAAAAATGATTTTTCACATTCCTCACGTACCCTATGATAAATATCTTTATACCCACGAAATGTAGAGAGTTTTTCAAAGAGAATTTTGAGAGAGAAACCCTAAAGAAAATCAAGATTGACTCATCCACAACACTCTTACCCTCTCCATTGACATACCCTTGAGAGGTTTATTAGCCAAATCCTTATCTCACCACACACATATCAGTGAGGAGGTAATTTGGTGCTTGGGAAGCAATTCGAAGATGACCAATTTATTTGGTTGATGCAATGGGCTTATTGTGGGATCTAGAAAGCTAAAGAAGACACGGTTAGGCTTAACCTTGTTGGAGCAAGAAGTTTGGAGGGCTTAGGTGCATTTGGTAGATTAGGCTTTGAGAGTTTATTGCTATTCTTGTATTCCAATTTTATTCTTTAGTGGATCATTTCACCGCTTGGAGGGTGGTAGAGAGGTTTTTCGCCGAGTTCTTCGGTTTTCTCTTTAATAACATGTGCTGGTGTTATCTTTGTGTTTGCATCTCTCTAACCCTTACTCTTACCATTTAATTGCTGCTGTGTGGTGATTAATTATGGTTTAGAGTTGTGTCTTTAATTGGGTTTTGCTTGTACTCATCATTCCGCGCATCTAGTGTTTGAGTATAAGCTTATGTTGGTTATATTTGAAATTGGAGGTCTAAACATTCATTAGTGTTTTACACACTAAGTGAACTTTCAGTAAGGATGAGTGGAAAATTGAGTGTCAGGCACTATTTTGGTGTGTCATTTAGTAATAAATGTAACTTTGTTGGAAGGTGAAGCGCAATTAATGTGGAGGTGATAGTTGTTTATCCTAGAAGCCTCCTTCTTTAGACATTCCAACTTGTTTACTCTCTAGTCCATACAATTCATTGTCTATGTTCTTGATGCCAAGAGAACTCTAACATGCAAGTGAGGAAACGATGATCCCCAAGTATTTTCTGAGGAGTGGACCTTCCTTGGATAGCTCTTCTCGAAGCTCCCGGTAATTATACTTTTGTCTTCTTCCTCCTCGGCTTCTTGCTTGGTTTTCGGCTCTCTTCCTCATTTTGGCCCTTTGGGCATACTGGCCCAGGCCCAGGCCTACTTGACTTAGCTGGGTCCTTCCTCCCACAAATACTATGTAAAATTAAAGTTACCACGACTAGCTTCTAATAAAAGATAAATTGTAGTTCTATTGTGATAAATTGTAGTTCTGTTGTCAACGCTCTGTTTGTTTTAGCATCAACATTTTCTAGAAAATGGTTCATTTTCCAAAGAGCATTTTCTAAAAAACTATATCATTTTCCAGTGTTTGGTAACGACCTTGAAAATGAGCTTAAGAATATTTTCTGGTGTTTGGTATGCAAATTTTTATTTTTATTTTTTATATTTCTTGTGTAATTTAAAACATGTGTATTATGTAAACCAACTAATGTAATCAATATATATATATATAACTAAAATAAATAAATAAAAACAAGAATGAATTTGGTTTTCATACTAAAATTTTGACAATAGATACAATCAAAATTAGTTGTCAAATTTTCATGATCTCTACCACTCATCTTGCTTATATATATGGACAGTAATGTCCATATATACATACATACATATATATATATATATATATATATATATATATATGTCAACCATTTGTCTATATACATAAAATTGACATAGGAATACATCTTTAATAAGTACAAATAACAATAACTTTTAATTGTCTATTCTTTTTGCTAGTACACTAATTGTCTACTATGGTCAACCACGTCTTTAATATTACTTGAAATTATGTATTTATATAATATATTATCACTGCATAGTATCTGCATAATGTATCTACCAAAAAATACAATTCCCCTGAACAATTATCATTTATTATATAATAATATTATTAATTTACTGTAAAGATTATCCTATGTAAAAGCAATTTAGAGCCGTACAGGCATTATGTTTAAAATTTTCGTCTTTTACTTTATTCATTCTTTCTTCTTCTTTTTTATTTTTTATTTTTTATATTTTTTTTTGGCACTTTTATGTGCAAAAAAGAACTACCTGCAATCCATCAAACCAAAAATTTCTTAGAGAAAAAAATAAAATCAAGCTTGAAATTTTAAGTAAAGAATTGGGATTTTGGTGGAGAAGAATGAAATAATTACTGCTGCAAATATGTTCTCCTTTGCAAGTTGGTAGAAATGAATGAAATAATTACTAAGTAATGAAGGGAAAAAGAAAAATCTAATCAGAGAACTGTGTTATAAAGGGGAAGAGAAACATGGAGAGAGAGAGAGAGAGAGAGAGAGAGAGAGAGAGAGATTTATGGAAGAGGGGAGACCAGAGTTAGTGACGGTGAGAGTGTGAGGAAAGAAAAAGAAAAGGGACGAGAGAAAGAGTGTACCATGAGAGAGAGATTGTTTTCCAAAATTTTTTTTTGGAAAATAACCTATAGAAAACAAGCCTTATTTTTAATAAGATTTTCCATTGACTAAAGATAGTTTTCCGTTGACCATTTTTTTTTTTTTTTTTTTTTTTGTGCTACCAAACACTAGAAAATGTGGAAAACTATTTTTATATGTTTCTAAGCCTTTGCCTCTTTTAGTAGAGTACCCGGTCCTATTGCTTGATAAAAGATAGTAATATCTAGAAAATTTATTTATTTCAAGACTGAAGCTAGGAAGTGAAGACTCTAGGCCATGACTAGGTGCAACACCACTACCACCATACCATCTCTAAGCTTTGTATTTAAGCTGAGCTTGCCTATCGGAGATCTCAAAGATTCAAACTGCAATAGTGAAGTAGGATTCTTAAAATTTCAACCGATTTGGTGGTATGGAACGAAATGAAACAAAATACGTACATACCTCTAGGATCCATCCAATGTTTGTTTCACATTGTTATGGATTTTCTCTCTTTAATTGGCTTCACCAAATAATGGAGAAGGTTTTCATAAATAAGAAAATCTTAAATTTCTCACCCTTTCTTATCCATTATCTTATGTCTTTATAGCATAGTTTAGCAAATTATTTTTCAATGTGGTAAACAACCTCATCAAAAAGTTAATTTTTTTAACCATCTAATTTTCAAAACCTCTTAGGAGTCTTATTAATGCATTTTCAATTACCTTCAAGTTGGTAAAGCAATAAATGAAGCTTAAAATAACCATTCAATTAACTCTAATGTTTGAAGGGGTTAATGAAAATGCACATGTATAAATTTGATCTACAAGAAATAAACTAAAAACTTTTTCCTTCTGAAGTGTTGGGGCTCTATTGTAGCAACTCAATACCAATTCATTCTCTCCACTATCATCAAGCTATTCCACTTAAATCCCTACAGCTATCACTACTTCTGTAACTTGAATTATGTAGACATGGAATATAAGCTGGTGTGTGATCATTTAAAGAACGCTGTGAGAATAGCACACTTATGTGTAGAAATGCAAGTCCAGGTGGTTGAGGTTTGAAGGTTTCACAGTTCTTGGTCTTGAGTCATCAGATGCAATAAGAGACTACAGTTATCAGGAGTAACAATAATATTATAGCAGTATAAATGATTGGGTAAGTTGTCAGAAAAACAATGCTTAAATCCCAATTTGCTGTGACCTGCGTTACCAATGTGTTAGAGATTTGCGGAAAAACACCACATAAATAATATGAGACAAAGCCATTTTACGCGGTTCAGCTGATAATAAGCCTACATCCACGGACAATACCAACTAAATTCCATTACTAACAATAAAACTTACAACAAGCACTCAACCAACTCTTATAAAACACTCTCAAACCCTCCAAAACTCTAATCAACTTATATGTTATCACATTCTCAAAAATTAAATTATTAAAAAAAAAAAAAAACCTTGCATATTATCAAATGCAACTCAAGCTCGGAATTTCAACTATTTTTTTTAATTACTTATTTTGCTTTTTTTTGGGGGGGGGGGGGGGGGGTGGGGTTTAATGAAAATCTCAACTCACAAATCCAAGACCTTAAAAGAAACATAAAGTAGGAGGCGACATCAATAACTGCAGAAGAATCCATGTAGAAACTTGAGCAATTGCTGGCGGCACAAGAAGTCTTCAAAATTGCCCTAGATTATGCACAATGATTAATTGATTATTGGTCAGTGCAATAATTGTTTCACAACATTTATAGTAAATTGAATCGATATCTAGCAGGTCAAATTATCATTAATCTACATGCAGAAATGGTACCTTGCTAAAAAGCTTGCTCATGAGGTTACTTCCTCATCAATTTCAATGCAAGAGATATGATCTATCTTGGACCAATCTTTTCCTTTCTTATTTCGGAATTTCGATGTCAGCAAAGGGCACTCCTTGATGCAGAGAAAAGAGAGGGAGGATGGAAAACCATCTTCTGGCAAGGACTGGAGATTGGGACAGCAGCTGATCTCCAGCCTTTGAAGAGCGGTAAGTTGCTGGAACCCATTGTTGTCCAGATTTTTGAGATTCAAAAGTCCACTGATGCGTAGAGAACTAAGATTGCTAGGCAGAAACTTCTCTGGAAATGACGCCACATCGACACATCCACCTTCAATCTCCAACCTACGAAGATAGGCAAGCCCATCCAACCCCCACTCATCCTTGAGCTTGAGCTTGTTGCAGAAAGTGATACTGAGTAAACTTAGTCTGGAAGGCAAACCCTTTTCTGAAAGTGATACAAGTTCTGGGCAATTATTTATAAACATTGACTGAAGAGAATCAAGGGTGTGCAGTTCAGGTAGTTTCTCTAGTTTCTTGCAATTGGATAACCAAATGGACGTCAGGTTCATGGTATGCAATCCTCCTAGAAAAGATACCAGCTTAGGACAATCCCTGATCTCCAAGGCCTCAAGGGATGTGAGATTTTTCTGCACTGGCATTGAAAGCGATTCCAGATTTGCACAATCCCAAATAGAAAGACTTTTAAGGTTTGGAAACAAGTCTAATGAGATGGATTTCAGGGAATCACAACTACTCCCTATGCACAAATATTCAAGAAGTGCATCCTGGTGCGTCTTCTTCTCTGTTGTCAAGGGAAAATTTAATTTCTTGCAGTTCCTAATATAAAGAATTTTCAAGGCAGTGGGTGGATGGTCTTTGGGAAAGGACTTGAGAGAACAACAATTAATGATATACAGATCTTGGAGAGAAAGTTCACTGGACATCACTCCTTTAGGTATGAACTCTAGATCATCACATCCTTCAATTTTGAGGCTGTGTACCCGTGTGGGCAAATCCATCAGTTCTGATATTTCTGAAATGTTTATGCTTTCAAAAGACAGGTCTTGCACTCCATCTTGGTTGGACCAGGTGTCGGTCAGAACATCAGCTTCATTTCTACTGTTTGGAGTCTGGCTCATGGGCAATGAGGATTCTCCAGCACCTTGAGTTGGGGGCAATGAGGAGTTTTCTTCCAAAAAAAGTGAAGGAGAAGGATCTTCTTCATTGGATTCATCTTGTTCTGGTGTAATTACCTTTGCTTTCAAAGTTGTTTCTATATCTGCATCTGTTTCATCCTCACATTCCCCTCTTTCTTCTGTTTCTGAGATTTCTTTTGATTTCTTAATAACAGGGGATGACGGTACTTCACCTAAATAGTAAGCACAAGTAATAAAGAAGAGAATACATAAGAATCAAGCTGTAGAATTCGTCATTTTTTGAGACAAGGAACTTGTTAGGCCTAGTAAAAACACTAATTCTATAAGGTTCTATTTTGCTGTATCTAGACTAAAAACAATCCAACCCACTTATTGAATAAATTATATATGTGACCAATTAACCAACATCAAAACTACTTGTTACAAATAATATATAGGAAATGAGGATTTTGTGGCACCTTGAGGTATGAACTCCAGATCATCACATTCTTCAATTTTGAGGCTATGTACACGAGAGGGAAAATCCATCAGTTCTGATATTTGTGAAACTATTATGCTTTCAAAAGACAGGTCTTGCACTCCATCTTGGTTGGACCAGGTGTTGGTCAGAACATCAGCTTCATTTCTTCTGTTTGGAGTCTGGCTCATGGGCAATGAGCATTCTACAGGATCTTGAGACGTGGACAATGAGGATTCTCTGGCACCTTGAGTCAGGGTCAATACGCATTTTTCTACCGAAAAAAGTGATGGAGAAGGATCTTCTTCATTGGATTCATCTTGTTCTGGTGTAATTCCCTCTGCTTTCAAAGTTGTTTCTATATCTGCATCTGTTTCTTCCTCACATTCCCCACTTTCTTCTGTTTCCAAGATTTCTTTTGATTTCTTAATAACAGGGGATGACAGTACTTGACCTAAATAGTAAGCACAAGTAATACAGAAGAGAATACATAAGAATCAAGCTATAGAATTTGTCATTTTTTGACACAAGAAACTTATTAGGCCTAGTAAAAACACTAATTCTAAAAGGTTCTATTTTGCTGTATCTAGACTAAAACCAATCCAACCCACTTATTGAATAATATATATGTGACCAATTAACCAGCATCAAAAATCATTGTTACAAATAATATATAGGAAATGAGGATTTTGTGGCACCTTGAGTAGGGCAAACCTGATTGCAAAGAAAGGTGCCTATTAATGTCTTGAAAGATTCTGGGATTTTGAGGAGGGCAATTGCATTCTACATGGACTCCTATCCTTTTAACAATAGGAGCAATTTCTTGAAAGATATGGAAAGTTTCACAGAGGATCTCAACATGATTCCGATCAGTTAGCTGCAAGTCCCGAAATAGTTCCTGCAATGAGCTTTGACGTCTACAGGAAAAACTCAGATGCCCAAAGCTCCTATCTTTTTCAATGAAATTTCTTCCAAACATTCGTTCACTACCATTGATGGAAATGATGACATGATAATCAAAATTACAATGAGAATCTTGTATTCCAAAAGCAATACATAGAGCAATTGTTGGAAATTCGGGACCAATCGAGAATGATATTAAATTTTCATCCCTTTGATGGTTGAACCAATTTGGAATATCATTCTCATCTCCTGTTACCTCAAAACTATATTCACAAGGGTAGTTTTGCCAAATTGGAGGCATTGTAGATGAGTGTGGAAACATTATCATGTGGCTTGTTACACCTAAACATGGTGGTAGATTTGGTGGAAGCCCTATGATCTCTGGAAGCAGCTGCATGTAATTAGCAAATTCAATAAGTTACATCTTAGCAAATCATGTAGTATTTGTGAAGGTAACACAAATAGTTTCTTAATATCTTTAAGAGAGATATACCTGAAAGAATGATTGTAAATCCAGCGAGTGGTAACTTGCTACTTCTACATGTCTTAATCCATTGGGAAGACATTCAAGGGGTCCATTGCAACGACGTAATCTAAGATTTTCCATCTCACAAAATTGTGCCTCCTCTTCTGGTTCTAATTTAGGTGACCACAATTTTATGCTTTGAATTTTATCTGAACCCTAGTTGAACAATAGGGTAAGTGAATCACCAAAACATATCATAGTTAATAAACTTTAAACAAAAATAATATTCAGAATAAATAAATTAAAAAAAGGGAAAAAAGAGTAATACTTCTTTCATGTGAAGTAAAGGGAGGAAGTGAATCGAAACAGCATACATACCATATTTTCAGTTAATACATCAAGAGCTTCCTCATTACACCATAGTCTGCTACGTTCCCCAAGCTTTTGTTGTGCTTCTTGTCGAACAATGTCCATACCCATTTGTTGTAATAAGTCATGCATCGACAAATAATAATTATCTTCATCAATAGTCAAGAGACACTTATCAATAAGATTTCGAATTCCATATACCGGGTTTAAACCAAAAGGTTCCAGTACATCCTTAATCATATTATAACTCATGTCATATCCCTTGAAGATACATGCAATACCAAGGAATATAGTCTTTTCATTTTCGGTTAATCTTTCATAACTTCTTTTTAGTATATTTTGAATATCTTCAAGAGGATTTTTTTTATAACAATCTAACGCATCATGCCATTCACGTATAGCTTTCCCACACAAATCACGACCCATTACTTTTAGAGCTAGAGGAAGGCCTTTGGCATAACTTATAGCTTGTTTCTCAAGTTCCAAATAATCTTCAGGGACTTCGTTACTTGGGAAGGCATGCTTATGAAAGAGTTCAATAGCTTCATCTTCATCTAATTCCTTAACCCCATAGTCATAGGTTGAAAGACCATTTCGATCAACTAGCAAGCTTTTATTTCTTGTTGTCAGAATGATTCTACTTCTAAAAGCAAAGCATTCACATTGTCCGAGCAATGTTTCTATCTGGTCGACATTATCTACGTCATCAAGAATGATAAGAACCTTTTTTAGGCGAAGAATTCTATTTATCCTTGTGCTTCCTTCATATATAGTATCCACACTCAAATTCTTGTCCTCTGAGATGCCCTTAAGAAGTGTCTCTTGTAAACGTATTTTGCCTTGCTCTGTCTTTGACCACTCTCTAACATTCTCTACAAAACTTTTTGCTCTGAAATGATTTGAAAAGCTATTATAAATAGCTTTTGCAATTGTAGTTTTGCCTATTCCACCAAGGCCAGTGATCCCTACCATGCGAACATCATTTGATTCAATATCTAAAAGTTTTGTTACCGCCTCTATGCGAGAATTTATTCCAACCAGCTGCATTCTAGCAACATTTGATGGCATCTGAATGAATTCAGAATTTAAGATCTCTTCAACAATTTTTTGGACAAATTCAGATTCAGTGCCACTGTCATTCAAAGAGCATTTAATTAACACATGTAACGAGTTGGACTATGGAAAATAAATAACATAAACTGAATGCAAGATGTTTAATTTTTACATCACAGTTGAAGTGTTGTTAGATGAAGTAAGCGGCATGTAACTCAGATTGAAAATTTTTATTTAATTCATTTTTTTGGGTAGAAATTAGCTTTTGGGATGAAGTGGCAATAAAAGTCCACTTAGATGACAACATAATCTTACTAGTAGATCTCACTACATGCTTAGAAAAAATGAATTAAGTTTTTTTCTTTAAAATTTTTCCAAATATTATGAGGGGTGAAATTCCTAATTAATAATGGTAAGTAATCTAATATTAAGTTCTTTTATTTCCATCTTTAATCTATAGCTAACTAGCTTAGTATAAATGATTCTTCTCAAAAAAAAAAAAAAAAAAAAAAAAAAAAAAAAAAAGCATTGTATAAAAGATACGACAAGAAAATTTTACTTTCATAATTTAGTAAAATTTAAATAGAAAATAAAAGCTAACAATTAATTCTAGTTGTTGTTTAATTAACAATAAAATTTAATGGACATCACAAAACCATTAATACTCTTGAAGATCAACAAACAGGAGTACGTAGTACTATACAAATACCTGTTTTTGTCGTCCCAGTCCAAGCCAGAAATATTGGCTGCGGTTCTTAAAGCCTCCCTCCAACTTTGTACCTTCGTCTTATCTTTAATTCTTTTTTCAAGCTTAGTCAGCGCCATTCCAAAATACCCTTTTTGCTTACGAACTTCAGATGGATCCACTTTATAGAAAACTGGTAGCACTTTTTTGGTACACTCAATAATCTTAGCAAGTTCATCCAAACACCAACTAGAGGATGCATAGTTTTTAGAAAATACAATTATTGATGCACTTGAGTTTTCAATGACTTTGAGAAGCTCTTCAGAAATGTTTTCTTCCCTATAGAGATTATCATCAATGAAGGTTTGAATACCGTGTTGAGTCAGAGCCTTATATAAATGGCTTACAAAACCACGGCGAGTATCTTCACCTCGGAAACTCAAGAAGACATCAAATTTATTGAGTTGGTGAGATGAGGCCATCGGAATTGACGAGCAGACAGATGAAAAAAGGCTGAAAGGAGGAGGAGAAGGAAAGCTGTGAAAGCGGTGTCAATATAGAAAGTGAGGAAAGTGAAGGACGTTCGTGCCCGTTTGTTTGCACTTTCAGAAGGCAAAATGCGCTTTTTGAAACCAAAAAAATAATATGAGCGTTTGGTTAGATTTTAAAAGCAGCTTTAGCTAAAAGCTGCGTTTTGAAACTGTGAAGGAATAGCACTTTGGCAGTGGCTAATGCGCGTTTCATCAATATTACCACTGGAGACTGTTAAATTACCAAATTGCCCACTGTGCTGCTACAAAGGTCCTCTCCGTGCTGCTCTGTTACAGAACATGCCTCTCCGTGCTGCTGCAAAGGTCCTCTCCGTGCTGCTCTGCTACAGAACTCACCTTAATTGATTTTTAATGAAATTAGAGAAAATTAGAAGCAGAAAGAAGATGAGAAGCGGAGAAAGAAGATAAGGATGGGAGAATATAAAGGTGGAAGAAGATAAGGGTGAAAGGAAACGTGTGGTTGTGAAAAAAAAATAAAAATAAGTAAATAAAAGTAAAAGGTAGAGAGTGGAATACGTGTCTATGCAAGGAAATATTGTATGGACAGCAACTAAAAACAAATAGAATTGTGAGAATATTGTCAGACTTTTTAAATTAGTGCTATTTTCTTTAGAAAAAAATGGTATCATAGATACAATATTTTAATAATAATCTTATAATAAATTTTATGTAAAAAATTATTATTGGTTCTTATTTGAACCTACTAGTAAAATTATTATTTTTTTATCTATTATTAACAACTTGTTATATAGGGTGTGTTTGGATAGAACTTATTTTGCTGAAACTGAAAACTGAAAACACTATAGTAAAATAATTTTTAAATGTGTGAATAGTGCTGTGGGACCCATTTTTAATGAAAAAATTGATAAAAAATGAAATTTGTGGATCTGTGAACAGTACATATATGCACTGTTCACTGCAGAAAGTCAACATTTGCGGTTACTGTTCATTAAACAGTAACCGCAATACTCCAAAACGTGTGAAAACCAAAAAAAAAAAAAAAAAAGGAACAAAACGCAGCTCCAAACGCAGAAGCTGAATACAAACACACACATAGACTTTTTTGTGAAATTTTTGTAAAAATATTATATCCATTATTTACATTAAAAGAGATAATTAAAACAAAGAATTTCCTTTTATATATTTTTTGAGAAAAAAATTCTTTTATATATATATATATATATATATCTTATCTTATCTTATCTTATCTTATCTTTGGTAATTTATAACTCACACTTCCATTTTTACACGTACTAACCAAACATTTAATTTTTTTCAAAATACACTTTTTATCAATTTTTAATAAACACTCAATTTTTTTC
The DNA here is from genome assembly GCA_028535905.1 of Quercus berberidifolia. Lineage (NCBI taxonomy): Eukaryota > Viridiplantae > Streptophyta > Magnoliopsida > Fagales > Fagaceae > Quercus > Quercus berberidifolia. The sequence continues at coordinate 8,636,551 of JAPQVW010000003.1, read as the reverse complement.
AAAAAAATCTAATTTAAACCTTCACTTTTATAAAAGGCATAATTTCAAAAAGATGACCCAAAATCAACCGAATTAGGAATTGAGGGTGAGTGAATGGATGCAAAAGGTGAAAAGGCTAGACTTTATTGTAGTCCTGTTTTCAAAAAGTGACACGCATTTTACATTAATTGCAATATCATGGAAGTTTCTGAGTAAAGCCCAAAATAACTCTTAGAACTTTCAACGAACCATACCGGTCATTGGGGTCAATCAAACTATGTGAAACACGTAGATGTCCCTCTTCCACGCAATCTTATACAGTTGAAGATAGAGCCACCGTTTTTAACTTTTCTGGAAAAGTAGGGGCTGTTTGGTACCTGAATACACAAGAACATAAACCACCCAGATCACAAGATCTTAAAAATGCAAACAAAAAAAAAAATTAAATACTAAGGAAGAACGAAGAACAGAGTACTCAAATATTTCTTTTCCAACATTTCTCATACACACAAATTCAACTAAATACAAAAAATTTCATCCCAAACATCTCCAAATCCAGTAAATCAAAACCCAACCAAATCAATAATAAAACATCTAAATCATCCAAAATAACCAACAAAGCTATAAACTTCACAATCAAAGCCACCTTGTGCGTCGAATTACAACTGAAAATGCAAAATGTTACTAACCGATCAGACCAACAAAACCCAACCTCCGTGCTTCTATAAATTCCAGCCAAAATCATCAAACTACAGATCCTCAACAAACCCCGAAGAAAACCCAATCCAAGTGACCATCTGTGCTTCTCTCTCTTTCAGATCTGGACTGATCAAACCACCCAATCACTACCGATCTGGGTTTTCAACCATGGGTTTAAAGAGAGAGATGAAGATGATGAGTTAGAGAGAGAGAGAGAGGAGAGAGGACCAGACATCAAGAGCTTGAACCGAGAGAGCCCTAAAGATCTGGGTTTTCTGCCGGTGGTGGCGGTAGCGGTGGTGTAATCAGTGTTCAACCTGTGATTTGGGTTTTCGGCCGTCGGATGCGGTGGCAATGGCTTGAACCGAAAGAGCTTGAACCAAGAGATAAAGCTTGATTGAGAGAGAGAGAGAGAGATCCAGGGGCTTCAGCGGGTTTGAGAGAGAGAAAACTTGTTTGAAAAAAAAAATTATTTGTTTTTGGGGTAAATTACAAATACAACTAAATTTATTGTTTTAGGGACAAATTTCAACTAAAATTTATTTGTTTTTGTTTTTTTGAATTATTTTAGTTTAAATCAAAATTCTTCAGTTTTTTATTATTTAAGAGATTCTAGAATTATTTTGAGGTTGTTTGGTAGAGTAGTTTGAGATGAGATCTTTGTAGTTTTTTGTAGTTTTTTTAAATTTGTGCGAATAAAAAAATGTGTTGAAATATGTGTAAAATTGTTTAAATTATAAAAATGTGAATTTGAGTTAGCATAACAAACAAGCCATTTTGAATTATTTGTTTTGGCTTTTGATACATTAAAATTTTTTGTTTTATTTTTTATTAATTTATATATTGATGTGACAATTTTTAAATGCCGAATAATTTTTTTAATATTATTCTAATAGTTACATCAGTATTTATTGTGTAACAACGCATTTTGTCTGCCACGTAAGACTTTTCAATTAGTAGGTTGATGGCAATGACTAAAATGGAAATGATTTTTTATTTTCAAGAATTGAAGTATGCGCAAAAGTGTAATTTTGTCATAAGTTTATAATAAAAAATTACAAATTAAATTTATAGTGAGATTTATAATTCATGTAAGAGGAGAAGAATACGCATATATGATACTCTTAGAATATTCAATAATTTTCCTAGATTTTGGCTTTAAAAACCAGGCTTTGCCAAGCGGGACTTAAAATTGAAAGACTCTCTACGTTCTTCCAGCCAGGAAGACTTTTCTATTAAGTGCCACAGTAGTTTACTCTCCTAAACCTATCTTTTGGAATGCCTAAACTTTGACACAATCTCTTCTAACCTCTTGACATCTATTTCTATCTCCACTTTTTCCCATACATTTGATCATTTTGCTATGAACTCATTTGGCCTAAGCTATAGGGTTTGTATGGGTTGATAATATTTAGGCTCTATAACAGCGTTTCTTTTATTTATTTTTCCAAAAGGGTTATGTCAATAAGAACAAATTATTAGATTCACCAGGTATTTGACAAAAGGCTTCTAATAAGTATTTTATTTTTTAATTCTCATTTGAGTCTTTTTTTTTGTTTCTATACAGATAAATCTCCTATGGTGGAGCTTAATTAATACTCTAAAACATTGAAAGAAAATCGCATGGTTAGCATATGCAATTAGTGCTTCCTAAGTCCAACACATTTTTTCTTTTGTTTTACTCTGTGACAATTAGTGCTATCTTTATTTAACTTCAATTGAAAAGAGAAGTGATTTTGTTCAATGGTTTTTGCTGAAGCAATGAAATAACCTGCATCCTTTCAATTTCAAAAAAGATGTTAAAATTCCATTTTTTAAGAGGTGAGGTGGAAGGTCAAATGCAAAAGTTGCTCTAATAGAGCGCCACGTGGCAGAACCTCATACTCTTTCGCATGAAGTCTCTACTTTATATATATATACTAGTCACATATCCGCGCGTTGCGTATGATAATTTTTTTAGGATGATCTCATTAAATATTTTATTAATACTATAATTTTAGTTATTAACCATTGATTTTTCATTAGTTTTTAAGTTAATAAAAACCATAAATATACTTTTTTTTTTTACCTTTACACACACACACACATATATAAAAGGTGAATCTTTACACATACCTTTAAGAAAATTCTATATATTCCACTTCATTGAATGCGTAAAATTATAAACTACTACTCCATAATGATAGTAGTTAATTAATTTTATATTTTTTTTAGTGATCTCATTTGTAACGCTTCTTACCATTATCATATATTTACTAACTGATGATTTGCATAACAAAGACGTTAAATGAGAGATAGCATTGTTTATTAAAGTTTCAAAAGTAATAGTGTATGGAAATTATATATATATATATATATATATATTATAAATAAGGTTAAATGAAATGTCAAAAAAGAGATTTTAAAATTTTCTGACTTTATTTCTTATGTAATTTCTACTACTATCAGAGATCTCTTTTTAGTTATGATTAATACAGTTTCCATAGTTAGAGTTTGATTAGTTTTAAATTTAAATTTAGTACTATGATTGTATTTAATTGTTGATTGTTGATTTAATTTTTTCAAGTGAATTTAACGGTTTATTTTATTACACTGTAAAGTTTTTAATGCTCTCCACACAGTAATCTCTATTTTATTTTTTACTTCTCCTTATAACCTCTTTGTTTTCCAATCAATGGTTACTAATTGACATTTGCTATTTTTTTTTTTCCTTTATCTACTCTTTATTACTTTGTATTGTTTTTTTTTTCTTTAGCATCTCTCTCTCTCTCTCTCTCTCTCTCTTCATTAGCAACCTATCGTCTTCCAAAATTTGATAATGATTCTACGACATTAAATATGCATTATTAGTTTTTTTTTTTTTTTAATTTAGTGTTTCTAACTTGATTTTTTTTGTATTTCATTTTTCCTTTGATGCATTGGATGTGAGAATGAGTGTTTCCCTAGCATTACTCCACTTAATGAGGACAATTTTATTTATTTAATTTAAACAAAATATTATATTTTTAATTTTTTTAAATAAAAGGAGAGAAAATATAAATAATTTAATAATATATAGGGAAGATGTGGCTAAATTTAAATGTTGAATAAAATTATATGAGAAAAAAAGTAAAAATAAAATATATAACAATAAACACTAATGTAGGGACACGATTTTTAACGGCCCAAGGATAACGTTGGGCTCGTATGTAAATGGCCCGAACAATATGATTTGAAGAGAGTGGGATAGAAAGGCTGGACCTTGGTCGTTGGGCAACGGTTTAGTCAGGATTTTCATGGAAGCTCATACGAAGATGGATTTGGCCTGTATTGCTAAGCCTTACACGGATGTGGTTTGAAAGGTCTGACTCCTCGAAATTAATCCGAGGAGCATTACCTTCTCACCATTCTTCTTCCTTTTTCTCCTTCTTTTTCCGGGCCTCCTTTTTCAGCTCTCTTTTCCCTTTTATACTAGTATTCACTTCCCCTTCTTCATCTACGTGTCAGTTTCTCCTTATTTGGGGTAATTACTCGTCCTATCAATCCATACGTTAGAGTGGTTAGGAAAAGCTGGATAGCATGGTATGGAGTATGGGCTTGTCAGGCGCTAGGCTCCACATTATGGTGTTGGCAGCTTTCTCGTTTGTACTGCTCTTGTACTGAGTTTTTCCTTTCCCCACAGACGTTTTGTGAGGTGTTGAGCATGAGATCGTCCTCGGCCACATTCTTGGGCCGTTAAGGGGCTTTCGTCATACGTCCTCGGCGGTAAGCTCCTCGGCTTGGGTTTTGGGCCCTTAATGTGAAGTGGGCTAGGATTTCAAATTTCAGACCCCACAATAGCCCCTCAAAATCCTGCTTCCCGACCTTTTAGTTGGGGAGGAGGGTTTTGGTGATGTTGGGCCCGTCTCGCGGTTTGCTCAAGTTCCGCACCTTATTGCTGTTTGTGTTCTTCCATTTGCATGGGAGATGTGCCGAATTTAAGAGGCATTACTTTATTCTTCACCCGCGCAATGTCCTTTGATGTTTCAGTATTCGAGGCGCGCCTTCACGAGGACCTTTAAATCTTGTGGTGGCGGATGGTGTTGGAAATTGTGCCAGAGCTGCCTTGTCCGCAGCGTTTCTTGGGAATCTGCTCAAATTAAATGACACCACCTTACCCTTTATATAAGCAGGATAGGTGGTTATTCTCCTGGCATATAAACCCTTCTGCTCCCTTCAAAACCATAACCTTTTATCCATAACCAGTTCCCACATCCAATGTCGTCCTCCCTTAGTGCAATATGTTTGAGGCTTGGGTGGAGGTGGGGGAACTTCACCCGCCACAAAGGCACCGGACCCTTCCAAGACTTAAGGTGGTGTGGTCTGGGCAGGGGAGGCACATATTTAAGGTGACCTCCCGCTTGGATAAGGTGGGAACGGTACCCCCACCTCTTTCAGTCAAAATCCGAAGCAGGTTCTGGTCACATCAGATTTTTGGTGTGTCAGAAGAAAGAATTTCCGCCATCAGCGCCGTCTGCTTTATCGCAGGCATGATTTTGTGGAGGCTCCTCAACTTCAGGCTCCCGGCACCTTTTCTTCAACTGTGCTAGCCGCAGGTTGGGTTCCCTGCACCTTTTCTTCAGCGGCGCCAGCCCGGAGTCGGGCTCTCTACACCTTTTCTTCAACGGTGCAAGTCCCAAGTTGGGCTCTTTTGCTGCCTGAGTTGAAGGCATGTAAAAGTATTGAGGAATGGCTTCCTTCGATAAAATTTTGGAGCGGCAGCACGTCTCTTCTCTGTATATCTTCTTCGGATTTTCCTTCATCCCCTTGTATCTCTTCTTTTCGCTAGTGTAGTTAGTTTCAATATGAGCTTATTTAAGCTCTTTCATTGTACACTGTACTGTTCTTTTGTTTTAATAAGAAATGAATTTGCTTACTCTCAAATACTTTTCTTTTCTGCAACAACTACTTGGTGCATGAATATTAAATGTACACTTTCCTTTAATGATATTTAGAGCAGGAAAAAACCTTAAAATAAATTCCTACTAGTTTGAACTTACTGACATTATCAAGTATGACAATGGTAATTCTCAATAGATTAAACTCCTGGAACTAACCGACATAACGGCTGAGCGCTTCGTAATGCATGCAAGGCGACCGTCCGAGAACGATAAACTCTGAATAATTCATCCGAGAGGGTAGCCGAGCAGTGAGGGACTTCAACTGTATTTTTGGCAACATATTGCCCTATATTGCATCAATCCCCTTGGTATTGAGGATCCGAGAGTAGACTGGGGAATCCATGCAGTTTTGGGGTTAGCCCAACTATCAATGGGGAATTCTCCTCGGATAGATTCTAAGGGCCATATAACGTCCAGGTCGTGTCCATAGCTTGTAGTTTTTCTGTTGAGTAGTTGGTTTCCCTATAGGCTTGAGTCCGAGGACCATGCAAGGCCTTGGTTCTGTCCAAAACTTGTAGTTTTTTCTTTGAGTACTTGGTTTCCCCATAGGCTTGAGTCCGAGGACAATGCAAGGCCTTGGTTCTGTCCAAAACTTGCAGTTTTTTTTTTTCTTTGAGTACTTGGTTTCCCCATAAGCTTGAGTCCGAGAACCATGCAAGGCCTTGGTTCTGTCCAAAACTTGTAGTTTTTTCTTTGAGTACTTGGTTTCCCCATAGGCTTGAGTCCGAGGACCATGCAAGGCCTTGGTTCTGTCCAAAACTTGTAGTTTTTTTGAGTACTTGGTTTCCCCATAGGCTTGAGTCCGAGGACCATGCAAGGCCTTGATTCTGTCCAAAACTTGTAGTTTTTTCTTTGAGTACTTGGTTTCCCCATAGGCTTGAGTCCGAGGACCATGCAAGGCCTTGGTTCTGTCCAAAACTTGTAGTTTTTTCTTTGAGTACTTGGTTTCCCCATAGGCTTGAGTCCGAGGACCATGCAAGGCCTTGATTCTGTCCAAAACTTGTAGTTTTTTTTTGAGTACTTGGTTTCCCCATAGGCTTGAGTCCGAGGACCATGCAAGGCCTTGGTTCTGTCCAAAACTTGTAGTTTTTTCTTTGAGTACTTGGTTTCCCCATAGGCTTGAGTCCGAGGACCATGCAAGGCCTTGGTTCTGTCCAAAACTTGTAGTTTTTTCTTTGAGTACTTGGTTTCCCCATAGGCTTGAGTCCGAGGACCATGCAAGGCCTTGGTTCTGTCCAAAACTTGTAGTTTTTTTTTTGAGTACTTAGTTTCCCCATAGGCTTGAGTCCGAGGACCATGCAAGGCCTTGGTTCTGTCCAAAACTTGTAGTTTTTTTTTTTGAGTAGTTGTTTTCTGTATTTATTTATTTATTTTTCGAAGGTTAGCCCCTAGACCAAGATGGGGAGAGTTAACTTGAGGCTAGAAGCCCCTAGAGATGGCCGTGCCATTGGCACTGCGAGACGTAGCCCCTAGCGGGAGTTGATGCTGGAGCAACAATTTCATGTTGCTGGAAATGGAGGAAACTTCGCGGACCTCTGCTTGATATAGACCTGACTCCACCGCCAGCCGCGCCAACGCGCAAGCCTTCCCACAGACGGTGCCAATTGTAGGGACACAATTTTTAACGGCCCAAGGATGACGTTGGGCTCGTATGTAAAGGGTCCGAACAATATGATTTGAAGAGAGTGGGATAGAAAGGCTGGACCTTGGTCGTTGGGCAACGGTTTAGTCAGGATTTTTATGGAAGCTCATACGAAGATGGATTTGGCCTGTATTGCTAAGCCTTACACGGATGTGGTTTGAAAGGTCTGACTCCTCGGAATTAATCTGAGGAGCATTACCTTCTCACCATTCTTCGTCCTTTTTCTCCTTCTTTTTCCGGGCCTCCTTTTTTAGCTCTCTTTTCCCTTTTATACTAGTATTCACTTCCCCTTCTTCATCTACGTGTCAGTTTCTCCTTATTTGGGGTAATTACTCGTCCTATCAATCCATACGTCAGAGTGGTTAGGAAAAGCTGGATAGCATGGTATGGAGTATGGGCTTGTCAGGCGCTGGGCTCCACATTATGGTGTTGGCAGCTTTCTCGTTTGTACTGCTCTTGTACTGAGTTTGTCCTTTTCCCACAGACGTTTTGTGAGGTGTTGAGCGTGAGATCGTCCTCGGCCACATTCTTGGGCCGTTAAGGGGCTTTCGTCATACGTCCTCGGCGGTAGGCTCCTCTGCTTGGGCTTTGGGCCCTTAATGTGAAGTGGGCTGGGATTTCAAATTTCAGACCCCACAACTAAGTTATCCAAATCTAAATCAAAGTGATAAAAAAATAAAAATAAAAAATAAAAAAACTTAAAACACAAAACTAAATCCCATCAACCAAAATAGACTTCTAAAGAATACAAAACTTTATCAAGCTAAAATAGAGATGTAAGAAAAATAAAAATAAAAATCCGCCAAAAAATTGAGGGAGAAAGAGTGGGAAATAACCCATTTTTTGTTAGAGAAAATTATGTAAAGAATGGAAGAGTGAATGACAAATTTATACTAAGAAGATGATAATAAAAAGAAACAAAATAAAGGAAGATAAAAGGAAAGAGGAAGAGTGATATCAAGGTAGAATGTTTGGGGAGATGAAAAGGTAAAGGGAAGGAGAAAGTGTAAATGTTAAAAAAATGAGTACAATTTGTTGAGCACAATTTTCTTTTATTTGAATTTAAGTAAAATATTACATTTTTATTTTTTAAAACAAAAGGAGAGAAAATATAAATAATTTAATGATAAGGAGGATGTGGTTGAATTTCAACATTGAATAAAATAAGATGAGAAGAAAAAAAAAAATAAGAAAAATTAAAAGATATAACAATAAACACTAAATTATCCAAATTATGCTATGTAATATAATACTATTATATTTTTATCCACTATCTTTATATTTTTATAACAATCAAAGAGAGAGAAAAAAAGGGAAAAAAAAAAAAAAAACAAAAACAAAACAAAACAAAACAAAACACAAAACTAAATCATATCAAACTAAATTAGAGTTCTAAAAAACACAAAAATTTATCAACCTAAAGCGGAGATGCAATAGAAATAAAAATCCACCAAAACATTTAGAGAGAGAGAGAGAGAGAGAGAGAGAGAGAGAGAGAGAGAGAGAGAGAGAGAGAGAGAGAGAGAGCTATACAAAGAATGGAAGAGAGAATGACAAGTTTATAGTAAGAGGGAGTGAATAAGAAGAGACAAATAAATGAAGATGAAGGGAGAGATGAATAGTGATATTAAAGTAGAGGGTAGTGAGGAGATGAAAATGTAAGAAAAGAAGAAAGGTTGAAAAAAGTGTAAATATTTAAAAAAATAAGTGAATGTCAAAAAAAAATTATAGGAAAATTGGAAATAAAAAGGAAATATACATAGGTGTTAAAACCAATAAAGATGAATATGTAAAGTTAATAATCTATTTATATATTTTTTTGTAAAAAAATAGGAATTAAATAAAACAATAATTATGTGGTGAATGATGTGGCGATGAGGTGGCGCAGCAGGAGTTTAGCAGCAATAAATGCTATGCTTCAGCTTTTAGTATATAGATATAGACTAAATGACATCCCACGCGATGCACGAATACTTTATAATTTTATTTTGAAATAGTTTCTTGCTATTCTTTATGACCTATAAATAACCTTGAACCTTGTGCTATGCATTTTGAAGAATTAGCTTCAATTATATTATATTAGAAAAAAGAGGAAAAGGAAAAAGAAACAATCTTTATAGTCCAACAAGAAAATGAGTCTAGCAGGAAGTTAACCACAACCATCTTTATAAAGAAAAATGAAATGGTGAAATTTGACCATTTTGTCCAACTTATTAAAAACTGTAATGATTCATCTATAATGATTTTTCAGCCTCCTTGAAGCTTCCCATATACATTAATTATAGCTAAATATAGTAAGAAATATATCTTTTGCCACTAATACCAAGTCTTACATACCAAGAATTGATACCAAAAACAATGTCCAACACATACGGGCCATTTTTGCCATCATGGACCTTCATTCCAAGAGATGCAAATATGTCACCAATTATTTAAGGATTGCCCTTATGGTTATCAAACATAGAAGTCAAGACCTGAAAGAAAATTTAAAAAAAAAAACTGTGTGAATTTTCATTTATAAATGCACTTTATTGCAATCATGTTCAAAGTAAGATAACTATCAAATTCCTAGAGAATTTCATTTAGTGAAGAGAAGCAGCTTTAGTGACCAAATTTGGTAGTAATTTTTTCAAAAATATTCAAAGAATATCATATGCTAAGTTGTAGCTTTGTTCTAATTGAAGCTTATTCACCATCGGGAACTATATAAAATAAATTAAGAATCATTAGTTGTAGTAACTGTTTGGGCTGCTTACCTTCAACGGAAAAGGCGTGCCAATTCTCCATCTTGAGAAAGACTTTACCCACCATTGAGATAGGCCCAAACAATGCAATTACTGGAAATTTGTTATGTGTAGAAAAGCTATTCGTAAACCACATTCCAACCAAGGTATGAAGCGAGAAAATTTTGAGGACGACGAACTTTCAATAGCAACTTGTATTTGTGAATGACCCAAATATTTATCATAATATGATTAAGGTACATGTCAAATATAGCAATTTTATTAACCCTAGGATAACTGATGCAAGTGACAACATCTTTGGCTCTAGGAATTTCAATGATTGCTCTTGGTCATTTGTCTTTTCGTAATTGGTATGGCATAAAAAAGGTACTGAGACAAAATAGAGCTATTGAAAAAGATTTGTCTCATGTAGCCATTGACACATTAGAGCTGCCAATTACGAATTTAACTATGTAGCATTAAAAAAAAAAAAAAAAAAAAACCCCAAATAAAGCTTCTTTCTTTACCTTAACAGGCCAACCGTTAATCTTCTGTGTTAGCCCTATTTTCCTGGAATCATTCACAGTGTTAAAAGACAAATAGAGAATACAATGATATTTGGCAAGAAATTTTTCAGTAAAAATTTCTGAAGTGCTAATAAACAGATAATACAGGTAGGGAGTACATACGGATAAAAAAAAACAAAAAAACAAAGCTCCTTGATGTGCTTTGTTGGAGACAAAGTTTCAAGGGATGGCATCGGCAAAGCCTTCAACTACAAAATCCCCAAGACTCTAAAAGAAGCTCATAATTTGATTTTTTTTTTTTTTTCAAAAATTTTAATGAGAAAGAGAAGAGTATAACATTTGAATTTTTAGAGACAGAGAGATAGAGAGATTTATGAACCTGGTGAAATCGATGAAAAGCATGGAGAGCACCTCGGTGATATATTTGAAACCCTTTGAAGTAATTTATTCAAGATTGAGGGTATGACTAAATGTATGTAAAAAACCATAAGAGAGGAGATTGATTTGCTAAATAGGAAGAGCTGAAAAGCCATAGGTTAATTTGTGTAATTGAGGAATGGTTTGGGTATGCTAAGAGGCATCAAGAGAAGAGAGTTGTGGACTGGAGAGAGTAAATGTGACGATTAATGAGGGAGTTTGGAAGATTGTAGATAGAGAGGCTCTGCTCTTTATCTTGAACTATTTCAAATCTAAATCATTATTCAATTAAAACTAACTACAATTGATGAGCTTGCAGGATAAATTTTTTTTACCTATTATGCTGATATGTAAACAAAGAAACAAAATTTGGGTGGAATTATATCTCGTGTCAACTTTGCAAATGAAAGGTAACGATATGCAATATTCTTTTTTATTTATTATTAGTGTTTTATCTAATGGTATCCTTTGTATGATAAACCAAAAAAAAAAAAAAAAATGACCAATAGCATCATTACAATTGATTATTCCCGTGTGTAAACACAAGTTACATACTAGAATATGTAAATTTCATGATTTGCATTAAGACAAAAATGACAAATTTTTTTACATTTTTTGATAATAAACAATATACAGTTTGACAAATAGGGTCAATTTTGACATACTGGGCCACAAGGATAAATTGTTTGGGCTGTTGTTCTTAGAAATCTAAATGGTAGAAATGCCAAAAAGGTTATATATGTATAATGCATTGGGTGCTAACAACACCCTCTTTGCCATTTTAGCATGAAATTTGCTTATACTTATTGGTGGTGTTATTTATTTATTTATTTATTTCTAAGTGAATAAAAGATATGGGTAGATAAATTCTACAAACATGAGCCTGAACACACTTGGGGGTTGAACCCAACCCACCTAAAAATAAGTTAATAAAAGACAAATAACTAATTTTTTATTTTTAAAATTTATAAATTTAGTATGCCTTAAAAAGCAAATCAGTGTACATGTAATTGAAAGTACATGTGTAAAGTAGTGTCAAACCAAAATACCCAATAAGCGCTGGCTCTCCCTGAAGCAGAGTGATTTTGGGTTATCCCAAGTCTCAAGCCTAAATAATGATAGTGACAAGTTCATATTTAATAAAAACTTAGTTACTTTTTCATCAATGAAGCAAGAGAGTAAACATTGCCATGCAGCTGTAGGTACTCCCAACAAAATCAAACTCACTTCCTATTAAAACCTTGAACACTTGAAAATGATTTAGGTATAAGCATAACAATGAAATCAAGCAAGAAATTCTATTCCAAAAATATAATTACTCTAAAATTGGATCTTATTTACATTGACAAAACTCTGGAACCAAATCGAAATTATATCCCAATTTGACAAGAAAAATAGATGTTTTGTCAAACCTTTCTCAATAACCATTTCCTCGCTGAAAATTTCATGGCCATTCACTCTTCTTCTAAGAGTTCAAAAACCCTCCAAAAAGATCTTCTCATCTATTTCAGGAACAATTTGAAGTGTTGTATCAATACATTCTATTCAATTGTAGTCTTTGTCCTTCTCGGTACCTACAGTTGTTTTGACTACTCATGGCCTTTCCTCAAGTGCTTCTTGTATCTCTCCCTTGATGATCTCCGAAATTTTTGAGAACATGCTGAGGCTTAAGAAGTTGCAAACTTTCATTTTTCCCTTAATAAGATATTTCAAACTCCCTAGCTGGATATTGCATATCCCAAGTTATCGTCAATCCCATCCAAAGGGCATTATTGTTGACCTCCATTTTCATGTCCAAACAACTTGATCTTCCATTCTGACTTTCATTACCATAAATCAAGTACAAATCAGAAATATGAGATCCCCTATATTTGTATGCAGTTGCATCCAATTGTTCCTGCAAAATGTCATTTTTAAATGAAAGCTACTCAAAATTATCCAGTACATTGATTATCATAGAATCAATATGATCATATATACTTCATCCCATGTTACTCAAAAACACTTTGTTTACTAAATGAATACAGAAGTAATATCATTTCATCAAAGGGGAAAAAAATACAAGTTTGTATGCTATGCTTTGGGGTGCTCTTTAGTGAAACTAGAGGAAAACCCTTTATCCTAGCAAAATTACTAATGGGATAGAATGGCACCTTGATATAAGCTTCCCAAAGCTAAACATCAGCTGCCACAGTGCCACTGTTTTGCAAATTTCGGATTACAATTCTTTCCACTAAAAATGTATCTTGTTTTTTCTAGGCGCCTAGGCTTAAGGCACCCAAATATAAAAGACCACAAAAACTGCGGGATGATAATTCATTTTCCTTAATTAAAAAGAAAAAAAAAAAGATATGTTTTGTACTTTTTCCCTCATCTCGAAAGGCTTGCAAACATATAAGACAACAAAATCATACCAAATTGAAACCATAAAAAAGCATGTTGGAAAAATATATATACATGCGAGTATGCCTAATAATCATTGACGAGAAATTCTCTTATCAACTTGAGGTTTTAACACTTGTAAATCAATGTTCTACACAATAGATTATATTATCAAGTGAAGTTGCAATAATCTCTTTAATAAATTGACTTCTAGTGTTCCACGTTATAATATTTATTTCATTATTGTTATATTATAAAGCATACCATCCAAAAAAGTTGAGTGATAATGAAATAATACCAAAAAAAAAAAATAATAATAATGAATATAGGACAAAATTGGCTTCTGCTCTTTTTGGGCAAAATAAATAGCATTCTACCCCCTTTTCCAAACTAATTAGAAAAATGCCCATCTTTTTAAACTCGACTTTCTCAAAATTGAGTTTAGTCCTATAGTGACGTTTTTAAGGACTTATAGTGGCGTTTTTTAACTCAAGCTCCATGAAATCGAGTTATAGGTAAAAAAATTGCATGTAACTCGACTTCATGGAGATCGAGTTACAAAACGCCACTATAGGTCATTAAATGTCACTATAGGCTCCTTAAAATACCACTATAGGGCTCTAGAAATTTTTTTTTTTTTTTTTAAACTCGATTTTGAGAAAGTTGAGTTTCAAAAGAGGGGCATTTTCCTAATTAGTTTGGGAAATGAGGTAAAATGCTATTTATTTTGCCCGAAAAGGGCAGAGGCCAATTTTTTCCAATGAATATAACATAATAATGTACGTTCAAACATGTATGTAATAGTGGGTTCCAGTTAGCTCAACTGGTAAAGTCTCTGATGGTTGTATAAGAGATCTGGGGTTCAATCCCCGCCTACACCAAAAATTGATTGGTGTCTTGGTCTGATGATAAAGAGCTATTATCAGGAGCGGACGCTATAGGTTGAAAATCTCTCAAAAAAAAAAAAAAAAAAAAAAACATGTACGTCATATGCCAACTCTTGATTATATAGAAAGACTAGTTTTTTTTTTCCCAAATGCATGCATCATTTATTGAATTTCTTCCAATACTTGTTACAATTGTTTATGCAAAAATAATTTTGAGAAAATCCTACTCAAGATCAATTATGCCACAAGATTATGTGGATTAGCTATTAGTAAAAAGTACTCCCAATTAATAAAACTCAAATACGAAAACTTAATTAGAAATTATATATCACAAAAAGTAATAAAAAAGAGATCTCTGGGTTTTTTGCAAGAAAGGATACTAAATCCAGTAGGATAGAATAATTTTTTCTATGTTGTTTTTATTTTTAAATGAAATATCTTCTTCGATTGTTAATGCTTGATATAAAAAATCAAAGATCAATAGCTATGTCATCAATCAATTGTTTAAATTACAAGTTTTGGTAGTCCAAAATTATGCATAAAAATAAGTTTATGGATCATATAGTAAATAACATCTGATTGATACGAAATTTGACATATGTGTTAAGAGAGTAAAAAACATGCAATCCAACAATTAGATTTTCAAAATATGTAGCAATGTTAATTTTTTTAAAGGAAGTTGTGGACAAACTATGTCCTTTTTCGAAATTCAAATATAATATAAAGATATTGAGTGAAGTTGTAGCCTTAGGCTACAACCAAATTTGATACCAAATTTTGTCCATAACCAAATAGAGTATCTACAATTTAGACTTTAAAGTTTAGAGTCATCTCATACAATGAGAAACAACCTTTTTCACAATCAGTAACAATGTTGAAATAGTAGAAATTATTTTGGGTTTATGTAATAGTAGAAATTATTTTGGGTTTTATGTAATAGTAGAAATAGTAGAAATTATTTTGTTGAAAAAAGTAATAAAAACTATGTTGAGAATATTTTTCTACAACTTACGCGACAGTTAAAAAAAGTGTTCCACCTTTTTCAACGATTACTAAATGTCAAACTGAAAGTTCAAAAACGTGTACAAAACACCTTTGAACGTTTAGACCCCCAAATTACAACTTAACCAATTCAAGCAATATGTCAAACAACTAGTGTGCGGAAACTTAACATATGCTATAATATGAAATTGGTTAAAAACTATCTAAGCCATAACAAAATAAAACCACAGCAGATAATGAAAAGGCAAAGATAGAGAGGAAGGAAGATGCAAACACAAAGACAACACGCGATGTGTTATCAAAGAGGAAACCGAAGCCCTCGGCGTAAAACATCTCCGCCGCCCTCCAAGCGGTAAACAATCTACTAGAAAATACAGTTGGGATACATGGACAGCAATAGACCCTCCAAGCCTAATCTACCCAGTGCACCTAAGCCCTCCAAGCTTCTTGCTCCAACGAGGTTGCGCCGAACCTTTTTCTTTTCTAGCTTCCCGGATTCCGCTACTAGACCGTAGCATCAACCAATGAAGATTGGTTCCTTCCTAACTGCTTCCCAGAAATCCAAACAGCAGTCTCACAATGATGATGATGATGAGAACCTGGTTTGGTATAAAGCCTCTCAAGGATTTGACAATGGAGAGGAAGAGAGTTGAGGAATTTGAAGAGTCTCTAAGGTATAGATTGTGTGTGAATCAATCTAGTTTTTCTCTAGGGTTTCTCTCTCAAAATTCTCTCTGGAAGCTCTCTTTCAATCGTGGGTAATAGGGGTATTTATACTGGAGTGGAGAGGAATGTGAAACGTCAGGTTTTTACAAAACAGGGGTGGCTCGCGGCTTGACCTCGCGGCTTGACTAAGTCGCGAGATCCAGTCGCGAGATAACCGTATGGCCAGTTGTCCTGTTTTGTCCTGTAGTGCTCCAGCTAGCATGACTGTTCATCTTCCAGCATGCTTGGCACGTGTGCAGCTTCTGGCGGCTTGCAGCCGTGAGTCACCCGCGAGTCCCAGCCGCGACACTCTGTTTTCTTTCACACTCTTGAGCAAACTTCACTCTATCTCACTCACTACCCTTACATCAAACCCACCTAAATACAGGGTTACTAAATGCTGAATTACAAGCAAATTTGGCACGGAATAAAGCCAATAAGATGGTTGAATAAATTCAACCTTACAATCTCCCCCTTTGGCTATTCCGTGACAAAACCCTAAAACAGACTCTAGACTTAACATGTGAGTTGGGAACAGTTGAACAAAACTCACTCACGCCTAACTCTAGAAGCTGTGAAGCACTTGAATCATATGAACATAATACTCCTGAAACACAACAATACACCATGATCATTGTAAGCAGAGAATTATAAAATGCATATAAAACAGGCAATAAGTGATCAAGCAAAGATGGAGTTATGAAACAAACCATGGCTTGATCAACCAAGTGAACACCACAAGGTAGTGATCACAATGCTCATTCACACTTGGAATGAACACAAGGACATACAAGTTAACAAGCACAAGGCAAGACACTTGTATGCTCAACACTCAACCAATGCATATCACACAAGTCATATGCATCTAGGAACAATCCTACAAGGGCACAAGAGTGACAGTACATAAACCAAAATGCATACCATTTAGATTAAAGTACTGATTTCAACATAGCATAAAGGCTGCATTAAGCAAGGTACATACCATAAAGCCTACAAATATGCATAAAAACATAACCCTAAAAGCTTACATAAGCACATGGGTACAAAACACAAACAACTGAATATAAACTTAAACAATATAAATTAAAAGTGCTTAAAATTTCTCCCCTTCAAAGTGATGAGAAGCTGTGATGCACTTGGAACATATATATACTTGTACCCTGAAACACTTGCACAAAAAACATTAGACCCTCAAGGTAAAGCAAGTAATAAAAGACAAGTATAATATAACAAGTATAGAAATGACTACAATGATCACATAGCAAAGCAAATGATCATCTGAACATGCATTCAATGAAGCATAATAACATAGGGATATATGCATGTCCAAAGCACAAACATGATGCAATGAGAACACCAAAGCATAACACAAAGCACCATAAAGCCAACAAGAAAACAAACAGAACAAGGTTTTCTAGTTAACACAATGTCTTCTCCCCCTTGGTATATGCATCTCCCCTATGGAATATCTCTCCCCCTACAAATGTGCATGAGAAATAAAATTTCTCCCCCTAAGGATGTGCACAAGAGTCATATAGAAATGACAAAATACTCCGAAACATTCTCTAGAGTATACTCTCCCCCTTTTTGTCAGGAATAGACAAAGGGTCAAGAAGAAACGAGGGCAAGAGATGAAGGTATGAACAATGCTAATGATGCATGAGGGGTGCAAGATGAATGAGAAAATGAAGCTCAAACCTAAGATAAAGTAACATGCTACAAAGCATAAGGTAAGCATGACATGCTAGGATGAAGAAATAAGGTAAAGACCAATGCATGACAAGGGTAACAAAAGTGTGTGCAAGAGGTGGCTAAGTGCAATGCATGTCCAATGCATGAAAAATGCACATGTGGGGCAAAGTGTGCAAAATACACAACTAATGAACCAAACATGTTCCTAATGAGGAAACATGAGAAACCCCAAAGTTTGGTACTCATCGGAGTCCAAACAAGCGAGAAAATGTCTAAGAGGCATTTTAACAAACACCTAGCATGCACACTATGAACAATAATGTGAAACAATGCATGAACATCATGAAATCCACCCTTAATACATGTTCTTTCTGCCACAAGGGGCCAACATCCAATGCATATCAACAAAAGAAACCAATCCCATGAAGAAAATTGACAAAAAAAATAAGTTTTCTCAACCCCTATGATGAAAATCCCAACCAAGAGCACAAAACTCTCCAAAACATAATCTAAGGATCAAAATCAATGAAAAGATTTTATAATTACCTTAGAGATGTTAATGGATTGAAAAACCATTCAAATTGGTTGGGTTTTGATGTAAAAATATTGAAAGAGGGGTTTTAGAGAGGATGGGAGAGGTTTAAAACAAGTTTCCCACGAAAAAGCTCTTTAAAAAGCTGATTCTGGGCGACTCGCGACTGGCGACTCGCGAGTGAGCCGCGAAACCTCTCTGTATGAGCTCGCGGCTTAGACTCGCGGCTTGCAAGCCGCCAAACCGAGTAGCCAAAACTGGCAGCTTGCTGGCAGCTCACGCAAGTAGCCAAAATGAGTGGCCAAAAAATCTGACACTTGTTTTTCAAACCAGAACATGTTTAAACATTGAAAAACATAGTAAGCACTAAACATAAACACAAAAAGTGATAAAAATCACTTCCAAAAACATATAAAATGATCAAAAATATTTTTGGATTAATCCATATAAGATTGAGCACACACACATCACATTTAGACAAGTACAATCTAACAAATGAATAAGACATTCATTGAACATTAGGCATGTGTGTTGTGTGTGTGTATCAAATGTGGAATAGTCCTTAGTCTAGAGTGAAGCTTCAATGATCAATTCAATCAAGTCATACACAACTAGTGCTAAGTCAAGTGGTCTATCTCAATTATAGAAATGAGCATATATGACCTCCCACAAGAAAATGATTACATATGATGAAGCTTTTCATTTGGCTTCTTTACAATTCATAACATTTGATCATTTTGAATCAATACAACTCATTTTGAGCAATACATCTCATTTTTGAGATTGATGCCTGAAATTTTTGATATTTCAAATTGATGAACAAGCCTTTGGCTTTTTGGGCATCATACATTTTCATATAAGTCGCTTTCCCTTTTTCCTAGTCGAATACTAGTATGTGCGACGGCTTTTGCAGCTCATTATCTCTTTTCATTTTGAGATTTACATTTATTGAGCTCTTTAAACAATAAAAATAAAAGAGTGGGAAGAGATATAAGCACGAGTCTACGCATGTATCAAAACCAACATGACTATTGACAAATCATTTATGACAAGTTTGAAGATCGATTTACAACAATCACACAAAGATGTCAAGATTTTTCCCACAAAGATATAAGTGCAAAAATAACAAGCTAAGCTCGTAAATGCACAAAGCCATTTGTACAAAGGTACAAGGCCAAACTCACATGTGATATGTGCTCAAACAAATACGATCAAACTTTTTGAATTTTTCACTTTTTATGTGGTTTTGGATTTTTTACTCACACAAAACTGAAATATAAAAGTAAGATCAAAAACAAAACAATGCAAATAAATAGATGCAAGATGCACAAAATGCATGAAGTTATGACATATAATGCATGAAGGGTCCTACAAAGATCGAAAGAATTAGATCAAGGACCAAAAGAGCAAAGGCTCAACCATAGGAACCCTTCCTCATCCAAACGGAACGATTGTTTGGAATGAGTGTCTCAAGAGAAGTGAGACGAGGGTTGGAAGAATGAGAACCGGAGATGCACATAGTCAAGGAGTTAAGAGCATTAAACATTTTCTTTAACAACATGCTATTTTCACTCAAAACCAGTTTACTCTTTTTAGCACAACTTCCAAAAAACTCAAGTTTTTCTTTTCTTTTGATTCTTTTAAAAGTATGAAACTTAGAGCATTGAGGTCTTAGATGACCAAAGGCACCACAATGGTGACAAACAATGTGTTTAGGTCCACTCTTCAACTTTTTGGGAAGGGATCTAGCAACATGGTTTTGTTCCCTCTTCAACTTATGACATTGAGGTCTTATATGACCAATCACACCACAATGGTGGCAATTTGGAACAAACTTAGATCCATCCAAAACCTTAGGTTGAGACCTAAACAGAGGCTTAGGCTTAAGAGCCTTTCTCTCCACTTTTTGATTTCTTTTGTGTGGAGGAATGTACACCGATTTGTCCTTTGAGGTAGACCACACAATAGGCACAAAATCGGGTACCACAACATGATTGCAACATATATTTTCTTCCATTTTAGCTACAGGTTCAGCAATCAAACACTTGGCATGCATCTTAAGATATTCATTTTCAGATTTAAGATCATCAACAAGTTTGTTAGACAAAACAAGTTTAGCATCCAAGTCCTTATTTAAACATTCAAACTCTTTCAGCTTTTCAAGAGAAATTTCAGCAAGATTCTTATATTTCTCAACCAATGTGTTGGATTCATTGAGTTTAGCAATCAAATCATCATTTTCACAAACTAACTTGCTCAAATTCTTTTGAAACTTCTTAGCTCCTTTCTTCAAGAGTTTGTCAACAACACCCATAGATTCAAGTAACATGTCATCACAATTATGAGGATTAGCACTCATAGAGGACAAACACATGGCATGTTACAATCAACAATATCCATAGAAGCATACAAAGCATTATCCATGGCAAAACACACAAGGGGTCAAGGATCACACTTAGGTACTAAAACCAAAACAAGTGTACCCGCTCTGATACCAATTGAAAGTTCAAAAACGTGTACAAAACACCTTTGAACGTTTAGACCCCCAAATTACAACTTAACCAATTCAAGCAATATGTCAAACAACTAGTGTGCGGAAACTTAACATATGCTATAATATGAAATTGGTTAAAAACTATCTAAGCCATAACAAAATAAAACCACAGCAGATAATGAAAAGGCAAAGATAGAGAGGAAGGAAGATGCAAACACAAAGACAACACGCGATGTGTTATCGAAGAGGAAACCGAAGCCCTCGGCGTAAAACCTCTCCGCCGCCCTCCAAGCGGTAAACAATCCACTAGAAAATACAGTTGGGATACATGGACAGCAATAGACCCTCCAAGCCTAATCTACCCAGTGCACCTAAGCCCTCCAAGCTTCTTGCTCCAATGAGGTTGCGCCGAACTTTTTTCTTTTCTAGCTTCCCGGATTCCGCTACTAGACCGTAGCATCAACCAATGAAGATTGGTTCCTTCCTAACTGCTTCCCAGAAATCCAAACAGCAGTCTCACAATGATGATGATGATGAGAACCTGGTTTGGTATAAAGCCTCTCAAGGATTTGACAATGGAGAGGAAGAGAGTTGAGGAATTTGAAGAGTCTCTAAGGTATAGATTGTGTGTGAATCAATCTAGTTTTTCTCTAGGGTTTCTCTCTCAAAATTCTCTCTGGAAGCTCTCTTTCAATCGTGGGTAATAGGGGTATTTATACTGGAGTGGAGAGGAATGTGAAACGTCAGGTTTTTACAAAACAGGGGTGGCTCGCGGCTTGACCTCGCGGCTTGACTAAGTCGCGAGATCCAGTCGCGAGATAACCGTATGGCCAGTTGTCCTGTTTTGTCCTGTAGTGCTCCAACTAGCATGACTGTTCATCTTTCAGCATGCTTGGCACGTGTGCAGCTTCTGGCGGCTTGCAGCCGCGAGTCACCCGCGAGTCCCAGCCGCGACACTCTGTTTTCTTGCACACTCTTGAGCAAACTTCACTCTATCTCACTCACTACCCTTACATCAAACCCACCTAAATACAGGGTTACTAAATGCTGAATTACAAGCAAATTTGGCACGGAATAAAGCCAATAAGATGGTTGAATAAATTCAACCTTACACAAACTATTATTAAAAATAGTTGAAACATATCTATATCTATATATATCTAAAAGCTGAAGCGTAGTATTTATTGTCGCTATGCTTCTATTAAGCCACGTCAGCAACCATATCACCTACTTATTTTCAATCATTTCTCTTTTATTTTTTTGACTCTCTTTATTTATTCATTAATTTTGTAGTTTACGGTTATATTTTCTCCAACTTTTACCCATCCCTTTTACCTTTTCATCTCCCCGATACTATTAACATCTGTAAGGATCAGATTTGAATTCCCGACCCAACAAGTGGATGGACTTAGGCCCAAATAATGAATTTGTAGAGAGTGGGTTGGAACAAATGGGTTTTAATGAATCAAACAGGTCCTCAGGTAGATTTGGATGACAAGAGAATGTAAGTAAACAAGTTTATGCTGAAGAAAATTGTTCTCGGCAAAGTCCGAGGAGATCTGTTCTTATGTATTTCTCACAGGTTCAATTACATAGTTAGTTCTTGATGCTACAATATTTTCTATGTGTTTTTCCCGATCTCCTTGTCTCGTTGCCTCCTTTTTCTTTTATACTCTCTCTCCTTTCCATCTCCACCTTCCACGTGCATGCCAAATGGTTGGTGTTGATACTTGTCCTATCATTGCCTCCTAGAAGTCCTCATGTAGTAGTTGTAAGGCTGAAAACCACTGTTCAGGTATCACCTCCACATTAATGCGGCCAGACGGTTAGCTGCAGGGCATTTAATGCGGCGGTAGCAGCTTTCTCCTAAGATATTTCAGGATTTTTCTCTGTCTGATGTCTCTACAATGCTTATCAACACCAACGAGACTTCCTGGAACATCACCCTAAGTGACAAACAACCTCTTCAGGTCTCGGCATTAGTCAGCCAATGATGCATCTATCCTTGGCCCACCCTCTTGGGCCATTATAATTAAAACTAACCTCTATTTACTAATACAGTCTTTTCTAATAAAGATTTCTCTTCCTCGGACAACCCCTCGTCCTTGGATTAGGCCACAGGCCCAAAAATACAAACAAATGATGAACCTTTAGGCCTAATATCCCTACAATAACCCCTCGAAATTCTTCTTTCTGGCTCATCGGGAAGAAATGAGGATTTCGACGTCACTATGTTTGCTGTGTGCTCATTTCGTCCTACCTCTACTCACAAAGAAGCTTTTTTAACAGCCCAAGACACGCTCCTGTCGCTTCGGCTTATGAGACACGCTCCTCATTAAATTTTTACAGCCTTATATCCTCCACGTTCTACAGTGTGATACAAATCCAATGGTTGAGAACTCTGTTGGGACTTAGGCAGGAACTTTCCCGCCCTGCAACTCTTTCTTTGATATAAATATCACTCAAATCAAATACTCTCTTTACTTTAGCAATCACTTAGCTCCTAGCGCACATACACTGAATCTACCAACTCTCTCACCTTACTCGTGCTTCTACAAATACTAAAAGCCTGTCCAAGGACACATTCTTTATTTTTGTAAGTCTTCACAAATCTTTGCACTTTACTTTTCCATAAATTTTTCTGTTCCTCGTACTTTTCCTCTCCTCGGCTCTATTCTTTTCTTCTCAACCACTTTAGGTCTCTCCAAACCCTTTTAGAAATGGGTAGATTCAAGAGTTTGGTAAACTCTGAGGAGGGACTACCGAGCTTTAGAGCTCTGTATAAGATCCCTCTGGGTGTAGGTATTAGGTATTGTAAAGAAGGAGAGTGGCATGAGAAAAAGCAGGAGCGAGAAGTGGTGATCCCAATGACTGCTTTCATAAAGGGTGGGATAAGAATTCCTATGGGCACTGTGACCAGGGATTACCTTAAGGCTCACAGGTTAGCTCCCTCCCAATGCACCCTAAACATGTTTAGGATTCTAGGGTGCATAGATGCCCTTAACGAAAAGATGGATTTAGGACTCACCCATCATGATGTCAACTGGGCTTATAACCTCCACCACCTGAAGAGACAAGGGTATTACCTAAAGTCTAGGTATCCCGAAGTTAGACTCATTCAGTGCCTTTCGGAGTCCAACAAAGGCCTAAATAAGGATTTTTTGATCATGTCAGGGGAATGGCACGATGGCCCCCCCTGCCCAACGAGAGAGGGGCAGCCAAGTGGGGTTTTAGGTCTAGGGTGCTTATTTATAAGTTCTTTATTTTCTTTTGGTTTGTTCCATTTTTACATCTAATAAAATTTTTCATGTTTCTGATGACTTTGCAAATAAACACGCTGCTGACTCGAACTTCAGCCTAGTTAATAAGGAGAGTTTGGATAACATACTCCAGGCCGAGGTCTTTGTACACGACGATAGCCCGGAGTATGTTATCCAAACTCTCCTTGTTGACTAGGCTGAATTTTGACTCAGCAGCATGTTTATTTGCAAAGTCATTAGAAACATGAAAAAATTTATTAGATGAAAAAATGGAAGAAACCAAAATAAAATAAAGAACTTATAAATAAGCACCCTAGACCTAAAACCCCACCTGCCTAACAAACTCGTGCCGACCCTACAGACCACAAAAGAAAAAGGGATGACAATGGTAAAGAAGTCATGGAGACTGGAAGGACCCATTCCTATCAAGAAGCTGATCTTCAAAGGGGGTCTAAGCATCCCCGAAGCATGCAGACGAGGTTGATCCAAGAAGCAGACAGGAGGGGTAAACACCAAGTTGCAACCCCAGCCTGGGCCCCACCCTTGGAGCTGGATGGGGCTCCCCTATCAAGTAATGCCTCCATCCAGGACCTTCAAGGGGGGACGGCTGGGTACGTAGCCCACGTCGTGGAACAAACCCTTCTGCTGCCAAAGGATTTGGCCTACCTCAGGTCAATGAGGAGACATGAGGTCTTCCTTGGCCTTAAGAGAGATTTAGCCACGGTATGCCTTCTCTTACTTATCCCTTTTTATTATTATTATTACTATTATCATTATTTTAACTTCTTCTCCTTTCCAGGCCATTCAAGCAGTTTTTAGGGCTGACGAGATGATGACTAGCTCTCACTGATTGTACAAAGAAGAGGAGGGGAGGCAAATCGTTGCCGTGGAGGCCTTCCATGTGGCCAAAAGAAGCAATAAGGATTTGAAGGCTAAGCTAGCTGAAGAAGAAAAGGAAAGAAAATTTGCAACGACCACCTTAGACAACGTTGAGAAGCAGGCCAAAAGCCATCGGTTACTTCTTCGTAGCGCCGAGGATCAACTGGCCGCCTCCAAGGAGCAGATAGCTACCCTAAAGAAAAAATTGGAAGAGGTTGAAGAGGCCAAAGACCAAGCTGAGAAGGCTAAAGAGGAGGCTAAGAAGGCTCGAGAAGTGGCACAACAAGAAGGTTATGACATTGGAGTGGCCAAGACCGAAGATGCCCTTAGGGCTGAGGTTCTATGGGTGTGTAGAATTTACTATGCCCAAGTATGGGATGAAGCCCTCAACCAAGCTGGGGTTGATGCTTCTTCTGTGCTTAGGAAGGCAAAAAATGTCTACTACCCCTCGGCCATCCGTATTTCTTCCTTGAGCAGCTCCAAGGTAGTCGCACCTCCCGAGGCAGCAGATTCTGAGAAGAACAGCCCCAGCAAGGTTCCCCCTTTCCTGGCAGTCCTTCAAAAATTGTCGAGCAACCTGGGGAAATGAAAAGGTATTTGAAGTGGCCAAGGAAATGGCCTTTGATGCTAGCGTACCCTCGGCTGCTAACCAAGACCTTTCCAAAGACAAAGAGGACACCAGGATGGAGATTGTTTTGGCAAGCCATCCAATTCCAGCCATGGGTGACTCTAAGGGGGTAGATCAGGGATCTTCAGAGGTTGCGGCTTAGCAAACCAAGGCCCCTCCTCCAGGAAAAATAGTAATAAAAAAGAAATAGATCTAGGACAGTTCTTCCCTCCTTTTTTTTCTTTTTGTTTTGTCTAGCAACTTCTGCTCTGGTTTTTATAATTTGTAACCGAGTTGGCATTTTGTATTGAACCTGCCTTCCTTCAAGGCTTTTGTTAATGGAAGTTATGGGAAATTTACTTATTTCTATGATCCTTATTCAAGTACTGGTATAATTTCTATCTTGCCTAGCACTCAATAAACGTAATAACGGGGTGAAACTCTTTCTAATCAATCTGTATGGGTGACAGAAAAGTTATCCCATCTTACATGATTAGTATTAACACAAGTGAAATATACTAAATTCATTATCTCGGCAAATCATAATCCTAATTTTGAGATCACACATAGTATCACAACATGCACATAGGTTTAAAACTACTTTGTGCCTTACTCATTAACAGCTTTATAGTGTTAAAGGGATAGTTAACTCTTAAACGAACACAAGTATGTCTGCAAATGCTTTAAGTGATGCTCATGAGCATTTATTTGAGACTCTTGTTATGGTGAATCATTGCTGTTTGGAGTGATTATACCTGACATTAAAATAGTTAGTGAGGAATACTAATTTACCTTAAACATGTAGTCCAAAAAGTCAACAATAACTAAGGCTTTGCCCTAACACTTAGCAATTTGAGGGAAAGTATTAACTTAACCAAAGTATGTGGTTCGAGGATCCAGGCATAGCTTAAGTTCTGTTTAACACTTAGGAAAGTAATTAAAAGATATCAATTTTCCAAAGGTATGTAGTCAGAGGAGCCAAACATGACTAAAGTTCTGTTTAATACTAAGATAGATGTCAAGGAGTATTAATTTTCCCAAAGCATGTGGTCCAAGGAGTCAGGCATGGCTAAGGTTCTGTTTAATACTTAGAAAGATGTCATAATGTGTTAATTTTACCAAAGCAGATGGTACGAGGATCCAGGCATAGCTAAGGTTCTGTTTAACACTTAGAAAAATAATTAAAAGATATCAATTTTCCCAAGGTATGTGGTCCGAGAAGCCAGACATGACCAAGGTTCTGTTTAATACTTAGATAGATGTCAAGGAGTATTAATCTTTCCAAAGCATGTGGTCCGAGGAGTCAGGCATGGCTAAGGTTCTATTTAATACTTAGAAAGATAATTAAAAGATATCAATTTTCCCAAGGTATGTGGTCTGAGGAGCCAGGCATAACCAAGGTTTTGTTTGATACTTAGATATTAAGGATGCATGACATGTAATATTACAAACCCAAACAGGGTGAAAGAAGCCTTCATTAATAATAATATCTTCTAAGGTTATTTACATTCCAGGGACATGGTACAACCTTTTCCTCTAGATCCTCAAGATAATATGCAGCTATTCAGGCCATCGACGTGATACAATATGGCCCTTCCCAATTGGGTCCCAATTTTTCCCATGCTGGGTTCTTGGCAGTTCCTACAACCTTTCTCAGGACCAAGTCTCCAACTGTCAGTGGTCTTAGTTTTACATTGGCATCGTATCCCTGCTTGAGCTTGTGTTGATAACAGGCCAATTGAACCATGGCATTTTCTCTCCGTTCTTCAATTAAGTCTAAACTCTTCTCCAATAGCCCATCATTGCTGCTCGGAGTGAAGGAACTTGTTCTCAGCATGGGGAATCTGGTTTCTAGAGGAATAACAGCCTCAGCCCCATAAGTCATCGAAAAAGGCGTTTCCCTTGTGGACTTACGAGGTGTAGTCCAGTATGTCCATAGGACGTGTGGCAGCTCTTCCACTCATTTCCCTTTTGCATCATTCAGTCTTTTTTTAAGTCCACTCACTATGACCTTATTGACAGCTTCGGCTTGTCCATTCCCCTGTGGATATGCTGGGGTAGAATATCTATTCATTATGCCCAGGTCACAGCAATACCTCCTAAAGGCCTTGCTATCAAATTGCAAACCGTTGTTTGATATGAGGGTACGAGGGACTTTAAACCAGGTGACAATGTTCTTCCAAATGAACTTTTTGGCATCCACATCCCTGATATTCGCCAACGGCTCTGCTTCAACCCACTTGGTGAAATAATCCGTGCCAACCAATAAATATCTTTTGTTCCCTATTGCTTTAGGGAAAGACCCTACAATATCCAAGCCCCATTAAGCGAAAGGCCAAGGACTGGACAAAGGATTAAAGACCCCTCCAGGTTAGTGAATATTTGGAACAAATATCTGGCATTGGTCACACTTCTTCACGTAGTCTTGTGCTTCATTTTGCATATTTGGCCACCAATAGTCTTGTGTGAGGGCTCTATGAGATAAAGATCTACCCCCCATGTGGCTTCCATAGATTTGTTCATGTTGAAAGTTCAAAAACGTGTAAAAACACCTTTGAACGTTTAGACCCCCAAATAACAACTTAATCAATTCAAGCAATATGTCAAACAACTAGTGTGCGGAAACTTAACATATGCTATCATACGAAATTGATTAAATACTATCTAAGCCATAACAAAATAAAATCCACAGCAGATAATTTAAAGGCAAAGATAGAGGAAGGAAGATGCAAACACAAAGACAACACGCGATGTGTTATCGAAGAGGAAACCGAAGTCCTCGGCGAAAAACCTCTCCGCCGCCCTCCAAGCGGTAATCAATCCACTAGAAAATATAGTTGGGATACAAGGACAGCAATAGACCCTCCAAGCCTAATCTACCCAGTGCACCTAAGCCCTCCAAGCTTCTTGCTCCAACGAGGTTGCGCCGAACCTTTTTCTTTTCTAGCTTCCCGGATTCCGCTACTAGACCGTAGCATCAACCAATGAAGATTGGTTCCTTCCTAACTGCTTCCCAGAAATCCAAACAGCAGACTCACAAAGATGATGATGGTGAGAACCTGGTTTGGTATAATGCCTCTCAAGGATTTGACAATGGAGAGGAAGAGAGTTGAGGAATTTTGAAGAGATTCTAAGGTAGAGATTGTGGGTGAAACAATCTGGTTTTTCTTTAGGGTTTCTCTCTCAAAATTCTCTCTGGAAGCTCTCTTTCAATCGTGGGTAATAGGGGTATTTATACTTGAGTGGAGAGGAATGTGAAACGTCAGAATTCTACAAAACAGGGGTGGCTCGCGGCTTGACCTTGCGGCTTGACTAAGTCGCGAGATCCAGTCGCGAGATAACCGTATGGCCAGTTGTCCTGTTTTGTCCTGTAGTGCTCCAGCTAGCAGACTGTTCACCTTCCAGCATGCTTGGCACGTGAGGTTGCTTCTGGCGGCTTGAAGCCGCGAGTCACCCGCGAGACCCAGCCGCGACACTCTGTTTTCTTGCACACTCTTGAGCAAACTTCACTCTATCTCACTCACTACCCTTACATCAAACCCACCTAAATACAGGGTTACTAAATGCTGAATTACAAGCAAATTTGGCACGGAATAAAGCCAATTAAATGGTTGAATAAATTCAACCTTACAATCTCCCCCTTTGGCTATTCCGTGACAAAACCCTAAAACAGACTCTAGACTTAACATGTGAGTTGGGAACAGTTGAACAAAAACTCACTCACACCTAACTCTAGAAGCTGTGAAGCACTTGAATCATATGAACATAATACTCCTGAAACACAACAATACACCATGATCATTGTAAGCAGAAAATTATACAATGCATATGAAACAGGCAATAAGTGATCAAGCAAAGATGGAGTTATGAAACAAACCATGGCTTGATCAACCAAGTGAACACCACAAGGTAGTGATCACAGTGCTCATTCACACTTGGAATGAACACAAGAACATACAAGTTAACAAGCACAAGGCAAGACACTTGTATGCACAACACTCAACCAATGCATATCACACAAGGCATATGCATCTAGGAACAATCCTACAAGGGCACAAGAGTGACAGTACATAAACCAAAATGCATAACATTTAGATTAAAGTACTGATTTCAACATAGTATAAAGGCTGCACTAGGCAAGGTACAAACCATAAAGCCTACAAACATGCAAAAGACATAAACCCTAAAAGCTTACATAAGCACATGGGTACAAAAACCAAACATCCTGAATAACATCATCAAAATATATTAAACTTTAAACTAAGAGTATAAGTTAAGAGTTAGAAACAATACACCAAAAAAAAACATAGTGTATCAAACCCATAAACCACTAAAAGTACTTAAAACATGACTCCCCCTCAACACATTACTCCCCCTTAAGGGCTGCTCTTCTGCTTCTCAGTCCATCCTCAACAGAAACATCTCCCCCTTTTTGTCAGGAATGGCCAAATGATCAGTGTTCAGGCTGAGTGGTGAAGCTGTCAAGTTTTGCAGACAAAACATCAATCTGATCCTGCATAGCTTTCATCCTCTCAGAGTGCTCAGTCTGGACTTCTCTGATCCCATCAAGTCTTTCCAGAATGATTTGGAAAGCATCTGGAGGAGTATCTGAAGAAGTTGATGCTCTGGGTCTTTTGCCACTCCTCCTGGGTGTTGAGGTTGATGGATGCCCGGCTGCCTCTGCTTCAGTCTCCATTGGGACACCTTCTCCTTCATCACCTTCATCTTCTTCTCCTGGAAGTCTAACACTTATCCTTTTGCAGGTAAGCCTGTTAATTGCAGAAGGTGTGGACATGGGACTGATGTCTTGTGGGATAGGAACACCCTTCCTTCTAAAAATCCTCATAAGCAAACTGGGAAAGATCAGTTTTGGTCTAGAGGTTGTTCTTGTCTCATCCACAATGATGTCATATATGTGGGAACTTATGTCTATGAAGTTCTTTTCTTTGAGATCCATCAGAAAGATTGCTCTAGCACAATTGATGGTAGTCAACTTCTTAATGGGATAGAGGTTAAACATCATGATGATCGTTAGGCACCTCATGTCCACTGGAAAGGCAGTGGTATTCAAACATTTTCCTTCTCTCTGCCCACCTATCCTTTGTTGAACTGTTTCAATGGATACACTCCTATCCTTGTAGTTGATAAACTCCTCATCATCTAATCCTTCAAGTCCTAGTGCCTCATCTATGACATGAGCATCTACAATGAATTCTTTCCCTCTAACCCAGCAGCTTAACTCATTCTCCTTTATCACAGCATTTGAGTAAAATTCCCTAATCAGGGGTTCACAAACTACAGGGAAATCACTCAGAAGTTTTTCCCATCCTCTACCTTCAAAACAACTGGGGATAAAGGTTTGTCTTAAATCCTCCAAATCAACAAATCTCTCTTGAATAATTCCTGCACTCAAGAAGTTATCCCTGTATCTCTCAAAGTGATGAACTGACCTAAAAAGCTTAGAATCCATTTTCAACCTTTTGTCAGCCTTCTTCGCAGTAGTTTTCTTCTTAGGAGGTGAGGGAGCCATCTGTGATCAATTAGAAGAGGCCACAACAATACAGAGCAATATACGTGTAAAACAAGTTAGTCTCATGTAATAATCAAAGAGATATCATCCATACAACTGAACTTGAAGCATTTAAACACAGGCTATTTAGATCAATCACATGGAAAAGCAAGCCTAAGATAGGAAATACACATAACAGCATCAGATATAGAAACTAACTTAAAGGCAGTTATATGTCAATGAGACAAAAACTGAAAATGATATGACACATAAACAGTATTGTGAAGCACACATATGCTCCCAAAAGATTAACACAAAAGAGCAGGCATATTTAGCACATTAAACTCACAACCCCAAAAAAATGAAACACCTCAACAGCTCAAAGAACAGTGAAAATCAAAGAATCACATAGCTAAGCACAGAATGAAGAGTAATAGTGAAACAACTAAGAACAAATCATATTCTAGCAGCAGCAATCGCAATCTAAGCGTGAACAAGGAGCAAATTCTGAAACACAAGCCCATTTCTAAAACACAAATATATGCGAAAGATCAAAGGGAAAAACACAAAATCAAGTAGAAAAGAGTGGAAAACTGAAAACCCATACCTGTGATGTGAAGATTTTGAGCTACAAGTGTGCAACAATGGAGATTGGAAAAGAGAGCACGGAGTGTTTGGGAGGGAGAAGATGAACAGTCACAAAAATTCGAGGGAAAAACTGAAAATGATTTAAAAACTGCTCTTATTTCTGTAAGACACGCGATTTTCGCGACTGGAAGAAGTCGCCACATAGTCGCCAGCTTAAGCCGCCAAAACACACAAGACCAAAAATTTGAAAATTTTTCTAAGTGTTTTTCGCGACTGGAAGGTCTACCCGCGAGTGAGTCGCGAGCTGAGCCGCGAAAATCTCTGAGTAACCTCGCGACTGGACCTTCCACTCGCGAACAAGTCGCCAAAAATTACCCGCGGAGACGCGACTGAGTCTCGCGACTTGACATACCCGCGACTGAGCCGCCAAAACAGGGCAAAACAGGTTTTTGAAATTTTCAGATTTTTCAACCAAAATACTTTCCAAAAACACCTAAAACACTCAAAAATCTTTTTGTGCTTGAATCAACAAAGATTGAGCATGTGAAAACACATTTCATCAAGTACAATCACACAAATGAATATGACATTTATTGAACATAAACTTGTGTGTTGTGTGTGGATATCAACAATGAGATAGTCCTTAGACTAATGTGAAGCTTCAATGATCAATTCAACCAAGCCATACACAATTAGCACTAGATCATGTGACCCATCTCAATTATAGAAATATGTATATATGACTTCCCACAAAACTTGATAACATGATTTGGAGCTTTACATTTGACTCCACTTTTAATCATAACATTTGATCTTTTTGATCTTTTGAGTCAATCACCTCTCATTGTGAGAGTGATATAGGATATTTCACTTTAATGAATAAGCCTTTGGCTTTTTGAATGAACAATCACTTCAATATAAGGTCGCTTACCCTTTTTCCTAGTCAAATACTAGAGTGTGCGACAGGCTTTTGCAGCTCAATATCTCTTTTCATTTGGAGATTTACATTTGGAGAGCTCTTTTTAGCAAAACAAAAATAAAGAGTGGGAAGATATATAGACACAAGTCTATGCAAGTCTCAAGATCAACAAAACCATTCACTAATCATTCATGACAAGTTTGAAGATCTATTTACAACAATCACAAAGATTTCAAGATTTTTCCCACAGTGATATAAGTGCATAAATACAAGCAATGCTCGAAAATGCACAAAGCCATTAGCACAAAGGTACAAGGCAAAACAAGTTTTGAGACAAAAACTCAACAAAGTCAATCAAGCCTTTTGATTTTCTATTTTTTATGTGATTTTTGGATTTTTGACACAAGAAACAAAAAGATCGATAAGACAAAATTAAAGAAATGTACAAAAAGACAAACAAACAACCAATCAGCAAAAATAGCAAGCAAAACAATCAAACATAGTCACAAAGCATAGGAAGTATTGATGCATGGACATGTTGTAATGCTTATGCATGAGTACCCTTATTCACCCTCACGTCACTTGCGTTTGGGGTGATTTCCTTATAG
Organism: Quercus berberidifolia; assembly: GCA_028535905.1. Classification (NCBI taxonomy): domain Eukaryota; kingdom Viridiplantae; phylum Streptophyta; class Magnoliopsida; order Fagales; family Fagaceae; genus Quercus; species Quercus berberidifolia. The sequence continues at coordinate 8,603,581 of JAPQVW010000003.1, read as the reverse complement.
GATTGGGTACGGGAGTTAGGGCTTTCAAACCTTCGTGAGAAGCTTTCCAAGCAGTTGGTGAATGCACCAATCATCTTCATCACGTTCATCATTCCGGGATCACCATTCTGATCTCTAGATTGATCTCCAGCCCAACTTCTTCTCTCATTTCTAGGTCCTCCTGACCTTTGAGGGGTTGCACTATTCTTTGCTCTCAGCTTTTGGCAATTTGGTCGAGTATGCCCTTGAAGTCCGCAGTAGTGGCACACATAAGTTCCTCTAGGACCTCTTTGGAGTCGAGGACGTGACTTGGCACGAGATTCAGATCTGTCTGCAAACTGATTGCGAGGATTTAACATCCGTTGGTTCACCAAATTCTTCTTCTCCTTCACCTCGAGCTTTTCACCAGTAGAGTCAGCTACAACTGGATCTTTGGCCTTGACAAACTTTACTTCTTTTGTGATATTTCCAGACGAACTACCTCCTCCGGTATATCCCAATCCGGATTTGTCTGAAAAGCTCTTTTGAGATGATATAACATCATCTAGCTTCTTGGTGGTAACCCTCTCTACTTTAGCATTAGCTTGCACAACCTCACTCTCAAGAAACCTTACTTTTGTGTAAGCTTCGGACAACTCTCCATTCAGAGTTTCTATCTCACACTTGGCCTCCCTATATCGGATTAGGAGACTTTTGTAGTCCTCCTCAGCCTTCTTCATTTTTCTCACAGCAGCCTTGGCCACCCTTGTGTATTCCCCGGACTTTTCCAAAAGTAAGTTATAATTCTCCTGAAGATTCGCGTTGCTTCCATCTTCTTCAGCATCCGATTCTTCAACAATTCCTAGTGATCCATCATCACTATGTTCTCCAAGGTCTTGCACAAGCAGATTCAGTTCATCTGACGACTCAACATGAGCAATAGTCATAAAAGCCGAATAGTTCCCCTCTCCATCACAGCTCTCTTCAGACTCTGAGTCAGACGAATCCGAGTCACTCAAGGTCGTGGCATACACTTTACCTTTCGATTTCAAATAATTCGGACATTCCTTCTTGAAGTGTCCATGCCCATTACATTCGAAACAAGTGACACCTTGTGTAGGTTGGGATTCTTTTCCATCTTTCCTTTTGAATTCCCTTTTCTCCCTTCCAGAACTTTGGAATTTTCTTTTATCATCAAATTTGCCATTATTTTTGAATTTCAAAAACTTTTTGAAATTTTTGACAAGGTATGCAACATCTTTGTCAACCACATCTTCTCCCGATGAGTCTTGATCTTCCATCTTCTCATTAATGGTCTTTAGAGCAAGAGATTTACTCTTCCGTTGATTGGGCAGCGACATCTCATAAGTCTGCAGAGAACCCACCAGCTCTTGCACTTTGATGTCATCGAGGTCCTTGCTCTCTTCAATTGCTGTCACTTTAGCTCGGAAGCTTTCCGGCAATGATCGAAGGATCTTCCTTACAATCTTCGAGTCCTCCGTTTTCTCCCCCAAGTTGAACTTGCTGACAACCACTTCATTTAACTTGCCATAGAAAGAGTCAAAAGACTCATCCTCACTCATTTTGAGTTCCTCAAACCGAGTGGTCAGCATTTGTAACTTGGTGTCTTTCACTTTCTTCGTGCCTTCATAGGTAGTTTCCAAAATCTCCCATGCTTCTTTGGCCACGGTAATATGAGAAATCCTGTGAAATTCATCTGGAGACACACCACAGAAAATAGCATTGAGTGCTTTACTGTTAGCATTAGATGCAGCAAGTGCTGCCTTATCCCATGTGGATTTTGCTGCCTCTGGTTTGGTCCAACCAATCTCAACAGCATCCCAAACGGATTCATCAATAGAACATAGAAAAGCTCTCATTCGAACCTTCCAAAAAGCATAATTACAACCATCAAAATATGGAGGTGCATTTAGGGATTGAGACCTATCCATCTCAAAAGGGAGTCAAGGATCACACAATGGTAATGAAACCAATATCAGTGTACCCGCTCTGATACCAATTGAAAGTTCAAAAACGTGTAAAAACACCTTTGAACGTTTAGACCCCCAAATAACAACTTAATCAATTCAAGCAATATGTCAAACAACTAGTGTGCGGAAACTTAACATATGCTATCATACGAAATTGATTAAATACTATCTAAGCCATAACAAAATAAAATCCACAGCAGATAATTTAAAGGCAAAGATAGAGGAAGGAAGATGCAAACACAAAGACAACACGCGATGTGTTATCGAAGAGGAAACCGAAGTCCTCGGCGAAAAACCTCTCCGCCGCCCTCCAAGCGGTAATCAATCCACTAGAAAATATAGTTGGGATACAAGGACAGCAATAGACCCTCCAAGCCTAATCTACCCAGTGCACCTAAGCCCTCCAAGCTTCTTGCTCCAACGAGGTTGCGCCGAACCTTTTTCTTTTCTAGCTTCCCGGATTCCGCTACTAGACCGTAGCATCAACCAATGAAGATTGGTTCCTTCCTAACTACTTCCCAGAAATCCAAACAGCAGACTCACAAAGATGATGATGGTGAGAACCTGGTTTGGTATAATGCCTCTCAAGGATTTGACAATGGAGAGGAAGAGAGTTGAGGAATTTTGAAGAGATTCTAAGGTAGAGATTGTGGGTGAAACAATCTGGTTTTTCTTTAGGGTTTCTCTCTCAAAATTCTCTCTGGAAGCTCTCTTTCAATCGTGGGTAATAGGGGTATTTATACTTGAGTGGAGAGGAATGTGAAACGTCAGAATTCTACAAAACAGGGGTGGCTCGCGGCTTGACCTCGCGGCTTGACTAAGTCGCGAGATCCAGTCGCGAGATAACCGTATGGCCAGTTGTCCTGTTTTGTCCTGTAGTGCTCCAGCTAGCAGACTGTTCACCTTCCAGCATGCTTGGCACGTGAGGTTGCTTCTGGCGGCTTGAAGCCGCGAGTCACCCGCGAGACCCAGCCGCGACACTCTGTTTTCTTGCACACTCTTGAGCAAACTTCACTCTATCTCACTCACTACCCTTACATCAAACCCACCTAAATACAGGGTTACTAAATGCTGAATTACAAGCAAATTTGGCACGGAATAAAGCCAATTAAATGGTTGAATAAATTCAACCTTACACATGTAATTCTTCCAGGAGTACCTCAACTGCTTCAGGGTGTATGCATAGGAGACATGGGCTAGAAAAGGACCTCTTATACAACTTTAGGTCCTCAGACAACCAAAACCGAGGAGCCTTCCTTCGTACTTTGTCAACCTCGGTCTTATTCTCAGGCAAAACATCTTCCTTAAGGAATAGTACAATAGGGTCCATCCTGCTAAGACCCACCCTTATTTGATGAACATGAATCAAATTTGCTCTTGTCTCAACAGGTTTACATAAGTCCTCCACAAGGATTACCCGAGGCAAACTTTGCGCCGAGGAGGTTGCCAACATGGCAAGGGAGTCTGCATGTGTATTTCTATTTCTAGGAACTTATGATAAATTAAAAGACTTAAACCCAAACTGTAAATGTCTAACCTGGCTCAAGTATTCCTGCGTCTTAGGATCTCTGGCTTCTAACTCTCCCTGAACTTGGCCCACAACCAGCCTCGAATCAGAGAATACCTCTACTGCTTTTCCACCCATTTTCTGAACCATGGTCATCCCTACCAGTAGAACCTCATACTCAGTTTCGTTGTTTGTAGTCGAGAAGCTCAATCTCAAGGATTTCTCAATTGTGATCCTCTCTGAGGATACCATCACTTGCCCCACTCCAAATCCTCTATGATTTGTTGTACCATCAACGTAGACCTTCCAGGACAAAGGCTCTTGTAGGAAGATTACACCAACCTATTTTTCATCCATGTTTTGTCCCTCTATTTTCTCTTCTAAAGGGGTTTCAACGAACTCGGCCACCAGGTTGGCGAGGACCTGATCCTTGACAGAGGTGCGAGGCATGTATTTGATATCAAAAGCCCCTAGGATCGTGCCCCACTTTGCAATCCTCCTTGTGTAATTAGCACTCCGAAGTAGAGATCTGAGTGGGAGCTGGGTCAAAACGATAATCGTGTGTGACTGAAAATAGTGGGGGAGCTTACGCGTAGCATGCACTACTGCCAGAATGGCCTTCTCCAATGGTAAGTAACAGAACTTAGCCTCTGTACACCAAACTCATCGCGATGTAGGCAAACAAAACCTCATCCACCTCGGGTCTGGACATGACAGGTGACCGAGATAGATACTCTTTCAACTGTTGGAAAGCCAGGACACACTTCTCGGTTTATTCAAACCCCTTCCATTTGTTTAACAATTGAAAGAAAGGTCTATACCTATCTGCTGACCGAGAGATGAATCGGTTTAGAGCAGCAATCATCCCTGTTAGCTTCTGGACTTCTTTAGGGTTCCGAGGTGGTTGCAAATTGTTAATTGCCTTAATCTGGTCAGGATTGACTTCAATCCCACGGTGTGTGACCATGTAACCTAAGAACTTGCCTGACCCGACACCAAAGGAACACTTGGAAGCATTAAGTCGTAACTTATGTTTCCTCAAGGTAGCAAAAATATTTTCAAGGCCATTAACGTGCTTAGACTCTGTCTTACTCTGCACCACCACATCATCGATATAAATTTCAATGTTTTTTCCTAATTGTGGCTCAAACATCTTGGTCATCATCCTCTGGTAGGTAGCCCTTACATTTTTCAAACCAAAATGCATCACTTTGTAATGGTAGTTTCCAATATGAGTGACGAAAGTTGTCCTCTCTTGGTCATCCAAAGCTAAAGGTATCTGATGGTACCCTTGAAAGGCATCCAAAAAACTCATCCGATGATGGCCCATAGTTGCGTCCACCAGCTGGTCAATCCAAGGCATAGGGAAGGAGTCCTTTGGGCAGGCTTTGTTCAAGTCTATAAAATCTACACATACTCGCCACTTCCCAGTCTTCTTCTTTACCACCATTGTGTTAGCCAGCCATTCAAGATAAAAAAAAACCTCTTTAATAGTCCTAGCTTGCTTAAGTTTCATCACCTTGTCCTTGACGGCATCGGAATGTTCCTTGGATGAACACCGAGGTGGTTGCTTTTTGGGAATGACAGATGGATTGACGTTCAGATGATGGCAGATGAAGCTTGGATCCACCCCCGGAGCCTCGTATGCATTCCAGGAGAACACATCAATGTTCCTTTTGAGAAATTCCACCAATTCTTCTTTCTCTTGAGGAGGTAGCTGAATTCCAACCTGAAAAAACTTCTCCGGATCATCACCTACAACAAATTTCTCTAAATCATCACATTTGGCCTCCTCGGCTAGCCCCTTCGCAGGTAATTCTGGAGACTTTAACTGCTATAAGCCTCCCTTAACTGAGGTCGAGGACTCATCTGCTGGCTGATGCAAAATTACAGACACCAGGCACTGTCTAGCCATGGATTGGTCTCCTACCAACTCCTTAATCCGGTCTCCCAACGGATACTTCATCTTTTGATGCAGAGTTGAAGAAACAACACCTAGGATATGAAGTCAAAGTCTGGCCACAATAGCTGTGTAGGTGGAGTATGCATCTACCACTGTGAAGTTCACTTCTACTACCTCTGAGCCTACCTGTACGGGTAACCTAATCTGGCCCCTTGGATGACAGTCTTCCTATCAAAACTTACCAGAGGTGAATCATAGGTTGTCAGATCTTTAGGTTTTAAGTTCAACCCTCTGTATAAGTCAGGGTACATTATCTTCGCACAACTGCCCTAGTCCACTATCACTCTCTTCACATCATACCCCCCTATTTTGAGGGTGACCACCAAAGTGTCGTCATGTGATTGGATGGTTCCAATCTTATCTTCGTCTGAGAAACTCAACAACTGCCGGATCTCCAATCTAGCCCTCTTCGGCTCGGAGTTGGAGTCCTCGGATGGTAGTCTAGCTACAGTCCCTAGAGGGACGAGAACCAGTTCTCCCAGGTGCAGCAAAAATGACGTTGATCGTACCTAGTGGGGGCCTTGAAGGAGCATTTCCTTGAGTCCCTGACCTCGGCTGGTCTCCTTGTCTGTTGGGTCAGTATAGAAATTGTTGCAACCTCCCTTCTTTGACCAGTTGCTCTAGATGGTTCCACAATGTTCGGCAGTCCTTAGTAGTATGCCCCCGCTCCTGGTGGTACTGGCAGTGAATGCTTTGGTTATGCCTCAGAGGGTCTCCACTCATCTTGTTTGGCCATTTGAAGTAAAGTTCGTCTTTATCTTCTCCAAAACTTGATGCACCGGTTCTCGGAATACAATGTTAACCACTTGAGAAGTTGCGGACTCAGACTACCCAACAAAATCCCTTCGGGGTCTGTTATTGTTGTAGTGGTCCAACGTGAAATCCCTCCTCTCTTGAGGGATAACCTTGCCCTTTCCCTTGTCTTGTTGCTGGTCCTCCTCAACCCTCTTATACTTATCAATCCGATCCATGAGCTGGCATACACTAGTAACAGGTTTCCTAGTTAAAGATTTCCTTAAACCATGCTCGGTAGGTAGGCCGAGCTTGAAAGTGCTGATGGCTACATCGTTGAAATCACCGTCTATCTCGTTGAACATCTCCCAATATCTATCCGAATATGTTTTCAGGGTTTCTCCTTCCCTCATGGACAAAGACAACAAGGAAGCCAAAGGTCAAGGAACCTTGCTGCACGTAATAAAACGAGATCAAAACACTTGAGTAAGTTCCTTGAAGGAATCAATGGAACCTGCCCTCAGACCATCGAATCACCTCATCGCCACAGGCCTTAAACTAGATGGGAATACCTTGCACATCAAGGGCTTGTTTTGGGAGTGTACGGCCATCCTTTGATTGAAGTGGCTGATATGCTCCACAGGGTCTGTTCTACCGTTGTATATGGTGAACGTAGGCTGCATGAACCGCCGAGGAAGTCTCCCTCCCTCAATCTAGCACGTGAAAGGTGACTTGGAAATTTGGTTGAGTGCTTTACTCATGGCGTTGTTTCCCAGGCCTACAGAGGGCGGATTTCTATTTCTGCACTCATGATGATAGTCCTCATCATATGAGAAAGACTCGCTAGAGGGAGTTCTCAATCTGTGCCTATAGCTACCATCCTCCTCACCATCAGAAGAGAAGTCAGAATTGGATGGAGCTCGCTTTCGCCGCTCATGGCACGAGCTTCTCTTAAGGTGATCAATCTCCTTCTGTATGTTTCTAGCATTCTCCTCATGAGAAACGTGGCTTTTCCCCCGAGACTGACTCTTATTGGTGTGGGTAGTATGTACACTTCCCTCTCGGTCCCTTTTTCGTTTAAGATCATGGAAGTGATCTTGACGCTAAGACCCCATAGACTCTGCCTGGTGTGGCCTTGAACCTACCATCATTCTGTGCTGGATTCACTATAACACCAATAATTTCCCACAGACGGTGCCAATTGTAAGGACCAAATTTGAATTCCCGGCCCAATGAGTGGATGGACTTAGGCCCAAAAAGCCCAAAACAATGAATTTGCAGAGAGTGAGTTGGAACAAACGGGCTTTAATGAATTAGACAAGTCCTCAGGTAGATTTGGATGATAAGAGACTGTAAGTAAACAAGTTTACGCTGAAGAAAATTGTCCTCAGCAAAGTCCAAGGAGATCTGTTCTTATGTATTTCTCAAACGTTCAATTACACAGTTAGTTCTTGATGCTACAGTGTTTTCTATGTGTTTTTCCTGATCTCCTTGTCTCATTGCCTCCTTTTTCTTTTATACTCTCTCTCCTTTTTATCTCCACCTTCCACGTGCATGCTAAATGGTTGGTGTTGATACTTGTCCCACCAACGCCTACTAGAAGTCCTCATGTAGTAGCTGTAAGGCTGAAAACCACTGTTCAGGTATCACCTCTACATTAATGCGGCCAGAGAGTTAGCTGTAGAGCATTTAATGTGACGGCAGCAGCTTTCTCCTAAGATATTTCAGGACTTTTCCCTGTTTGACGTCTCTACAATGCTTATCAACACCAACGAGACTTCTTGGAACGTCACCCTGAGCGACAAACAACCTCTTCAGGTCTCGGCATTGGTCAGTCGAGGATGCATCTATCCTCGGCCCACCCTCTTGGGCCATTATGATTAAAACTAACCTCTATTTACTAACATAGTCTTTTCTAATAAAGATTTCTCTTCCTCGGACAACCCCTCGTCCTCAAATTGGGCCACAGGCCCAAAAATACAAACAAATGATGAACCTTTGGGCCCAATATCCATGTTCTTTAGAACTCTACTATTATTCTCCCTCTCTCTCTCTCTCTCTCTCTCTCTCTCTCTCTCTCTCTCACATATATATATATATATATATATATATATATTTTTTTTTTTTTTTCTTTTTTATGTGGACTTTTTTTTTTATGTTTTATATCTTTACTTTAGGTTGATGAATTTGTGTGTTCTTTAAAACTCTACTTTAGGTTGATGTATACCTCTACAAAAAATAAATAGGATTGAATTGAATTTCATGCTCCAAACCTTTTGGTTTTGTGTTTTCAAGTTGTTAGTTTTTCCTTTTTTTTGATTGTCAAATGCTATCATATTGCATTATAAAAATAGAATATAAGAATATAATATTATTCAATTACATAAATGACTTGGATAATTTGGTGTGACTATTTCTTTTATTTTGACTATTCTTCTTCTCATTTTATTTTCTATAAATAGTATACATAAATGTGGATTATAGTATGCTTATTAATTTTATTTACAGGCACTCAACCGTTGGTAAAACTTTCTCCAAAAAAAAAAAAACACCTTTGGTAAACAATATCTTGAAATAAGTTTCAACAGTTTATAATCGTTGAAATACGTTTTTTTTTTTTTTCATTTTTTTTTTAAAATTTAGATGTGCTCTTTCACATTTGTCAAAATTTAATAACCTAATTCAAAATATAAACATAAACATAATTTGTGCAATTTAAAATTGAATTCGATTCTCATATATCAACACAAAACATAGGTTCTTCTAAAAAAAAAAAAAAAAAGAAACACAAAACATAGGCACCAAAAGGAATTACATGTCAATACCGAATCGAAATCCCCTTTCACATATCAACACAAAACATATATACCAGAAGACGACATGTCTCCCAAGTATTCAAATGGTTCCATGTTTTCAAAGTGACTAATTAAAAGGAAAATACCAAAGTAAAAACTACAACACTTCCATTTCTAATATGCTTCGTACTTTTCAATTTGCATTGAGACCTGCATGCCTGCAATAAAAAATAAAAAAAAATAAAAAAAGAAAAAAAAGAAAAAAAAAGAAGAAAGAACCTATAATTAGACAATCTGTTTACAACAAAGAAATGCTGTCTTGAAAATGATGCTACAAAAGTACAATAGAGCTTTTTAAATTTAAAGAACAATTTAGTCCCTGACTTCTAATCATCCCAATCTCTTAAGCAAATGAACAACTATACATGCAACAAACACAAGTAGGTAATACGAGAGTCCTCCATTCCTCTTGGGAGATTATCTCTCTACTTTTTCTCTTCTACCACAAATCAACTATCACCTTCAGTACACCTTTACAACATTTTCATAAAAAAATCTTGTCCTTCTTGCCTTGAACTACAGCTTACTTCATTTATTATCCAATAAAGAAAAAATAGATTACTGCAATCAGTTAGTCAGCAACCTCACTCTTGTTTTCTCTTTTCTTTTATTTTGGATGGTCCAAGAAGAACTGGATCTTAAACTCAAGAACCCAAATAATTCCATTAAACAGAAAAGATCATGTCTCCAGAATGAAAACAAGAAAAAGTGAAATGACATCTACAAGCCAGCCCAAAGCTTTTGTCTTCAGAGGAATTGCACACCTTTGTAGAGCTCTATATTATAATGTTTACAGCAATTTATACCAGCAAAGTAGGATTTATAACCATTAAGCATTTGCACTCATCAGGCTCGATAAATATCCCCCCCTCTTACTCTTTTTTTTTTCATTAAAAAATAATAAAAAATAAGGTTCAACGAAAAATATTTGAAAAAATCTTCAATTTCAGGTTATAAAGAGACATAGCAGCTCACCAAGAGAAATACATACTCCAGCCACTATACTAACATAAACTTGGGCAATGCTTCTGCATCCATATCTTCAATATCACCGGAATCATTCCTAAGGCCTTCGACACCATTTTGGACAATTTCAGGAATCTGGGACTGAATCCAATCTTTAGAAGGATAAATCCTTCAACAAGCATCAAATCATCTTAGATCTGAAACTCCACCCATCGATCATCTACAAGACAACATCATCATTAAAGGAAATGTCAACATAGGTTACTCAGAAACAGAAAACAAAACTAAAAATAAAAAATAAAAAAAGAACTATGTAACCGTTGAGAGAGAGATCACTGCAGATTGCATAACAAACACATTTTTTTCCCCAACAATATGGTTTGAGAGACAGATTACCAATTGAATAACAAGCAGATTTTTTCCCCTCAGCAACATGATTTTAAACAACAAAAAACAGAACAGAATATTGAGAGGTGCCTGGAATGAAATGCTGTATACACTCACAAACACTCAGACTCAAATCAACATATATCTCATCACTCAGACTGTTTTTGTTATTTTCAAATTTTTGTTTTGTTTTAACCAATAAATATCTCAACTCACAATTTTCAGATTCAGAAAATGACACTCTCCCACTCGAAACTATATATATACAGAAACTTAAATCACATCCAACTTACATAGACAAGCATAATTCCCGCCAAAATCAACCAAATTAGTTTGAAGAAATCCAGCCCACATGCATCCACCAGCGTTTGTCCCAGCTTAATAGCACTTTCAAGTGAGAAATGTGAAAAAGCTTGTGCCAATCTTTCCCAAAGGGAGGTGGGTAATCCCTCTGCTTGAATCGACTTAAGATTACTGCACTTGATCTCCAGACTTTTGAGCGAATTGAGATCCTGAAACCCTTCGACCAAGTTTATGAGATGTGGAAGGGTGCTGATACGAAGTGGAAGCCTGTCTTCAGGAAACGACTGCCCCTCATTACATTTACCTGCAATCTCAAAATTAATCAGTGACTCCATTCCGTCCAAACCCCATTGCTTTCTAGGCCTGATATTGATACAAAGAGAAGTGAGAGTGTTAGGCAGCGGGCTCTCATTTGTGGTCTCAGAACAAGTTGGCGACTCCATTCTATACAAATCCCATTCCTCCTCTGCATTGAGTTCTTTGCAATCAGTGATAACTAAAGATTGTAGGTCGGGGGGCAATCCCCGTGTCCACATCAACTGGAGTTTGTTGCAGTTTCCAATCTGAAGCTCTTGAAGTGAGGTGAGGCCGCAAAATCTTTCATCCAAAATTTCGAGATTTCTGATACTAAGAGAAGTGACCTGAAGATCTTCCAGCGAGGTGAGGCTGCAAAGCTTTTCACCCAGGATTTTGAGATCAGAATTTTTGCGAGAAGTGGAAATATCTGCCAGCATCCCCTCTCCTGAAAGATTTGGACAATCAAATAATATCAAGGTTTGGAGGCATGGTAGATAGGTGGGATTGGGTAACTCGCTGTTCAATTGAGGACAATCTTGTATTCTAAGCTTTTGGAGGGAAGGGAATTGTAAATGACAAGTCAACGTCGTCCAACTTTGCAACTTACTGAAGGATAAAAATTTTAGAGATCTGAATGGTAAATTTCTAGAGACGCCATCCTCGTGAGGTCCAAAAGTCACCGATCTTAATCTGTTCATCTTTGTGATGTAGAGCTCTTGAAGAGAAGATAACTGCTCCAGCGATGGCAGGGACTCACAAGAGTTGCATCGGGTTAGGTGTAAGATCACCATGTTAGAGAACTTGACATCACTTAACCAATCGGGAAATGTACTACCAGGGTAGTTATCAATGGCAAGCTTCTCCAAATTTGTAGGAGGCTCCAGATTTTTGAGAACATTTAGTGAATTATCAGTCGTAGTAGTCCATTTGAAAACTAGCTCACAAAGATAGTTCTTACATTTTAAGTTTGCCTCTGAAGCATGTTGAACATCGTCTACATTCTCCAACCTTGAGATGGAAAGCCTACCACGAAGACATGAAAGCTTGCCCAATTCACTGATCTTTGAAGATTGTCTATCTTCAGCTTCGCCCACCCAAAAATCAGTCAACATTTGGAGATTCTTTAATCTTCCAAATTTACGTGGCAACTTTGTTATTGACTGGCATCCTCTCACATCTAGATGACGTAGATTAGTAAGTTTCCAAATTTTTGCTGGTAACCCAGTGAGACTATCACAATTTGACAACAACAACGTTTGCATATTATACAAAGAACATGTCGTTCTTGGTAAATAAGAGATCGATGTGTCAGACAAGTCCAAGTAGCGTAGATGTATCAAATTTTGCAGATCAGGCAGCATAATGATCCCATTAACAGAAAAAGAAAGCACACGCAACTGTTTTGACAACTTTCTTTTACTAAATATTGTATTCAAGGTAGACCATTGATCATTGTTTGAAGAGCGTAGTAAATGGAAGGTTCTCATGGACTCCACCCGAAGAAGGTCCTCAAATTTTTTGTGGTCATCATTCCTATTCATCGACCATGCTGAATGCCGAGCCTTTTCTGGAATTCCTTGTGGCTTGCCATCCTCAAACTTGAAACAAAATTGGCCAGATGCAAATTGAGCTAAATCATTGATAAGGTCATGCATCACGAAGTGTTGTTTACTGTGACTTGACGCTTGAAAAAATGATCTTGACAATAGTTCAAGAAAGTACTTGTCTCCGATTTCTTCCATTGTCTCCTCACCATCTGGCTGTTGCAAGAAACCTTCCGCCATCCACATGAGAATCAATTTCTCTTTTTCGAACTTATAGCCCTTTGAAAACACTGAACAATAAGCAAAACATTGTTTGAGACGTGGATGAAGAGGATCGTAGCTCAATCTTAATGCGGGAAGTATACTATTCTCATCATTAGGCAAATTCCATATCTTGCTGTTTAGTATTCCACGCCATATCTTAGCTTCTGATTGTGAGTGCAAGAGGCTCCCGAGAGTTTTTGCAGCTAAAGGTAGGCCTTGACACTTAATCGCAATATCACGACCAATACTTTTTAAAATTGGATGATCATCAGGGTTCCCGCTCCCAAATGCATATTTTTCAAATAACTTCCGGCAGCATTCTTCTGACAATTGTGGTAGATGATGAGTAGCAATAGCCCGCATGATAGATGCAACGCCTTGATTACGAGTGGTCACAATAATTCTACTCCCGCATGCCCCAGCTTTGAAGGGAGCTGACAATAAATTCCAATCAATTAAATTCCAAATGTCATCTAAGACAAGCAGAAATCTTTTTCCTCTCAATGTCGTCACAAGTTTCTCTTGAAGAACATCCAGGTTTGTGACATGCCAGTTCTGTGAACCGAACGACTCAAAAATTGCCATTGTTACTTTAAAAACATCACGTTCTTCTGAAACATGAGCCCATGCTCTGCATTCACTAAAATGTTTCATGACTCTGGAGTCATTATACAAAAGCTGAGCCAGCGTAGTCTTCCCAACCCCAGGAATCCCAACTATTGCAATTACAGGGATTCCGTTTTCCTCTGCAGTACCAACAAGCAAACGTTCCATTAGTTCCTCTTTATCTATATCTCTACCAAACACTTCCGATTCTTGTAGCAAAGAAGTAGTCTGGCGCCTCGGTGTTGGCTTCACCTCTGCACTTCCCGGGAGATTGAGGAGATCTCTCTGTTTTGTTAAATCCTGGAGTCTTTCAACTATCTTTTCGAGCTGGTCTATTACACCATTATAAAACGGAATGAAAGTAGCGAATCGCTTCCCCCAGTCTTTTGCCGCAGCCACAAATTTGCCCTTCTTCTTGCTTTCCAAAGTGGCGGTGGTGACCTCGTCCAGCAGATCATCAGCATCGTAGGCAGCATATTTGAGCTCGTTGAGCCAGTCTTTCACCTTTGGATTCGTGATCTGCTTCTCCTCTGCAGCACTGAGAATTGCGTCAGCAGTCAGCAGCTCTCTCTCTAGCTTCTCAATGAGATCCTTATCACCTGTGAAGAAGTATTTGACCGGGCCACTACCCACAACTTTAATTAGTCCCAAGAGTGACGATGCGAACGGCGCCAGCACAGACGCACCGACCATTTTTTCCGCTTTGCAAAGGAAGAAGGAAGGATTGAAGAGAAAAGAGATTGGATTGTGAAATGTGCGAAAGTCTCTGCAGACTACGAATTGCTTCTTGCTGTACATTCTTCAATTCTCTCATTCATGAGTCATGACTCATGACCTCTTAAATAATTTTCCATTACACTTTGTCCAACATTTCCCCTCCGTCATTTTCTTATTACGTTTTCAAAACAGACCTCAAATAGTCCATTACCCTGAAAGCATATTCTATGCTCTGCGGCATTGTGTTCACATTTGAGAGCATTTGCATCAATCAATGCAAAATTAAAAAAAAAAAAATTGCATTAATTTTATAAATTCAATCTTCAAAATTACACATATCAGTCGCAAGTTAATATGTGTAAATTCGCAAGGTTTCTGCAGCAGTTGTGTAAAATTAAATTGACAATATTTATTCTGCATATAATTTTTTATTCTTTCTTTTCATATCACGAGGCTAAAGGAAGAGAGTGAATGATGATTATTATGTGTGAAGAAAAAGAAACAATTAAAAAAATCATGAAAAATTGATATTTAATGTAGTGTAAAATAAGTAATCTAATATGAAATGTTTTGAAAAATAAGTATGTAAAAAAAAAAAAAAATTTCTTATACTAAAATATATAGAATGTTTTGCATTCTAGCTAATAAATGGTTGAAAGTCTATTATACCTCCTTCTAGAAATACTATCGTTGAAAGCCTATTATACCTCCTTCTAGAATAGAGATCAGACTATCAAAAATAATGTTTTAGACTTTTAGTTGCACCATCGATCCGGTCTTTGCATTATAATGTACTCAGTTTAATAAATCTATAGCTTTCCTTGCTGTAGTTTTCCATCGTGTCATATGAGCCACGCAATGTTGAAGAAAATCTTCATTGTCTTCCTCCTTTATTGTACTAAGTCTACGTACACCCCCAGATGTCGTACCGTGCTTTAAGTTTTAACATTATTGTAGGGGCAATGATTTCAGCGGCAAAGTCAGACTTTTTTTCCCATCGGGTCAATAAAATCCCACAAAAATACAAGAAAACAAAGCAAGATCCTTAAACCCCATTCCACCCTCACCTTTAGGCTTACAAAGTTCACCCCATCTTACCCAATGGATTTTCCACCGTTCTCCTTTTTGTCCCCACCAAAATTTCCAAATAAACCCCTCTATCTCCTCACAAAGACCAATAGGGAGCTTGAAGCAATTCATGGTATAAGTTGGGATTGCTTGGACAACTGCGTTAATTAATATTCCTCGCCCAACCGACTTGAGAAAGAAGCTTCTTTTGCCACCCTTGTAGTTTTCGCCACACACGCTCCTTAATATAGTTGAAGCTGGATTTTTTTTATTTCTTCCTACTAGAGAAGGCAACCCCAAATACTTCTCATAATGTCGGATCTCGGTCACCCCCAAAGTATTCTTGATTGAATCCCTCTGGTCTTCTTTGGTAGATTTGCTAAAAAACATTGTGGTTTTGGCTTTATTTATTTGTTGACCTAAGCTCATCTCATAGGCTTGCAAAACTTCCAACACTTTTTGGCACTCTTCCGCATTAGTTTTGCAAAACAACAAGCTATCGTCTGCAAATAAAAGATGGGTTAATGAAGGGCTTCTCCTACACAAAAAAACCCCATGAATATCACCTCTCAAGGCTGATTGGGTGATTAATCCATGAAGACCTTCAATGCATAGGAGAAACAAAAATGGAGAGAGGAGATCGCCTTGTCTTATTCCCCTTGATGGTCTAATAAAACCCGTAGGAACACCATTGATGAGAATAGAGTATGTGACTGTGGATACATAAAGCATTATGAGAGTGATCCATTTTTTATTGAATCCCAATTTTCTCATAATTCCCTCTAAGAAAGCCCATTCTACTCGGTCATAAGCCTTACTCATATCTAGCTTGAGTGCCACATAGCCATCTTTTTCAGATTTATGGTTTTGCACGCAATGAAGGGACTCAAAAGCAATAAGAATATTATCTGATATTAGATGGTCTTTCGTAAAGGCACTTTGGTGTTCGATGATGTTTTTAGGGAGAATCCTCTTCAACCTATTGGCTAGCACTTTGGAGAATATTTTGTACACCACATTATATAAGCTTATGGGGCGAAATTCAGAGACCAATTCAGGGTTTTTTTACTTTTGGAATCAAGGTGATAAAAGTGTGATTAAGGTGTTCAGGTAGTGTGGCCGAATTTAAGAAGGATAAGACAGAGGATGAAATTTCCTTACCCACCAAATCCCAAAAGTGTTGGAAGAAGAGTGGTGACATGCCGTTCGGACTCAGAGACTTTAATGGTGCCATCTGATCAGTGGTGACTCCAGAAATTTTTTTCAGGGTGTTCCTTGACAAGCATAAATTACACAATTTAATAAATAGAAAAATTTGTTTCTCAGTCAAACCGTGACGATGTCATAATTAATCTAATAATTAATTAATAAGAAAATAAATAAAATAATTACGTAAATTTTAACAATCTTAACAAAAACAATATTTAAAGATGTTAAAAATATATCTTATTAAAGATTAGAAGATATTTCTCATAATTTACTACAAAAATTAATAAATATCCTCTAATTATTTAAGATATTCTGTTAAATTTGTAATTTATTAATATAATTAGCCAAACTATTAATCTATTAACCAAACTACTAATATATAAGATATTCTATTCATCCGTAGCACAGAGTTGAAACTATTAATAAATTATTATTATTATTATTATTATTATTATTATTATTTTTTTGATGAGGTTGAAACTATTAATAACATTACATGTATTATATTTATATACATTCAAAGGCCTTCAAAAAGTAACGTTTATTTCATTAAAAAAAAAAGCAGGTATTCAACTTTTTTTTGGAGAAAGTAGCAGGTATTCAACTAGTCTAAGGGTGAGTTTGGTTCAGCTTTTTGTAAAAGTGCATAATGAAAAAGTGGAGTTTTGTTGAAAGTGCATAATGAAAAAGTGGAGTTTCAAAAAGCTGAGTGTTTGGCTAGCACTTATAAAAGTGGCAGTTTGAGGGATAAATTACCAAAAAGGACAATGTATATAGTTTGTTTCATACTTAAATCAATTACTTC
The DNA here is from genome assembly GCA_028535905.1 of Quercus berberidifolia. Lineage (NCBI taxonomy): Eukaryota > Viridiplantae > Streptophyta > Magnoliopsida > Fagales > Fagaceae > Quercus > Quercus berberidifolia. The sequence continues at coordinate 8,586,409 of JAPQVW010000003.1, read as the reverse complement.
ATCATACTTAAATCAATTTTTCTCTTTCTAAAAAAATTATTTTTTTTTTACCAATATTAGCTAATAATAACCTACCACTTAAGATTTATTGTGAAAGTATTGTAAAAATATTGTGGTAAAAATTGATACTAATTTTAATTTTAACATACTATTAAAATTATTTTTTTCTCTTTCTAAAAAAATTATTTTTTTCTCACCAATATTAGCTAATAATAACTTACCTTAAGATTTATTGTGAAAATATTGTGAAAATATTGTGATATAATTTCTTTTTTTCTCTCTCTTTTTTTCTCTCCACACACGTGGGCTTTACTTCCTTTTTTTTTTCTTTTTTTCCCCCCCTCTTTTTTTCTCATCCACCCACGTACCCACACTCTTTTCTTTTCTTTTCTTTTTTCCTTCTTTCCTCTACCATCTTCAGTCCAGAACATTCCCAGCTCTCTTTCTTTTTTTTTTTTTTTTTCCTCTTAGCACTTCGGTCCAGAACACAGCTCTCCTTCTTCTTTTTATTTTTTCCTCTTAGCACTTCAAAACGAACGAAGGAACCAAACTCACCCAACTCATCCAACTCCAGAACGTAACCTTAAGTGCTTGGATCGGGAAGATTGGATGATCGGAACCAACTCCAGAACTCATCCTTCTTCTTTTTCTATTTTTTTTTTCTTGTTCTTGGATGATCGGGAAGATTGGATGATCGGGAAGATTGGATGGTCGGTAAATCTCTCCCCCCCTGTTTTTTCGTTAGGCTTCTTGATCCGCCAGAGGGTCTTGATCTGCTGTTGTTCTAATTTTCTTGTTGTTGTTGTTGATCTGCTGTTGATCCGAAAGAGTTGTTGGTCTAAATTTTTTTTTTCTGTTCTTGATCTGCTGTTTTGGAAAAAGTTGTTGTTCTATTTTTTTTTTTTCTGTTCTTGATCTGCTATTTCCGAAAGAGTTGTTGTTCTAATTTTTTTTTTTCTATTCTTGATCTGCTGTTGTTGTTGTTTTGATTTTAGATTTGTTGTTTAATAGAGGGTAATTTGGTAATTTCCTGTGAGCCCAACGGATATATCAAAACGCTCCATTCACGTTTTGATTTATGGACCTCAGGAGGTCCATAAATTTTGCGCGTTTTGGACGTTATTTTTGCCTGAGTCCAAAACGCAGCTTTTATCAAAAAGTTGCGTTTTGGGCTGAGCCAAACGCAATTTTTCTACCAATATGCGCGTTTTCAGCTCCTAAAAGTGCAAACAAACACACACTAAAACACATTTTTCAAAACTAAAATACATGTCAAAGTAACATGAAAACTGTAAGGTTGAATTTATTCAACCATCTAATTGGCTTTATTCCGTGCCAAATTTGCTTGTAATTCAGCATTTAGTAACCTTGTATTTAGGTGGGTTTGATGTAAGGGTAGTGAGTGAGATAGAGTGAAGATTGCTCAAGAGTGTGCAAGAAAACAGAGACTCGCGGCTGGGACTCGAGGCTGCAAGCCGCCAGAAGCAGCACACGTGCCAAGCATGCTGGAAGATGAACAGTCATGCTAGCTGGATCACTACAGGACAAAACAGGACAACTGGCCATACGGTTATCTCGCGACTGGATCTCGCGACTTGGTCAAGCCGCGAGGTCAAACCGCGAGCCACCCCTGTTTTGTAAAACCTGACGTTTCACATTCCTCTCCCACTCCAGTATAAATACCCCTTTTACCCACGATTGAAAGAGAGCTTCCATAGAGAATTTTGAGAGAGAAACCCTAAAGAAAAACAAGATTGATTCACCCACAATCTATACCTTAGAATCTCTTCAAATTCCTCAACTTTCTTCCTCTCCATTGTCAAATCCTTGAGAGGCATTATACCAAACCTGGTTCTCACCATCATCATCACTGTGAGACAGTTGTTTGGATTTCTGGGAAGCAGTTAGGAAGGAACCAATCTTCATTGGTTGATGCTATGGTCTAGTAGCGGAATCCGGGAAGCTAGAAAAGAAAAAGGTTCGGCGCAACCTCGTTGGAGCAAGAAGCTTGGAGGGCTTAGGTGCACTGGGTAGATTAGGCTTGGAGGGTCTATTGCTGTCCTTGTATCCCAACTGTATTTTCTAGTGGATTGTTTACCGCTTGGAGGGCGGCGGAGAGGTTTTACGCCGAGGGCTTCGGTTTCCTCTTCGATAACACATCGCGTGTTGTCTTTGTGTTTGCATCTTCCTTCCTCTCTATCTTTGCCTTTTTATTATCTGCTGTGGATTTTAATTTGTTATGGCTTAGATAGTATTTAATCAATTTCATATTATAGCATATGTTAAGTTTCCGCACACTAGTTATTTGACATATTGCTTGAATTGATTAAGTTGTAATTTGGGGGTCTAAATGTTCAAAGGTGTTTTTACACGTTTTTGAACTTTCAATTGGTATCAGAGCAGGTACACTTGTTATGGTTTTATTACTTAAGTGTGATCCTAGACCCCTGTGTTGTGGTTGATTGTTTTGGAATATACCATGCTGAATTGTAGCTTAAGTGTTTGTGAAAATGACTCTATGCATATGTCTGAAAGGTGTCTTACTGATGATCTTGTAGAGTTGTTAAAAACTAAGAAACATGCTAGAATATTTGTTCACATGCTGGAATATCTTGAAAATCAGAATCATGTCTTACACAGTAGCATATCTGAATCTAAATCATTGATTAAGAAATATAAAAGAAAGAATAGAATGTTGTGTGAGATGATTGAGAATCTGAAAATGAAAAATCAATCTGAAAGAAGCATGAAAACTGATGATGAGTTTGTGTTTGAAGGTCAAGAATGTCTGTCACATGTGAACCTATTTGTGCATACCTCATTGAAGGTGTTTAATGCATGTTTGTGGTATCTTGACAGTGGGTGTTCTCGCCATATGACAGGGGATAAGTCTCTGTTTAAGACACTCAAAGAAAAGGTTGGTGACTATGTGACCTTTGGTGATGGAAGTCATGCTCAAGTCCTAGGCAAAGGAACCATTGAGATACCTGGTTTGCCGTTGTTGAAAGATGTGCTGTACATAAAAGGGCTGAAGGCGAATTTGCTGAGCATCACTCAAATTTGTGATGATGATTTTCTGGTACAATTCTCTAAGAAGGGATGTGTGATCATCAATGAAGAGGGAATTCAGGTTTTGGAAGGAAATCGGACTACAGATAACTGTTATGGAATAGTTCCCACGACACCCATATCGTGTAGAAGTGCTCGTGTGGATATGTTGGAGCTGTGGCATCACAGATTTGGGCATGCCAACTTCAAACAAGTAGCAAAAGTTTCCAAACTTGAAGTAGTCGAGGGACTTCCTAAGTTTGGAAAAGTGAAGAAGACCGTTTGTGGTGCGTGTCAAATGGGGAAGCAAACTAAGGCAAGTCATCACAAGGTGAATGTGATAGCCACCTCTCGGTGCTTGGAGTTACTTCATGTTGATCTAATGGGGCCTACCAGAACTGAAAGCCTAGGAGGGAAGAGATACATTATGGTTATTGTGGACGACTACTCAAGATACACTTGGGTTGAATTCCTTAGAGAAAAATCAGAAGCTTGTGAGAGGTTGGAGATTCTGTGCAAGAAACTACAAAATGAGAAAGGGATTCCGATAGCCAAAGTTAGAAGTGATCATGGGAGGGAATTTGAGAATGCAAGATTCAAGTCCTTCTGTGAGAAGAATGGAATTAAAAGAGAATTTTCAGCTCCCAAAACTCCACAACAAAATGGAGTGGTAGAGAGAAAAAATCGTGTGATTCAGGAGATGGCAAGAGTCATGTTGCTTAACAAGCAAATACCACAAAAATTTTGGGGAGAAGCTGTCAACACTTCGTGTCACATTGGCAATAGGATTTTCTTTCGAGTTGGTACAAAGAAGACTGCCTATGAGATATGGAATGGGAAGAAGCCAAAAGTGAAGTATTTCCGGGTGTTTGGAAGTAAATGCTATATCCTAAATGATCGAGAGAATCTTGGGAAGTTTGATGCGAGAAGTGATGAGGGTATTTTTCTTGGCTACTCTACTACAAGTCGAGCGTATAGAGTGTTTAACAAGAGAACAAAGACTGTGATGGAGTCCATAAATGTCAAGATTGATGATGCCTTACCTAAGGTGGAAATGATTGATGATGTAGAAGGGCCGAGCACCAAAGAGGCCGATGTTGAGGTAGAAGCTTTGGATATAGAAGGTGAAGAACCTATACCAGAAGTAGAATCGACTCCCATCAACCCAAGAATGGAAACGAGATCGATGTCTAGAACATCAAGCCCTCTTACTCCTCCGGAAGTTCATCCTCCTATCTCTCGTAGTGATGAAGTTTCCACTTCAAAAAGGCCATCTTCAAGAGTTATCAAGAATCATCCGGAAAGTAACATCATAGGATCTCTTGATGACGGTCTTCGCCTCAGGAAAGGAAACATTCTGCTAGCTAATCATGTAACATATCACTGCTATCTTGCACAGTTTGAACCAAAAAGGGTTGAAGAGGCTCTTCAAGATGAGAATTGGGTTGAGTCAATGCATGAAGAGCTGAATCAGTTTGTGAGGAATGATGTGTGGGAACTTGCTCCACGGCCTGAGAACATTCATGTTATAGGCACAAAATGGATTTTTAAAAACAAAACTGATGAAGATGGAGAGATAATTCGAAACAAATCTCGGTTAGTAGCTTAAGGATACACTCAAGTAGAAGGAGTGGATTTTGATGAATCTTTTGCTCCGGTGGCAAGACTCGAATCCATTCGAATCCTCATGTCCATTGCGTGCACCTTGAATTTCAAACTTTATCAAATGGATGTAAAGTGCGCATTTCTGAATGGATATCTAAATGAAGAAGTATTTGTTGAGCAACCAAAAGGTTTTGAGGATCCTCATTTTCCAGATCATGTATTAAGATTGAAGAAAGCCCTTTATGGCTTAAAACAAGCGCCTAGAGCCTGGTACGATCGTCTTACTCATTATCTTCTAGATAGAGGTTTCAAGAGAGGGTATGCCGATCGAACTCTGTTTGTCAAAAATGATGAAGATTATCTCCTTGTGGCACAAGTCTATGTTGATGATATAGCGTTTGGGGCAACCATCGAAGATCGTGCTACTGAATTTTCTGAGGAGATGAAGAAGGAGTTTGAGATGAGTATGGTGGGGGAACTCACATTTTTCTTGGGTCTTCAAGTCAAACAACAAAAGAAGGGCATATTTGTATCTCAAGAGAAGTATGCCAGAAACATTGTCAAGAAGTTTGGACTAGACTCCAAAAAACATGCCTCCATTCCCATGAGCTCATCCACTAAACTGAATGTTGATTCATCTGGAGTCGAAGTAAGTCCTACATTGTATAGGAGCATCATAGGGAGTTTGCTCTACCTTACAGCCAGTAGACCGGACATTGCTTTTAGTGTGGGCGTTTGTGCCAGGTACCAAGCTAATCCGAAGGAATCTCATCTGACTGCTGCTAAGCGAATCATTCGATATGTGAATGGTACTGCAAACTATGGTCTGTGGTATTCAAAAGATTCAAATGCTTGTCTTGCTGGGTATTCAGATGCTGACTGGGCTGGCAGTGTAGACGATCGGAAAAGCACTTTAGGCGGCTGTTTCTATCTTGGTAACAATCTTGTCTCGTGGATGAGCAAGAAGCAGAATTCAGTGTCGCTATCTACTGCAGAAGCAGAATACATCGCTGCTGGAAGTTGCTGCACTCAGCTTCTTTGGATGAAGAAATTACTTCATGACTATGGAATTCCTCAAGAAACGATGTGTGTCTTTTGTGACAACACCAGTGCCATCAATCTTTCCAAGAATCCTGTCCAGCATTCAAAATCTAAACACATAGAGATACGTTACCATTTCATTTGGGATTTGGTAGAGGAAAGAGTTGTGTGTCTTGAGTTCATACACACCGACAATCAAAAGGCGGACATCTTCACCAAGCCTCTCGATGGTCCACGGTTTGAATCACTCCGTAAGACCATTGGTGTTGGTACAATTCCTTGACTCTCTTGTGTGTTGTGTGCTTCACATACTTATAATATGATAAGTTTGTTTGTGATGAGGCACACACTTCTTTGTTAGCTCTTTGTGCAACATGTTTATTGTTTGTTTGTCCATCTGTGAATTCTGTTGGTTCTTTCTTTGTTTGTTCAATCATTTTCTTCTTTTATGTCAAAAATCCAAAAATCACATAAAAATTAGAAAATCAAAAAGCTTGATTGACATTGTTGAGTTTTTGTCTCAAAACTTGTTTTGCCTTGTACCTTTGTGCTAATGGCTTTGTGCATTTTCGAGCATTGCTTGTTTTCATGCACTCATATCTATGTGGGAGAAATCTTGAAATCGTTGTGATTGTTGTAAATAGATCTTCAAACTTGTCATGAATGATTAGTGAATGGTTATGTTGATCTTGAGACATGCATAGACTTGTGTCTATATATCTTCCCACTATTTATTTTTGTTTTGCTAAAAAGAGCTCACCAAATGTAAATCTCCAAATGAAAAGAGATATTGAGCTGCAAAAGCCTGTCGCACATTCTAGTATTTGACTTGGAAAAAGGGTAAGCGACCTTATATTAAAGTGAAAGTTTATTCAAAAAGCCAAAGGCTTATTCATTAAAGTGAAATATCAAATATCACTCTCACAATGAGAGGTGATTGACTCAAAAGATCAAAAAGATCAAATGTTATGAATGAAAGTAGAGTCAAATGTAAAGCTCCAAATTATGTTATCAAGTTTTGTGGGAGGTCATATATACATTCTTCTATAATTGAGATGGGTCACGTGATCTAGTGCTAATTGTGTATGTCTTGGTTGAATTGATCATTGAAACTTCACATTAGACTAAGGACTATCTCATTGTTGATATCCACACACAACACACAAGTTTATGTTCAATAAATGCCATATTCATTTGTGTGATTGTACTTGATAAAATGTGTTTTCCACATGCTCAATCTTTGTTAAATCAAGCACAAAAAGATTTTTGAGTGTTTTAGGTGTTTTTGGAAAGTATTTTGTTTGAAAAATCTGACAATTTCAAAACTCCAGTTTTGCCCTGTTTTGGCGGCTTAGTCGCGGGTATGCCCAGTCGCAAGCCTCAGTCGCGTCTTCGCAGGTATTTTTTGGCGACTTGTTCGCGAGTGGAAGGTCCAGTCGCGAGGTTCACTCAGAGATTTTCGCGGCTCAGCTCGCGACTCACTCGCGGGTAGACCTTCCAGTCGCGAAAAACACTTAGAAAAATTTTCAAATTTTTGTCCTTGAGTGTTTTGGCGGCTTGATCTGGCGACTCTTTGGCGACTCGTTTCAGTCGCGAAAATCGCGTGTTTTAGAAATACAGGGGCAGTTTTTAAACTTTTTGGTTTTTTCCCTCGATCTTTTTGTGACTGTTCATTGTCTTTCTCATCTGCTCTTACCCATTCCCACCGTGCCTCCATTTTCGATCTCCATTGTTTGCCTCTTTTCAGCTCAAAATCATCAAGTAACAGGTATGGTTTTTCTGTCTTGAACTCTTTTCTACTTGTTGTTATGGTTTTCCCTCTGGATTATTCGCATTTGATTGTGATTTTGAGATGGGTTTTTAGCTCAACTATTACTCTTTGTCCATGCTTAGCTTATGGTAGTTTCTGTCTCTGTTTTGAGCTATTTTATAGTGTTGGTTTTGTTCTTCATCATGAGCTTAGCTAGGGTTAGCTATTTTTGTCTGATCTGCTGTTGTTGTGGTGTTTCAAAATCATCCTGTGTGGTATCCAGTTGATGTGTTGTTGAATGTGGGTTCTTTTTCAGCTGCTTGTGTGGTTTATTTTGTTTCCCTCTACTGTGTAGTTCAATTTGGGCCATTTGTGTCCCTCTTTGCTATTTTCGGGCCATTGTCATCCAGCTATTAGGGTTTCTTCATTGTCCCTAAATTTCCACTAACCCACTGCTAATAAAGTTTGTTGGATTGTGTTCTGCCATTTCTCTTGTTCATAATACAGACTAGTCATGTCACCATTCAAGAAAGCTGCTGTGAAAGGAGGTAGTTCCAAAGGGAAGGAACCAGTAATTGATGTTGATGATTACCCGCCTCAAACAAAAGGAACTCGCTCTTCATCAAAGAGTTTCGATCCCAACAAGTTCAGATCATATGCAGCCTATCAGTCTTATGAGAATTTCTTTCTACATGCCAAACCATTACTAGAAAGAGCTTTGGATCAGCCCTCACTTCATGACACTGACATTCCGAAATGGTTTGCTCACAAGGATTGGAATTACCTTCTCTCTGATCCAGATGACGCGTATGAAGAGCTGGTAAAAGAATTTTATACTAACACAATTGTGGAAGGAGATGAACTTAAGTGCTGGGTTCGGAAAAAGAGCTTTTCTGTCTCTCCTGCATATCTGGCAGAAATTCTTCACATCAACAGACCAATTTTCCGACATTCACCGGTTTATGATGATCTCTGTCCTGATGAGGAGCTTCTCAAAGAAAGTCTTGGTCAAGACTTGGAGTTCTCACCCAATGGCAAATCCATCAGTGTTTCCTCTCTTTCTCCAAAACTGAGAGTGCTTACAATTGTGATGTTTCACAATTTGTACCCTTTATCAAGCACTGGGTATATGAACCTCGGACGTGCTTTGTTTCTTCATGATCTAATCTCTGATGTGGAAATAGACATCTGTGCTCATATCTTTCATGTTCTGCGCAAAACGGTTCTTCGAACTGAGTCACGGATATGCGTTCCTTTCTGTAGTCTCATTTCACGGATCTTGAAGCTCAAGGGAATCTATCCAGCGGCAGATGAATCTCCTATCCCAAAACCAAGTCCAATCAACATGCGTACATTCAATGCAAGCATTGGACATAGTCGGAAGAGAGCCAAACCAGAAACTTCTGCATCTCACAGTGGCTCTCATTTCAGCACTCTCTCCCTAGATGAGAAACTTGATCGCATTGTATCCTCTGTCCACGAGTTGAATACAAAGATGTCTGGACTCACAGCTTCTCTACACCATCAAAGTACTCGATGGGATATGAAGTTTACTTCTCTTCAAACTCAATTGGATCAAATTCAGAGAAAGCTGGAAGAGGATGACTAGCCTATTCCATGACAAAAAGGGGGAGTGTTAGGCATGATCAGAGGGGGAGAATACTACCTAAGGGGGAGTGTCTTTACATTCTTCTTCAGTTTAAGTTTTCACTTTAAGTTGTTATATTATGTTTTGTAAACTGTTATTCAGGATGTTTTGTGTTTTGTACCCATGTGCTTTTGTAAGCTTTTAGGGTTTATGTTTTTTGCATAGTTTGTAGGCTTTATGGTATGTACCTTGCTTAATGCAGCCTTTATGCTATGTTGAAATCAGTACTTTAATCTAAATGTTCTGCATTTTGGTTTATGTACTGTCACTCTTGTGCCCTTGTAGGATTGTTCCTAGATGCATATACCTTGTGTGTTATGCATTGGTTGAGTGTTGAACATACAAGTGTCTTGCCTTGTGCTTGTTAACTTGTATGTCCTTGTGTTCATTCCAAGTGTGAATGAGCACTGTGATCACTACCTTGTGGTGTTCACTTGGTTGATCAAGCCATGGTTTGTTTCTTAAACCCCATCTATGCTTGATCACATATTGCCTGTTTCATATGCATTTTATGATTTTCTGCATACAATGATCATGGTGTATTGTTGTGTTTCAGGAGTATTATGTTCATATGATTCAAGTGCTTCACAGCTTCTAGAGTTAGGTGTGAGTGAGTTTTGTTCAACTGTTCCCAACTCACATGTTAAGTCTAGAGTCTGTTTTAGGGTTTTGTCACGGAATAGCCAAAGGGGGAGATTGTAAGGTTGAATTTATTCAACCATCTAATTGGCTTTATTCCGTGCCAAATTTGCTTGTAATTCAGCATTTAGTAACCCTGTATTTAGGTGGGTTTGATGTAAGGGTAGTGAGTGAGATAGAGTGAAGATTGCTCAAGAGTGTGCAAGAAAACAGAGACTCGCGGCTGGGACTCGCGGGTGACTCGCGGCTGCAAGCCGCCAGAAGCAGCACACGTGCCAAGCATGCTGGAAGATGAACAGTCATGCTAGCTGGAGCACTACAGGACAAAACAGGACAACTGGCCATACGGTTATCTCGCGACTAGATCTCGCGACTTGGTCAAGCCGCGAGGTCAAGCCGCGAGCCACCCCTGTTTTGTAAAACCTGACGTTTCACATTCCTCTTCCACTCCAGTATAAATACCCCTTTTACCCACGATTGAAAGAGAGCTTCCAGAGAGAATTTTGAGAGAGAAACCCTAAAGAAAAACAAGATTGATTCACCCATAATCTATACCTTAGAATCTCTTCAAATTCCTCAACTCTCTTCCTCTCCATTGTCAAATCCTTGAGAGGCATTATACCAAACCTGGTTCTCACCATCATCATCACTGTGAGACAGTTGTTTGGATTTCTGGGAAGCAGTTAGGAAGGAACCAATCTTCATTGGTTGATGCTATGGTCTAGTAGCGGAATCCGGGAAGCTAGAAAAGAAAAAGGTTCGGCGCAACCTCGTTGGAGCAAGAAGCTTGGAGGGCTTAGGTGCACTGGGTAGATTAGGCTTGGAGGGTCTATTGCTGTCCTTGTATCCCAACTGTATTTTCTAGTGGATTGTTTACCACTTGGAGGGCGGCGGAGAGGTTTTATGCCGAGGGCTTCGGTTTCCTCTTCGATAACACATCGCGTGTTGTCTTTGTGTTTGCATCTTCTTTCCTCTCTATCTTTGCCTTTTTATTATCTGCTGTGGATTTTAATTTGTTATGGCTTAGATAGTATTTAATCAATTTCATATTATAGCATATGTTAAGTTTCCGCACACTAGTTGTTTGACATATTGCTTGAATTGATTAAGTTGTAATTTGGGGGTCTAAACGTTCAAATGTGTTTTTACACGTTTTTGAACTTTCAAAAACAGGTGTGTGGCTGTGGAATTTTTTGTTTAAAAAAATATAAAAGATCTCACCTCTCTCTCATCCCCACATAATAAGAAACATAAACACGTTGATCTCTTCTTAAGTTGTCTTTCTCTCATCCTCGTTGTCTCTGTTTCTGTTCTCTTTTTTGAGAATCTCACCTCTTAGTCTCTCATACAACAAGCAAATTGATCTATCAATGGTAGATCTAACATCAATCTAAGGTTTGAGCTTTTGGTGAAGATGAACAAGCCCAGCCACCGGCCATTTTCAGTGAAGATTTCTGTGTGAGGAACCGTGAGGTTTGAGTTTTTTTTTTTTTTTAGGGTGTTCTTAGTTTTGATTGAGGGTGTTCCTAATCTTTTTTTAAGGGTAAACAAATAAAAAAAATTTAATTATTATATATAATTTTTTTTTTTAGGTCAGGGTGTTCCCAGGAGCACCCTGACCTGAACGTGGCTTCGCCACTGCATCTGATGGAACACCCTGACCTGAACGTGGCGTCACCACTGCATCTGATTAAGTGCTTCTTGTATTTCACAATCTTTAAAATCTGCCACTAGCTCTATGTTCATATCTTCAGTCACAATGGCCTCTATTGCTTCTAGTGCCAACTCGGGTTGACAAGAATTAGATGAGGAGTAGAGGTTGCTATAGAAATCAGTCACTTCTTTAGCTATGACCCTTGGATCCATACACCACTGCCCTAAAGTATTTTTGATTCCATTAATTTTGTTCTTCCAGTACCGCTATGTAGCTCTCATGTGAAAATACTTTGAATTTTTATCACCATGGATAGCCCATAACGACCGAGAGCGCTGGAACCACATCGTCGTCTCCTTATCCAGCAAATCATTCACCTCACTCCTAAGCATCCGAGCCCGAAAATTGACACCTGTATTTAGAACAACCAGTTCGGCCTGTGCTAGTAATTTCTGCTTGTGTTGCAACTCCTTTCGGATACTACCAAAGTGTTTGCTACTCCATTTTTTCAAAGCCGCTCCGCAATCATCAATCTTGGACACGATACCTGAAACATGATTGTTTACCCTCTTCTTTCCCCATTCGGATTTGACAGTTTTTGAATAGCCTTTATTAGTGAGCCACATCTCCTCGTACCGAAATGGTTTGCTTGGAATATTTGAATCAACAAGCTCGGGTAAGATCAACAAGATTGAATGGTTTGAAGTACTACAACTCAGATGGTGCACGGTTGGCCCTTCAAATTTGGTTAACCAAGCTTCTATCTAACCTCTCCCAAATTGAATTTCCATTTCTGAAAAGTTTTCTTCAAGTAAATGGATTGCCTCTGAACCCCATATCAATAAACCCACACACATCGATCGCTTCACGGAAGAGCTGCATTTGTGCATGACTTCGATTGGTACCACCTTTCTTCTTTGTACTCCTTACGATCTCATTAAAGTTCCCTGAGCATATCCAAGGCAGATTGAATTGGGAATTTAGTTGCCGGAGTAAGTCCCATGATTCATGCCTTTTATGAGTAATCGGTTCGCCATAGAATCCAGTGAACCTCTAGGCACCTTCGCTACCCTTACCGATGATGCAATCAATGTGGTTCTTTGACGATGTTTCAACTTTCATGTTCATCGACTCTTTCCAGAATAAAACAAGTCCACCCCTTCGATGAATATGTGGAACAAAGAACATGTGATCAAAATGCAAATTTCGTTTGATTTTTTTTAGCCTTACTTCATCCGTTCATGTCTCGGCTATAAACACGACGGAGGGATCTTGTGCCCGGGTTAAATCACCAGGCTTCTTCTTTGTCACCAGGTTCCCAAGTCCGCGAAAAATTCCATACTAAGAGACTTATGGCTCTTGGCGGGGTTGCTGTACAGCCTCCACCGTTGAACTTGAGGATGATTGGTCACTCTGGATCTGCAACCGTTTGTAAGGAAAATCAGGAGTAGCTTCCATGCACGTACTTTGTTTTCTCTTCCTTTTTGTTTCAACAAAAGCTGCAGTCTCATTAGGGCTAGGTTGGCGCATAACACGCTTCCATGACCTAATATTTTTTGGCTGCTCCCCCCTCACTGCCGTGGATGGAGTTACTTGAGTTTGCTGTAAATTAAGTGCCACGTAATCCTCATGTGTTGGGGCGGCTAGGGTTGACACCAAAGTAAGGGTCATCAAATAGCCCATGACCCATGGGTTGGCCCAGTAGCCCGCTAGCCCACCAGGCTAATGGGCAGCCCAGCCCGGTAATATTGAAGCCCGTGGGCAGCCCAGTAGCCCAATGGGACAGGCTCTGGGTTGGTTTCTTTACCCATGGGCGCCCGGTGGGCCGGCCCGTTAGCCCAGCCCAGTAGCCCGACCCGTTAGCATGACTCATTGCCCAAAATTTATAACAAAATAATTTGGGGGTTGGGTGGGTGAGGGATTGAACTTTAGACATTATAAAAACTTTAAGACCACACACCTAACCACTAAATACTTGGAATGATTGTGATACAATATGCATAATAAATATATATTTTGATATTAGTCTAGTAGCTTTGATTTTTAAAACAAAGTTACTAAGATGACTGTTGTCCTACCTCTGTGCCTCTGGAAAGAAAGTCATTCTTTCCTTTGATAAATTCCAATTCTTTCCTTACAAGTTACAATTATAGAAGAAATTCCTTAAAAAAAAAAAAAAAAAAAATGCTTACCGTTGGTTGGAAGAAATTCTTTCCTTAATGAGTTGATATTTGATTTGTCATATATTTCCTTTAAGAATTGATATTTTATTCTTCAAATATTTCCTTTAAAAGTTGATATTTAATTCAATGTACTTATTTATTCTTATCAATAAAAGTTAATTAATCTTATTTTAGTACCTTTTTAAGAGGTATGTCTTGGTTTTTTTTAATAGAATCTTTTTAGTAGATTTAATTGTTCAGTTTGATAGTTTGTAATAATATATAATTATAATTTTTTTGGTTAAATTTTTATAACCCCATTGAAGACCTGTTAAAAATGCCCATGGGTAACCCATTAAACCCACCTTACTAGCCCAGCCCGCTAAAGCCCAAATGGGCATTGCCCATGGGTAGGGCCATGGGCTAGGGTTTTTCCATCTAGCCCGGCCCGACCCAGCCCATTAACTAGTCAACAGCCCGTTAAGCCCAGCCCATTAGACCCATGGGCCAAGTAAAAACGGGTCGGGTCGGTCCGGCCCGGCCCATTGACGAGGCCTACACCAAAGTATTTGATTTTGCCTCCACTTCTATTGTTTCTACGGGATTTGCGTTCAATGTAGGATTTGAATTCAAAAATCTTGAATTAATCTCTTTATCCGTTACCATACCTAGCCTTTCCAATAATGAGCTGTCTTCATAATTTGCACGATCAATCACGCCAGCTCCTGCACGTAAATCCGAATCATTGCTCCTTAAATTAGGAAAAAACATTTCCTTACATTTCGGGGTGGACTGATTGCTATTTTGACTCTCACACATTACACTTTCCTTCCCTGTATTACGCTAAGCATTAATTTGTGTAACCGTCTCCTTATTCACTCCTATCTTTACCATCTCACAATCCATAACGGATTCCACCACCGGCGGCACCGTGGTTAAGCTTACTCCACCCGTGACTTGAGCTTTCTCCATTGAGACTTTCGGTTCGTTTTCTCAAAGAAACCCGGAACATAAATGACATCTTTGCCTGCAGTTTTGAAGGGATGAGCACGCAAATAAGAGCCGAATTGTTGCTGCTCCGTTTATAGTGTACCATTACTATCCATCCAGATACCACAGTCCCTGTCATCGTGATTAAAGCGACCACTCCAATAACATAAGCTTGGTAGTCGTTCATACTTAAAATTAACCCAAGTTTTGTCCCCATACGGTAGTGTGATAACTCGTCCCCCGCACAGTGGACTAGTGATATCAATCACCACCTTTACTCGAAAGAAACTACCACCGTCTTCATCCATAGCTCCAGTTGAATTTTGAACCTCCCCCATTGTTTCACATAACCTCTTGGCTACCTTACGAGTCAGGAAGCTAATCGGGATGTTGTGAACTGGCACCCAAAAAGGAACTTTTACAAAATTAATTTCTTGCACCGGAACATCTCCTGCATATTGTTGCATCACAATCAGATGTTTATCAAAGCTCCAAGGTTGGCTCTTCAGAATTTTGTCAACTTCCTCCAGAATATCGACGACAAACAAAACTATGCTGTTGCCCTGATTAGGGATCCTGAACCCACTATTCGTTCGCCACAATTGCTTGAAAGTTCTTGCCACTGCTTCCATTTGAAGAAAACGAATGGTTAAGAATTTCGCTGCTATGATGAACTCGCCCCTTCTATGATCTTCAGGAAGGACATATCCTATCCGTTCCTTCTCAGATAATGATAGGTTCTCCCAGCTCATAGTCAATTGCTCCATATTTCCCATCAAAGTGCACGGGCTGTATTAGAGGAGAGAAATTTCTAGAAAAAATCCCACTAGCTCAAAAAGTATACTTGCTACTCGTTGAGAACAAAAACAAACTCTCCTTCTAAGAAGGGACAGAACTTCTACAGCTTAAGCGAAGTAAGGGAACCCTACTTTCTTAGCAACTAAGAGACTATTCAATTAGAGGTTATACAGTTAGAGGATACTAACAGTTTTAAAAATTATGAAACCTATGACATTTGATCAATTTCAAAAACTAAACGTCACTTTACATGTCTAATTTATACAAGTCAATATATAAAAATTATAACAATAATAAAAACTAAAAATATTTTATTTTTTATTTTTCATATATGACAACTGCAATAAAAGACCCCTAAACATGCAATTGCCATATTTTTGCGGACACCATTAGGAAGAGATCGGCGACATCATCAACCAGTGGCAGAATCAAGAATTTTGAGTTGGAGGGGCCAAACTATTGTGTTTAGATAAACTCAAATCATAGACACTTTTCTAAAAAAATCCACATAATATATGTGTGTGTATGAAAATATAAATTTTAATTTTCTTATTCTAAAGTAAGTTATATACATATACACAAATTAAATTATCAACTTTAATATGTATATATACACACACCTAGACTCAAGATTTTTATTATAAGAGAAACTTATAATCTGCTTAAGCTCTAATAAGTATATAAATATTATATAATTGGGTATACAACATACAAATATATAGAACAAAAAAGAAAAAGAAAAAAAAGAATATAGTAACTTCCATCAAAGTCATGGTCAACAATAATACTTCACGTAATACACTTCATCAATTATTATTTTTTTAGCAAAATTATTCATAATTTCCTTTTTAATATAAAAATTGTTAGCGAAACTTCATCCATGTTTGACAAATCAAAATCATAATGTTATAATTGAAGTCTCATATGAGCTTTTTTTTTTCTTGACAAAATCTTAAGAATAGAAAATTTCAACCAAATTGCATATAATATTAATGTTTAATGATTTGAATGCATTAATAGGATTTGAAATTGAGTTAAAAATTAGGGGTTCTACCATTTACTCACAAAACTTACTACATAATTATTTCATTCTATTGCAATTATTTGTCAACTCTAAATTTTTTTTTTTTTTTTTGGGAAGGATTAGTTGATCAATGTTTTCTTTTGGGCCGGGGGCCAACTCCTATTTTTTATTTATTTTTCATATAAGCTTTAAATATTTATGAAATATACCTATATTGTAAAAAGAAATTTAAAAATTTTGGAGAGGCAAGGCCCCCCTAAGCATGCATGTGGCTTTGCCACTGTCATCAACGACCATCCACTACCGTCAGCTGGTTACAAAAGTAAATGATAAAATGAGAGGACCGAGTTTGAAGAAAATGCCACGATCAAGGAAGCCATAGAGATATTATAGAAATAATTTTGTAGCAGCCATATGATATGAAAGTATAGGACTGCACCACGCTCTTACACAAGTTTTGCGCTCGCACACGTAGCTCATGGCACAACTAATGACATGCATGGTGCTACCAATGAGTTGAACATTGCTCTACTACATGTACTTCAAGAACAAAGGGACAATCCAATGAAGACGGGTTGCCTATCGTTATAAACTTTTCAATCTTTCAATCAATAGTTAACGTATGTGGGACTTCATGATTTCCTTCATAAGTGCACCCTAACGTGCATGACTCATGACTCAAGACGTGAAACAGATACCTACAATACATACTTCGTTCATCTCCATTTCGATAGGGTCTATTTAATGACCATGATTCAAAATAGAATAAATCTAGGGCATAGGTTTTGTCAACTCATCAACTCTAATTTAATTTAACCATAATTAAATTTTAAATGAGTTGTTAAGATCTAGATCCTAAATTGTTCCAATTTGTATCCAAATCCCTGCATACTACCATGGTTTACTAGAAGAATAATGTTAGAGATACAAATATTTTAACAAAAGTTTTTATAAACTGCCGATGTGGTAAGTAATTAATGATATTAATAGTAGGCCTAAATGAAAACCAATAAGAAGTTTGTCACATCAAAAATTTGTAAAATAGTTTGTGACTTTAGCATTATCCTTAATAATAATAATAACTAGTCGCTAACCCGTGCTATGCACGGGAACCTACCTATTTGTGAGGTAGAATAAAATAATTTTATAAAGTCTTAAATTGATTAAGAAACTACACCATTACATGATTTGTTCTTGTATGACTTCAATTTGTGTTACAATTTGATGAAGAAACCATTACTTGAACGTGCAATGGCATATAAAAATTCAAATATTAAAACTTCTGAAAGACCAAAAAATATTAAAGAATCAAATGATTTATTGCTTAGAAATTATTGAAACAAAACAAAATATATATGACTAAAAATAGAAAAATATAAGAAAAAAATTGGGTTACATTCAAAAGAATAATCCATGGCTATAGGTTTGCACCCTATCATAAAATATCACATTAGTGAAGTAGAGAGATAATAATAATAATAATAACAATATCATCAATGATTGAGTTTGAGTTTAAGTTGAACTTGTTATAGAGATAGAGTTTCACTCCTTGTTAAATTTGGATTAAACAAAAATAATTTTGTTTAAAAAAAATGATGAGTTTGAGTTTAAGTTAAACTTGTTAGAGGGATAGAGTTTTACTCTTTGTTAAGTTTGGATTAAACAAAAATAATTTTATTTAAATAAAATGATAATTTTGTTTAAATATTGTGAGAGTTTCAAAAATTTCCAACATATATATATATATATATATATATATATATTAAAGTGGCTGGCTAGCCCATCTTTTTATTTTTATTTTTTAAATATAGAGTTGGGCTAATCCGCTAATTTTTGTAAAGGGGTCTGTTTACTGTAAGTTTTTTTTTTTTTTTTTTTGCTAAACATTACCGTAAGTTATTTATTTGTCCTTTCCCTTGCTCTTTTATATTTTCTTCTCTTGCTTCTCAAAAAAAAAAAAAAAAAAAAAATCTTCTCTTTCTCTATATTGTGGTCGCAATACCCATATATATTAGTCCCTCCATCTTCTTCTTCCTTAGAATTATTGTTCACTGCGGTGCGGGGCTGGTTTGTAGAGGTAACTGCGGTGCGGGGCTGGTTTGTAGAGGTAACTGGTAAGTGTTCAAGATTTTGACTTTTAGCTCACCCTTTCTCTTGTTGATTTGTCTGCAGGAGTATTTATCAATCTTGGTAAAAGTTTTAGTAGGGGAGTGGGGTCTACGGTGATATATAGAGTTGGGCTTGATGGGATTAAGGGAGACATAGCAATTGCTGGGATTGGAATCATTTTGTGAATAGGAAAAAAAGAGTTTGGGTTTGTTGGTGTGTGGGTACGGTGGGTTTTCATTGAGGAATCTTTGGGTTTTTAGATGCGATGCAATACTTTACTGTTGGTTTGCCGTGGGTCTGATCGAGGAGCTGGTAGAAGAGGAAGGCTGGAAGAGATGGTAGATGGTAGAGCATTGTGAAAGAGAAAGGCAGAGCATCGTGAGGCAGACATCGTGAAAGGTGTCTTTTATTACGTTTTTTTTTTTTTTTTTATAATATTGTGCTGACGTGGAAATTTGTGGAAGCTTCAAAAGCTTCGGTTTTATATATATATATAGATAATAATAATAATAATAATAATAGTAACAACAACTTGGGCTTGCTGACGTGGGCTACAAGCGGGATCTTGCTGTGACTAGGCCCAAGTCATACATGTTGAAATCAGCTACTGGGGTTACAGGCTGATTGGACTATAAAGAATTTTTTCGTGACCCAATTACTTTAAATGGGCTGCGTGAACTGGGTTCATGTGTGACGTTGACGACAGAGATTGAAAAAATGTTTTTTTTTTTTTTTTTTTTTGAGAAGCAGATTGAAAAAATGTTTAAAAGAAAGTGTAGGAACACACATGTAATCATGCGAATTTGTCTCCATAAGAGTATAAGAAAAAAACTTATATACATGTATTCCCATTAAGAAAAAAAAAAAAAAAAAAACTTATATACATGTGCATCTTTTAATTCCAAGATATAGCACAAACTAGTTCTTCAAAGAAATCCACCCCACATTTTTAGCCTTCTTCTAACCGTATAATTCCCCCATATAATAACACCGCTTTGATTTGAAGGCACTTAATCCTCAGAAACAGTAATAAATTCCTCAAACATGTTCAGAAAAAATTAGAGTTTGAAGCCCGCAACAATTAATGTACTATTGACTGATCTCGAAACAAAGCAACATGAATAATTGCAGATGAACTTAAAGTAGAAACTTGAGTAATTGCTGTTGGCCTAAGGAGTCTTCAAAATAGCCCAAGATTATGCAGATAGAAAGAAAAGATTATTAGCGAGCACAATAATTATTTCATAAATGAAAGCTCTAATTTGTGTAAAAACACAAGAGCTTGTTTAGACACCCAATTAAAAATAACGACTCGGTTGATTGTAACTCTAACTTAATCAAAGTGCGTAGACAAGAGTAAATATGCGCAATGAACCGATAATACTCTAGTGCATAAACATGAACAACAAACAATAAAAGTAAAGCACAAAAGTAAGGGAAGAAAGATGCAACCATAAGATAACACCAAGACGTGTTGTCGAAAAGGAAACCGAAGAACTCGGTGAAAAACCTCTTTGTCACCCTCCTAGTGGTAATCGATCCACTAGAGAATAAAATTGGAGTACACGAATAAAAGACCCTCCAAGCCTAGTTTACCCCATGTACTTGAGCCCTCCAAACTCCTACTACCAACTGACTTAACGAAGCCTTATCTTTTCTAGCTCTCCAGATTACGCAATACGCCCGATTGCATCCGCCAAGCCTCACCGGCTTCTTTTGGCAAATCCCCAAAACTTCCCAATCTCCAAAACACTCTCTACACTCTGAATAGGTGTGAGTTGTGTTTGGATATAAATCTCCTCTCAAGGTATGATAATGGGAGAGGGAAGGAGAAGATGCTAGAATGATTTATCACTAAAGATGAGTAGCTCTCTCTCTAAAAGATGGGTGTGTGTGTGTTGTAGAAAACCCATCTAGGGTTTTTTCTCTTTGAATGACCTTCTTATACTTTTGTGGCTAATGAGAGTATATATAGTATAGGTGAAGGGTAAGAAAGTCACACTTAAAAATCTTCTAGGCAGAATGTTTCGTGAGTACCTCGCTGGAAAGCCTTACCCGCGAGACACTCGTGAAATTGACAGCTTGGCACGACTTTTCAGCTTCCAGTCATGTGCTTCTCATCCCGCGAGGTACTCGCGAAACTGACAGCTTGGCACGACTCTTTAGCTTCCAGTCATGTGCTTCTTATGTGGCTACTTCGTGAGTTAGCTTCTCGCGAAATCCACTTGATCTTCAATTAAGCTTGAGACTTCACCAACTTAGTACTAAACTCAATACAATAAAATCTCACAAAAATACAAGGAAACGAATTTATGCAATTATAACACTTTTAGTCTTGGAATAAGCCAACACTAATGTTATGAGAAAAATCATAACTTAACAATCTCCCCATTTGGCTATTCCATGACAAAACACCTTATAACAAACTCTAAACTTAAACGCGAGTTTGGAAATAATGGCAAAACTCACTCACACCTAAATCTAGAAGCTGTGATGAACTTGGAATATAATACTTGTAACTTGAAACACTTGCACAAAATGCATTAGACTCTCAAGCTAAATCAAGTGATAAAAGGACAAGTATAATGTAACAAGTAAAATGCAATCAAGTAAACAAGATGTGAAACATATGAATAACTTGATCAAACACATGATAGTCATATGGAAATGACTACAATGATCATATAGCAAATACAATGAAACAAATTTATGCAATTATAACACTTTTAGTCTCGGAATAAGCCAACACTAATGTTATGAGAAAAATCATAACTTAAGAATCTCCCCATTTGACTATTCCGTGACAAAACACCCTATAACAAATTCTAGACTTAAACGCGAGTTTGGGAATAATGGCAAAACTCACTCACACCTAAATCTAGAAGCTGTGATGAACTTGGAACATAATACTTGTAACCTGAAACACTTGCACAAAACGCATTAGACCCTCAAGGTAAATCAAGTGATAAAAGGAAAAGTATAATGTAACAAGCAAAATGCAATCAAGTAAATAAGATGTGAAACATATGAGCAACTTGATCAAACACATGATAGTCATATGGAAATGACTACAATGATCATATAGCAAAGCAAATGATCATCCGAACATGTAATCAATAAAGCACACTAGCATAAGGATGTATGCATGTCCAACATATAAACACGATGCAATGAGAGCAACAAAGCATAGATACTATACATAACTCAAATGCAATCAAGTAAACAAGATGTGAAACATATGAGTAACTTGATTAAACACATGATAGTCATATGGAAATGACTACAATGATCATATAGCAAATACAAGGAAACAAATTTATGCAATTATAACACTTTTAGTCATGGAATAAGCCAACACTAATGTTATGAGAAAAATCATAACTTAACAATCTCCCCATTTGGCTATTCCGTGACAAAACACCCTATAATAAACTCTAAACTTAAACGCGAGTTTGGGAATAATGGCAAAACTCACTCACATCTAAATCTAGAAGCTGTGATGAACTTGGAACATAATACTTGTAACCTGAAACACTTGCACAAAACGCATTAGACCCTCAAGGTAAATCAAGTGATAAAAGGACAAGTATAATGTAACAAGCAAAATGCAATCAAGTAAATAAGATGTGAAACATATGAGCAACTTGATCAAACACATGATAGTCATATAGAAATGACTACAATGATCATATAGCAAAGCAAATGATCATCCGAATATGCAATCAATAAAGCACACTAGCATAAGGATGTTTGTATGTCCAACATATAAACACGATGCAATGAGAGCAACAAAGTATAGATACTAAACATAACTCAAAGCACCATAAAACAACGAGAAAACAAACATAAAGTAAAACAAAACAAAACAAGGTTTTCTCAAAAAATATGTCTTCTCCCCCTTGGTATATGTATCTCCCTTATGGCTTTCTCCCTTATGGCTTTCTCCCCCTACGAATGTGCACGAGTCATATAGAAATGACGATACACTCCAGTATACTATCTAGTATACTTTCTCCTTTTTTGTCACGAATAGACAAATGAATCAAGAGGAAGGAGGGAAAGAAAAGAAGATATGAACAAGGGCAGAAGATGATGCATGAGGGGTGCAAGATGAATGAGAAAATAAAACTCAAACAAAAGACAAAAACATCTAAAAAATGCTACAAAGTATAAAGTAAACATAACATGCTAAGGATGATGGAACATGATATAGACCTAAACATGACATAGACACAAGAACATGTTATATGTGCTAAAAGGTCTAAAAAAACTTAACTAGCATGAGTGAATGTAAAAACATTTCAAGTGATTAAGTGTGTACAGCAAAGGTGCATCTAGTGTGCATGTGAGATGCATGACTAATGCATAAGCAAGCACTCAAGGGGAAAATTGTATAAAACACACAACCAATGATCAAAACAAGATAAACATGAATAATTGTGGTGATCCCCAAAATTTGGTACTCATTGGAGTCCAAAACAACGAGAAAATGCCATTTGGGCATTTTATCAAACATTTAGAGTGCACACACTACACATGTATGTTAAACAATATATGAACACATGAAAATCTTACCTAAATACATGTTGTTTTTGCCACAAGGGGCCAACATCCAAAGCAAACGATCATTTAAAACAAAATGAAATAAAAACGATTGACAAAAATTAAGTTTTCCAACTTCCATTTGAGAAAATTTCCAACTATGAACATAAAACCTTCAAAAACATAATCTAAGGATCAAAATCAATGAAAAAAGTTAAAGATTACCTTAGAGATGTTAATGAAATGAAAAATACTTGAATTTAGTTGGGTTTTGATGTAGAATCATGAAAATAGGGGTTTGGGAGAAGATGGGAGAAGTTTAAAACAAATGTCTCACGAAATGCCATTTAAAAAGCTGATCTGAAGTTTTCATGGGAAGCTGAGAATTTTCGTGGGAAGCCCTACTCTCGAAACTCATGAAACTTTTTATCCAAAGTTCAAAAACTTGAAAATTGGACCATTTAACTCGCAACTAAGTTTACACATGAAATAAGTCACTAAAACACCTAGAAAACATGTTTTTCACACAAAAACAACTTGAAAAACTTTGAAAAACATGGGTGATATAAATCACTTCCAAAAGCAAACAAAAAGAACAAAAATCTTTTTGGTTTGATCCACATATGGTTGAGTACACACACATCACATTTGTACATGTACAATCACACAAATGAAATTGACATTCATTGAATATTAGACTTGTGTGTTTTTTGTGTGTGTATCAAATGTGGAATAGTCCTTAGTCTAGAGTGAAGCTTTAATGATCAATTCAATCAAGTCATACACAATTAGTACTAAGTCAAGTGGTCTATCTCAATTATAGAAATGAACATATATTACCTCCCACAAGAAAATGAACATATATGACCTCCCACAAGAAAATGATTACATATCTTGGAAGCTTTACTTTTGGTTTCTTTCAACTCATAACTTTTTGATCATTTATGAACAATACATCTCATTTTGAGATCGACGTCTGAAATTTTTGATAGGCATAAATGCACTTTTAGTCTCTACATTTTAGCTTTTTTCTATTTTGGTACCTACATTTTAATTTTACCACTTTTAGTTCCTAAATCAATTAACGTGTTCCATTTTGGTCATTTCTGTCAGTTAACCGATGGAAATTGCTGAGGTGGTAGCCGGAAGAATTAAAATATTATAAAAAATGCCACATCACCCCTAACACATCAGCATCTATTTTTTTTTTTAATAAATAATTTGTCAATTTAAACTAAATAAAAAAAAATTTAAAAACACAAACTCAAATTTAAAAACACAAGAACACATACCTAGAAAATCAGACCCAAGAACACGAATTCAATCAGACGAATTCAATTAAAATATCACTTCTTTCTCTCTCTTCTTTCAATCACACGGTCACTCCTCTCTCTCATTTCTCATCTTCCTTTCTCTCTCCCCTCTCTTTGATTCGGTGTCTCTCTCAGATCGGCGTGGACTGGAGATCGAAATTGGCAGCATGGACTGAAGATCGGCGGCAATGCTGTAGTGGTTTGGAGCGGCGGCGATGGTGGATTCTCTCTCTTTCACTCATTCTGATCCTCTCTTTCTCTCACTCCGATTCTCTCTTTCAGATTGGATGTGGGTTTTGGTTTTGTTTTGAATTTTTGTTATAGGTATTGTTGCAAGATTCATTGTGGCGACGGTGGGGGATTACTGTGTTGTTGGTGGGGATGGGTTAACTGTGGGTTTAGGGAGGTTGATACTGATGTGGGTGGCGATTTGGTGGCAATGGGTCTATGGGTGTTCTGATTCTCTCTTTCAAATTGGGTGTAAGTTTTGGTTCTGCTTTGAATTTTTGTTGTGGGTATCAGTGCATCTGCAGGTTCATGGTGGTGGCAGTGAAGGGTTTTTGTGCAGGTTCAACTTTGTATTATTTTATTAAAAACTCAAACAAAACCCAGTTTATTTCCACACACTTAATCCCTTGAGTTTTTGGGTTTCTGGGTTTTGAGTGTTTGAGATTTCTGGGTTTTCTATGATTTTATGATTTTGGCTATGAATCTTTGGGGAAAAACGAGAAAAACTGATGGGTTTTCAGCATGGGTCTTTCAACATTGGTCTTTGTTCTCTTTTCTATAATTTTATTGCATTATTGATTTGATTTTAAGTGGGAAAGGAAGTTGATTCAATGGGTTTAATTTTGAATTCATGTCCTTGGGTCTGATTTTCTGGTTTGTGTTCTTGTGTTTTTGTGTTTTTAAATTTGAGTTTGTGTTTTTAAATTTTTTTTTATTTAGTTAAAATTGACAAATTATTTATAAAAAAAAAATAGATGCTGATGTGTCAGGAGTGATGTGGCATTTTTATAATATTTTAATTCTTTCGGCAGCCACCTCAGCAATTTCTGTCGGTTAACTGACAAAAAGGATCAAAATGGAATGCGTTAATTGGTTTAGGGACTAAAAGTGGTAAAATTAAAATGTAGGGACCAAAATGGAAAAAAAACCAAAATGTAGGGACTAAAAATGCATTTACGCCTTTTTGATATTTCAATTTTGAGAGTAAAATTTTGGCTTTTTGGGCACCATACATTTCAATACAAGTCGCTTTCCCTTTTTCTTAGTCAAATACTAGTATGTGCAACGGCTTTTGTAGCTCATTATCTTTTTTTGAGATTTGACATTTGTTGAGCTATAAAGCAAAAACATAAAGGAATGGAAAGATATATAGGCACAAGTTTATGCATGTATCAAAACCATCAAGACCATTGACTAATCATTCATGACAAGCTTGAAGATCGATTTACAATAGTCACACATAAATGTCAAGATTTTTCCCACAAAGATAGATATGCATACATAACAAGTTTAGCTCGAAAATGCATTACGTCATTAGTACGAAGGTACTAGGCCAAACTCACATGTGAAATGTGCTTAAACATATAGGATCAAACTTTTTGAATTTTTCACTTTTTATGTGGTTTTAGATTTTTACTCACACAAAACAAAAGCATAAAAGTAAGATCAAATGCAAAAACAAAAACAATGCATATAAAGAAATGCATGATGCACAAATGCATGACAATTAAGCATCTAATGCATAAAGGGTCCTACAAAGATCGAAAGAATTAGATCAAAGACCAAAAGAGCATAAGCTCAACTATAGGAATCATTCCTCATCCAAACGGAACGATTGTTTGGAATGAGTGTCTCATGAGAAGTGAGACGAGGGTTGGAAGAATGAGAATCGGAGATGCACATAGACAAGGAGGTAAGAGCATCAAAAACTTTCTTCAACAACTTACCATTTTTCCCCAAATCCGGTTTAGCTTGCAAAGCACAACTTCTAAGAAGCTCAAGTTTCTCTTTTCTTTTGATTCTTTTAAGAGCTTGAAACTTGGAGTAATGATGTCTAAGATAATCAAAGACACCACAATGGTAACAAACAATGGGTTTAGGTCCACTAGGCTTTTTAGAGAGGGATCTAGCATCATGGTTTTGTTCTTTTTTCAACATGGGGCATTGAGGTCTTATGTGACTAATCACACCGCAATGGTGACAAGTAGACATGGCAAAACGGGCGGGTCGAGTCGGGTTCGGGTCGGGTCAACCGGGTCACAAGTCAAACGGGTCACGGGTCAAAAACGGGTCATTTTAAGCGGGTTGAAAACGGGTTCAGGTCAATCGGGTTGTGGGTCGGGTCTAGTTGGGTTGGGTTGACCCGTATTTTCACATGAAGTTTTTTATTTTTTTATAAAGAAAACAATATGTATTTTGCCATTTGGATAGTTATGTAACATATTACTTGATGTAAAATGCATTATTTTGAATTCACTACTTATATCAAGAATAAACTCAGTTAAACTTATTAATACTTATTCAATAATTTTAAAATTATACAAATCCTAACATTGCTATCTAAAACAAAACAATACAAAGATAAGTAAAACAAATATACAAGTTTTATTTTTACACAATATCAATATTCCAAAAAAAAAAATAATTACAAATGACTTATTGGATAACTCATTTGATAAAGAATAAAAACATATAAGAAAGTTACAATTTTAAAAATTAATTTTATAATCTATTATCAATTGTGGTTGACACTCTATTTCAATTTGAGATATACATTAAAGTTTGATTGTTTACTTATTTATACCTAGTCTCTTTTATGAAGATCATATCATTGTTAAGCAGCACACACTCTAGGAAATATCATAATTTATTTTGAAAAGCCGTTTATTTTGAACATAAATTTTTTAAAAATAGATCTAAGAATTCATAATTTATGCTAATTTGATACTTTGGCTTTACTATTTTCACACTTGTGAATGTGTCTCACACATATCTACAATTTTAAATCTATTTTTAACTTTACTGTAACCAGATTATCTTGGCATGTACTTTGCTATTTGATATCTAAAAATCTTTACTCATTACAGGATGCTCAACCATTTATTTTTCAATTAATTTGCATGCAGTTATGTAAATGTATCAATTGTTTCCTTAAAACTCACAATAAACAATTAAACCAATATTGTCTTAATTTCACTATTTTTTCTTACAAAAAAAAAAAGTTTTAAAAAAATGGTTCGGGTCGGGTCGGGTCAGAAAATTCTGACCCGTTTTGCCATGTCTGGTAACAAGTAGGAACAAACATAAATCTACTCAATTCCTTAGGATGGGACCTAAATAGAGATTGAGGCTTAAGAGCCTTTCTCTCCACTTTTTGGTTTCTTTTGTGTAGATGAATGTACATCGATTTGTCTTTAGTGGTAGAACTCACACGAGGCACAAAATTAGGTAACACAACATGATTGCAATAAGGATTTTCTTCATTTTTAGCAGTAGGTTCAGCAATCAAACACTTGGCATGCATCTTAAGAGATTCATTTTCACATTTAAGATCATCAACAAGTTTGTTAGACAAAACAAGTTTAGCATCCAAGTCCATATTCAAACATTCAAACTCTTTCAACTTTTGAAGAGAATTTTCAGCAAGCTTCTTATGCTTTTCAATCAATTTATTGGATTCATTGAACTTAGCAATCAAATCATCATTTTCACAACGAAACTTGCTCAAATTTTTATGAAACTTCTTGGCCTCTTTCTTCAAGAGTTTGATGTTAGGAATATCAACAACACCCATAGATTCATGTAACATGTCATCACAATCATGTGGATAAACACTCATAGAGACATTTTCAGATGGCATGTTACAATAAACAGTATCCATAGAAGCATACAAAGTACTATCCATGGCAAAATACAAAAGGAGTCTAGGATCACACTTTGGTAATGAAACCAAAACAAGTGTACCCGCTCTGATACCAATTGAAAGCTAGAATTTGTGTGAAAACACAAGAGCTTGTTTAGACCCCTAATTAAAAATAATGGCTCGGTTAATTTTAACTCTAACTTAATCAATGTATGGAAACAAGAGTAAATGTGCGCCATGAACCGATACTACTCTAGTGCATAAACATGAACATCAAACAATAAAGTAAAGCACAAAAGTAAGGGAAGAGAGATGCAACCACAAGATAACACCAAGACGTGTTATCGAAGAGGAAATCGAAGAACTCGGCGAAAAACCTCTCTGCCACCTTCCAAGTGGTAATCGATCCACTAGAGAATAAAGTTGGAGTACACGAATAACAAAAGATCCTCCAAGCCTAGTTTACCTCATGTACTTGAGCCCTCCAAGCTCCTACTACCAACTGACTTAATGAAACCTTGTCTTCTCTAGCTCTCCAGATCACGTAATACACCCGATTGCATCCGCCAAGCCTCATCGGCTTCTTTTGGCAAATCCCCAAAGCTTCCCAAGCTCCAAAACACTCTTTACACTCTGAATAGGTATGGGTTGTTTGGGTACAAATCTCCTCTTAAGGTATGACAATGGGAGAGGGAATGAGAAGAGGCTAGAGATTTATCACTAAGGATGAGTAGCTCTCTCTCTAAAAGATGGGTGTGTGTGTTGTAGAAAACCTATCTAGGATTTTTCGCTTTGAATGGTCTCCTTATACTTTTGTGGGTAATGAGGGTATATATAGTATAGGTGAAGGGTAAGAAAGTCACACTTAAAAATCCTCTAGGTAGAATATTTCGTGAGTATCTCGCGAGAAGGCCTTACCCGCGAGACACTCGCGAAACTAACAACCTGACACGATTCTTCAACTTCCAGTCATGTGGCTACTTCACGAATTAGCTTCTTGCGAGCTTCTCACGAAATCCACTTGATCTTCAATTAAGCTTGAGTCTTCACCAACTCTTAATACTAAACCCAATACAATAAAATCCCATAAAAATACAAGGAAACAAATTTGTGCAATTACTACACTTTTTGTCATGAAATAAGCCAACACTAATGTTATGAGAAAAATCATAACTTAACAATAATGTACAATAAATTGAATTTATGTTTAGCAATTCAAATTGTCATTAATCTATATGTAGAAAAGGTACCTTGCTGAAATACTTGCTCATGAGATTACTTCCTCATCAATTTCTGCGCGAGCAATGTGAGCTATATTGGACCAATCATTTCCAGTCTTATTTTGGAGTTTTGATTTCAACAAAGAGCACTCTTTGATGCAGAGGAAAAATAGGGAGGATGGAAGACCCTCTTCTAGTAAGGATCAGAGTTTGTTACAACAACTAATCTCCAATGTCTTGAGACCAGTAAGATGTTGAAGCCCCTTGTAGTTCAGATTTTTGAGATTCAAAAGTCCGCTGATGCGTGGAGATTTGAGACTGTTGGGTAGTAAATTCTCTTCTGGAAATGACACCACGTTTTTACGTTTGCCTTCAATCTCCAACCGACTAAGACATGCAAGCTTTTGCAAACCCCACTCCTTCCCAAGCATGAGTTTCTGCAGAAAGTGATACCGAGTAAACTTAGTTTTGAAGGCAAACCTACTTCTGAAAGTGACACAAGTTCTGGACAATTATTTATAAACATTGAATGTAGAGAATTGAGTGTGTGCAACTGATGAGGCAATTCCATGAGATTCTTGCAATTGGAGAACCAAATGGATGTCAGTTTTGGAGTAGGCAATCCTCCTTTTGGAGAAGACACCAGCTTAGGACAATCCCTGATCTCCAAGGCCTCAAGAGACATGGGGCTTTCTTGAATTTCCTCTGGCATTGAAAGGGATTCTAGATTTGTACAATCCCAGATAGAAAGAGTTCTAAGATTTGGAAAGAAGCTTAGTGGGAGGGATATCAGGAAATCACAGCTATTCCCTATGCACAAATATTCAAGTTCTTCGTATTGGTCTGTTTTCTCTGCAGGTGGGAGAAACTTAAATTCCCTGCAGTTTTGGATATAAAGATTTTTAGGGAAGCAGGTGGATGGCCTTGAAAGGACTTGAGAGAACAGCAATTAATGATATACAAATGTTGGAGAGAAGATATTTTGTCCATCACTTCTTTAGGTATGAACTCCAGAGTATCACATCCTTTAATTTTAAGGTTTTGCAGCCCCAATGGCAATTCCAACAGTTGTGATATTTTTGAAACTTTCAAGCTTTCAAAAGAGGAGAGGCCTTGCATTCCATCTTGGTTGTTCGAGGTTTCAGTTTGAGTCACAGGGCATTTTGTAGCACCTTCAGTCATGGGCGGTGAGGATTCTACAACACCTTCAAATGTAAAGATGGTCATTTGCTTAGAGAATGACCCAACTTTGTCATCACTTATGAACATAACCTTATCGTGATAATGTAAAAGCCTGTTGTGAATTAAGGCCTGTGTCATAAGTTTAGTCACAAGCTCTTGAGATTTAGAGATCTCAACTTTTACTATTGAAGGAAATTGCTTGGGTAAGTTCTCCCTCAGCTCGGGGCATCTTGGTATAGAAAGCTCTTGCAAGCAAGGGAATTCTCCACCTTCAACATCAAATGAAACCCATTCTTCCCATTCCAACATCCCCTCAAATATCAGAGTTTCCAAAGACTGAAATGGCTTATCCATCCTACTGAATTCAGGACCTACCCTCTTTACTCCATCCATCTGTTCAATAATGAGTACTTTTAGAGCTGGTAACTATCTGAGTGGTGGCAAGTATAAGCAATTCTTGCATCTGCTCAGATGTAGGAAAACCATGTTAAAGAATGAAAAATCCCCTAACCAACTTGGAAATCTCACACCACAATAGAAAATAATGCTCAGCTTCTTCAAATTTGTATGAGGCAAAAGCTGTTCAAGCACATCTCTATCATTCTCCGGATCAACAATGTCTCCATTCCATTCCAAAAATATCTCATCAAGTTGTGTCTTCTCTACCAAGCCTGCCTGAGCTGCATCTCTTGCAGAGACCACGTTCTGCAACTTTGAAATTCGAAGTGTTCCATGAAGATACAAAATTCCCCCCAACTCTTTAATTGTTGAGCCACTTTTTTTACTGACAACAAAGTTAGAAAGTGTTTGAAGACTTCCTAATCTACTCATTTCTTTTGGCATCTCATTTAAGTCAGTTCCAATAATATCAAGATGATGCAAGTTTATAACCTTCCAGATGTTTTTTTGGCAATTTAGTAAGATAATGACAATTTGACAATATCAATGTTTGTAAATTGTATAGAGCACATACTGTTTCTGGTAAAATCTTGATTGCAGTGTGAGAGAGATCCATATACCGTAGATACTTCAACTTGCTAATTGAAACAGGTAGCTCGGTAATATGATAGTGAGATAAAGAAAGCACTCGTAAGAATTGCAGTTTGGACAACAAATTCTGTAGCTTAATACTGCTAAAATGACTTGATTCATGATCCAGTGACAAAAACGGTTCTTATAAACTTGGCTTTATCGATGGCCTCAAGTATCATTGGGCAGTCATATTTGCATTTGAAAAGTCACAAATGCTAGGTCCATGCATTCATGCTTGAGGTATCATCATACTCCAATCTGAAGCAAAATTTCCCAGAAACAAGAGTGGCTAAATGACTCATAAGATCGTGCATCATGAAACGTGATTTATTGCCATTTGATCGTTGAAGAAAAGACCTCAATGATAATTCACGAAAGTATTCATCACCAACCTCTTCCATGCTTCGATTTTCTCCAGGAAGTTGCAAAAAACCTTCTGCCATCCATAAGTGGACTAACTTCTTTTTCTCAAATTCATATTCCAGAGGAAATATTGAACAATATGCAAGGCATCGTTTTAGATGTACAGAAAGATGATCATAGCTCAATTTTAATGGACTAAAAACCTCACGTTTTTCACTTGGAAAATGTATTAGGCGCTTCAGTACAGATTCCCATTCCTCCACTTGTAGCTTAAGGCCCAAGAAAGCCCCAAGTGTTCTTAATGCTAAAGCCGCTAGATAGCTCCACGATTTCTTTGCCAATAACTCCTAGTTCTGGATATGAATTCAAGTCTTGGTCTTCAAAAGCAAATTTTGTAAACAATGACCAACAATCTGTATTTGATAATTCTCTCATAATATAAGCACTTTCAGTGCCCACCATTGATGCAACAGATTGTATGCGTGTGGTAACAATAACACAACTTGCCTCAGCAGCTCCTTTAAAGGGAGATAGTAAGAACTCCCAGTCGTGGCAAGTCTCAGCCCAAACATTATCAAGAACAAGTAAAAATTTCTTTCCCCGGACACCCTCTTGCAATCTAACTTGAAGTAAATTGAGATCTTTGAGATCACAAGATTGCATAGTGAACGACTCAAAAATTGCCTTCGTCACCATGAACATGTCAAAATGATCTGAAACATGAGCCCAGGCCTTCAATTCAAAATGTTCTCTAACTCTTATCATCATTGTAAATGAGCCGAGCAAGAGCAGTCTTGCCTATCCCAACCTCACCCACAATTGGAATCACGGACAACTCTTCACCACTTGCATCATCTGACAGTAACTGTTCAAAAATTGCTTCTTTACCATCATCCCTCCGGAATACTTCAGAGTCATCAACAGAAGGAGATGTGGGCATGCTGGGGGACTGTTTCATCTCATTTTGTATTCCTTTCTTCAAACCGAGCTCATCTGTTCGCTTGGCTAAGGATTTTAGCCTGGCAAGGATCTGCCCCATCTTTTTTTCTATC
The DNA here is from genome assembly GCA_028535905.1 of Quercus berberidifolia. Classification (NCBI taxonomy): domain Eukaryota; kingdom Viridiplantae; phylum Streptophyta; class Magnoliopsida; order Fagales; family Fagaceae; genus Quercus; species Quercus berberidifolia. The sequence continues at coordinate 8,553,366 of JAPQVW010000003.1, read as the reverse complement.
CCCCTTTTGTGGCTCTTAACCCACTTGCCTAATAAATGAATGTCCCCAACTGGACTAATCTCGCCGTGAGATTCTGCATCAAACTCATGTTGCTGAGCTTCAGTGGAGATCTCATCTACGAGATCCCAAAAATGATAGACAACATCTTGAAGCTCGTCCCGCCATGCTTTGACTTCTTGGCTCTTGCCCTGCTTCTCCTCAGCATCATTAAGCACCAAAGTAACAGACTGCAACCTTGTCTTAAACTTCTCCAGCAATCCATTGTCGACTTCTTGAATTTGGAGGAAGTCAATGATTTCTTTGGAAGCCAAACTGTCCAACAGCACCTGAATTGCCTCTCCCATCAACGAGTCAGCCATGCTGCCAACTTTTAATGAAAGAAAGACAGGGAAAGACAAATAGAGAAACAAGAAAGAGATCGATCAACTTCGGCTTTTGAAAGCTTTTTGAAGCAAGATCAAGCAGAAGAATGACAAAGCTAATAACAAGTTAACAAAGTGGCTTGAACTCACAGCTGATTGGTGGTAAATACTAGAAATCAAATCTAGTTATTGGCTTTTAATAAGTCAATGGGATAGGCTGGTTGAGTATACTTTTATGTTTTCTTCACCTGTATATATCTCAAGATAGTTTCTTAGTACAGTAAGCAAAGAGATTATTCATGATAATATTCCCATTGTTGTTTTTTATGATGGTATACCAGTTGTTATCATTTCCTGGCCGACGGTTTTGAACGTTATCTGCTATTACAATACTATAACATCTCATCTTTCCTGTAAACGAGTTTCCTTTGTAGAGAGGATTTAGCTTTTGAAAGCTTTTGCAGCAAGAATCAATCAAGATGGAAGAAAGCTCATGACTAGTAAACAATGTGCCGTGGAGCCACAGGTAACTAGCGATAACTACTAGAAATCTTATATATTAATTGCATCCTTATTTTGTTCTCTTTACTATTGTTTCTTTGTGATAGCTAGCAAATTTCTTGAGTATAAAAAGAAGAAGAAGACAAACCTCTATTGTGCTGATAAAGGAATATTCCATGATCATGAATCAATCGTTATTTTCAATGATGGTATACCAATTCTTGTTATTTCCTGGCTGCTGGTTCTGAAAAATTGGTCGTTATTGCAATACCTTAACATTCCATCCTTCCTTAACGCCAAGAGGCTCAAGCTCGTTATAGGTCCTACCAGTACCAATAGAATAAGTCATAATTTTACTTGTAGTGCAAATATAACAACAATAGGACTAACTACTGTATATTCGCTATATTGGGTTAATTGTAACACAATTCTTATAGTTAAGATGTAGTTGCTATAGGTTTTTTGCTATGGACTTAGGTCATCAACAATAACCATATTAATTTTTTTTTTTTATTGTGGACTTGGGTCATCAATATGCTCTCAGCCCCTTGAACTCTTCTAATCTAAAATCTTCCACATGATCAGTGTTCGTGACTTCAAGGGCCATGCTGAAGGTTTGAGACCATAGAAATTGTATTGTGATAATGCTATGTGGCTTTAGCTTTGCTTGCCAAATAAGAACTTCGTCTTTGGATTCGCATTTTGTACTCAAAAGTTGTGGTAAAATAGAGGTTTTTGACCTTTCTATGGTCGCACACACAAAAGACATTTAAAACCTCTCAAAGCTCTGTTTAGGACAATTATAGTGTGGCCTTGTATAGTTTATCATGTATGTCACGGATTCTAAAGTCATTAAATAGTCAATTAATTATTTTTTTTCTTTGAGCTGCTCCTTGGACAATTGGTCTTGTGCTTGGAATTGAAATATTACAACTCAAACAAGGTTAAAAAGGCATGGAATTTGCCAACACTAAGCTTAACAAGGAGTGTCTGGTAAGATGTTTACATTCAAGTCATGCAATTTGCACTTGATTTACATTACCTATCACTAGTTTCAGGTTAGGAGTAGGAAAAAAAAAATATATATATATATATATATATATATATATATATATATATATATATATGCTTTCTTGAGAAACAAGTAGAAATTATATGTAGGTGTTGAAGTCTCAGTCACTTTATCATAAACAATGTTGCAACTAGTTAAAATCATAAGTTTTGATTAAAGTATTATTACTTTCAGATGAACATACAATTGCACTATTTTTTTATCAAATAGTAATAGTAATGGTATTACTGGTCATAGCAGGCCACATTAATATTTATGAAATTTTGTGGCCCTAATTTATGATGGCTAAAACCTCTAATAAAAATAATAAAAAATAAAAAGGTCAAGCCCAAAAAAAATAAATAAACCCCTCACACCCAACAAAACTAATTGGGCATGTCTAGGTTGGTTCCAAACTTTCACAGGTTGGCGTGTCTAGGTTGCCCATTGTTGCCTAGTCTTTGTTGGGCCTGCGGAGTTTGATTTCTCTTTGTAAGGGATGATTTTGGTGTTAGGATTTACATATAAGGAGGAGGTCTGATGATTCTCTTCACCAAAAATCATTTGCGTATAAGGTGTGTGTGTTGAAAGCAAGGTTTTCAGACCCGGATCATTCATTGAACCATTAAAGGGAGAGGTTCAAAGTTTTTGAGGTCGAACTGAGGTTGAATCGGGGTCGAACCATGATGACGTCATAATTAATTAAAGCCTAAATATAGATATTAATTTATAAAACTAGCAAAATTGACAATATATCTATATATGTGAGGGAAATTTAATGATTTTCAAGCATATATTTAATAATTAAATAAGAAAGTTAATAAAATAAAATAATAACCATGAAAACATTAAAATTTATGATTAATTTTTAAAGTAAAGTTGAATATCTTTGAAGGATTTTAATTATAATTTTTTTTATTCCTTGTAAGAGATGGATAATTTAATTAAGTAGAATAAAATTGTAAAAAAAAAATAAATTGCTAAGGGGTTGGACCTCAAGGTTCTCACCGGTTTGTATGGTCCAACCCCAGTTTTAGTGGTTCATGGAATTAACAAAAAATTTGATTCTTTATGTTTAAAAAACCGGTTTTCATCTCAGTTCATAGTTTTCACTGTCCGACCTCCCAGTCCGGTCCGGTTCTGAAAACTATGGTTGACAATGTTGTGTTTGATTGCCAATAAAGTGAGAGAGTATAGATATTATGTTTGGTTACCATGAAAGTAGTGGAAAAGGAATTTTTATTTTTATTTTTAAAAGTACTTTTATATTTTTATCATTTTATAAAAATAACATTTTTTGCCATCCAAGCACCAACATAGCACTTTAAATAGGAGTATTATTTAAATATTTTTTTATGGTAATTAAGTGAAACGTAAATAATATGTTAGTTAGGTCAACATTTTCTATTAGATAGACAATGTCAATAAAATGAAAACCATCTCAGGAAACTCAAGGATTAAAGTGAAACAAGGGGGGAAAATCAAGGATTAAAATTTAAAATGAAAAAACCCCATAAATATAGGGATGAAAAGTCAATTTGAGCCTTTATTGTTTTCTCGCAACCAGTTAAATAGAGCAATTTTATTGACACAAAAAATAATTTCCTTAAAAAATCACATTTTTTTTCACAAATGCATGGCAAGTTGTAATTAGAACTTCACTTTGACATGAGTCCATTACAACATCACTTTTATTAATAAGAATCACAACATACTTCTTCAACAATTGTGAAGAACTTAGGAAATATATAAATTGTAGAGTTACTGAATTACATGACCATGAAATCCATTGAATTACATAACCATAAAGTCCAAACTCCAAAATGAAATATGAGAATACCCGCCAAACAAGAATGGATCCAAGATGAAAGGGTCCAAGCTGTATTCTTTCTGTTCTTCTCTGGTTGAACTTAAAGCGGTGCACAATATGTAGCTTCATGGTGAAGATCTATCAAACCATGAATGAAGGATGAATCATGTGCTACTATGGATTGGACACGGACACTGCCGATCAGAATTTTATGACTGCCAATGAGATGAACATTTTTAGAGAAGGAAAAGAAAAATTCATTTACATGGTTAAGAATTTGTAATACTTTGAAACAATATAACTATGCACTAGCACATCTGTCCAGTATAGGAAAGATACCTGAAGAAAATTGAGTGTTTTCATATTTTTGCTTTCATCAGTGTTCATTCACTTGATCAGGAATCGGGAAAATGTGTATGCCAGAAATGTGAGAAATCTTGGGCCTTTCTACACCTCCCTCTTGGCAACGAGGGCCAAGTAACAAGCATTCAGTGATTAAAAGTGAAGTAAGAGTGGTGGGCAATCCCCCTGCTGGCATTGACTCGAGCTTCTCACAGTCATTGATCTCCAGTGTTTCAAGCGAGGTGAGGTCCTGAAGGCCTTTGTTGAGGGCTTCGAGGTTTGGAAGACTACTAATTTGAAGAGAAGTGAGAGCGTTGGGCAACAGACCCTCTTCTGGAAAGGACTTTACATTACTGCAGCCACCTTTAATCTCAAAACAAGTGAGAGATACAGTTCCATGTAAACCCCGTTCCTTTTGAGGTGTAAGATTGTTGCAATTACTAATAATCAGAGATTGTAAGTTAAGGGGCAAATTGCCTTGTGAAAATTGAGAGAGCTTTGGACAATTGAATAATATTCCAATCTTAGAAGACATGGTAAGCAAGTATGCAACCCCCTCCAGGAAGAGATTCCAGCTCTAGGCAATCCTTGATTTTAATTTCCTGAAGAAATGTGAGAACCATATCTTGAATTGAAAGGGACTTTGAGATTCCCACAGTAGCTAATATGAAGATATTGAAGCTTGGTGAATATGCCTGATGGCAGAGATTCCAAAGATTCACAGCTATTTAATATATGCAAACGTTCAAGAACTCCAAATTGGTGCATTACATTCTCAGGTTGGAAGAACTCTAATTTTCTACAATAAGAAATAGGAAGTGATTTTAATGTGGTAAGAGAATCACATCCAAAAACGGAAACGAGTGAGGGGCAGTTAACTATTTCCAATTGTTGGAAACTTGCCTCCCAACAATTCTTCAGGCAGGGTTGTCAAAGCATCCAAACAATGCAGCTTCATTTCTTTCAAAGTTGGGACCCTCGGAATTGAAGCCTTAAGCTTCCGACACCCAGAAACCACCAATTTTGTCAAGGAACGAAGGCGCTTTGGTAAGCTCCCAATTAATTCAGGACATCCTTGTATTTGAAGCTCTTGGAGTGAAGGGAACTCTTCGCCTTCATTTGTAGAAGGTATCCAACGCACCCAATTAGGCAAATCCCCAAACCACAAAGTTTTCAAACATCTGAATGGCTTGACTCCCATGTGGCTGTTCCCATAAAATCCCGCATCTAGCTTTTGTAATCTTTCCATCTTTGAGATGCGGAGCTCTTGAAGAGAAGATAACTGCCCTAGTGGCGGCAAGGCCATACATTTTTTGCACCTGCTAAGACGTAGGAATACCATGTTAGCAAAAATGGCATCACCTAACCAATTGGGAAACCTTGTAGCACTATAGTTTTCAATGGTTAGCTTCTTCAAATTTTCATGAGGTCGCAGATTGTCTAGTACTTTTGTTTCAGTTTGTACTTCATGGGTGTCAGAGTTCCATTGGAAAACTAACTCATTAAGATAATTTTTACTTTTCAAGTCGGCCTTTGAAGCATCTATGGCATTGACTACATACTCCAGCTTTGAGATTGTAAGTGTACTTCGAAGATGTGAAAGCTTGCCCAATTCATTGATCCTTGACCCACTATCTTTGCTCACAACAAAATTGGTCAACACTCAAAGACTCTTCAATCTTCCAAATGCAACTGGCATCTCTGCTAAGTTGGTTTCACTTGCATCTAGATGGCGTAAATTAATGAGGTCTCCAATGTTTTCTGGTAACACAGTGAGATTATAACAACTTGACAACAACAATGTTTGCAAATTATACAAAGAACATGTCGAGCTAGGTAATTCACCGATTCAAGTGTGGCAAAGGTCCATTAACGTAGATGAATCAATTCACCCAAAAAGTCAGGCCGCTTACGGATCGCTTGACCAGAAAAAGAAAGCACACGTAAGTGCTTCAGAATTGGCAAATATAAATCACTTACCATTTTGCTTAAGGCAGAGCATTGAGCATGATTTGAAAAGCTTAGTGGAAGGAAGGTTCGAAGAGACTTCAATTCCTGAAGTGGCACGAATTTCTCAGGGCCATCGAGGCGGTTGGTTGACAATGCAAAATGGCGAGCCTTTTCTGAAATTCCATACAGTTTGCCATCCTCAAACTTGCAACAAAATTCTCCAGATGCAAATTGAGCTAAATCATTCACAAGGTCATGCATCACAAAGAACAATTTGTTGCGAGGTGATTGTTGAAAAAATGACCACGATAATAGTTCACGAACGTACTCATTTCCAACCTCTTCTATTGTGTCATTACCATTTTGTTGCTGTAGGAAACCTTCTGCCATCCACAAGAAAACCAATTTCTCTTTTCCAAACTCATAGCCCTTAGGAAAAATTGAACAATAAGCAAAACATTGTTTGAGATGTGAAGGGAGATGATAGTAGCTCAATAATAAAGCGGATAGTATGTTACTCTAGTCATTAGGTAGATCCCATATCTTGCTTTTCAGTATTCTATGCCATTCCTCAACTTCTACTTTCGAGTGCAAGAGGGTTCCAAGTGTTTCTGTAGCTAAAGGCAGGCCTTTGCATTTTTTGACAATCTCCTCACTGATTCTCTTTAAGGTTGGTTGTTCTGAAGGGTTTCTCGTATTAAATGCATGTTTTGCAAATAATGACCAGCAGGCTTCAAATGACAACTGCGGCAAAGGATAAGTAACAACAGCATGCATGATTGATGCAACAATTTGATTACGAGTTGTCACAATAATTTTACTCCCATAGGCTCCAACTGATAAGGGTCTTGACAGCAAATCTCAATTACTAAAGTTCACATTCTAAATGCCATCTAGAACAAGTAGAAATCTCTTTCCCTTTAATTTCTGCTTTAGTTTGACTTGAAGAACATTCAGGTCTCTGACATTGCAATCGCTTGGAGTGATTGATTCAAAAATGGTTCTTGTGATGTTTAAAACATCAAATTCTTCTGAAACATAAGCCCATGCTCTTAATTCAAAATGTTCATCCACCTTTGAATCATTATACAAGAGCTGAGCGATGGTCGTCTTGCCAACCCCACAAATCCCAACTATAGCAATCACAACCAATTCTTGCACACTACCAGCAAGCAAAAACTCCATTAGTTCCTCTTTATTCTTTTCTCTGCCAAACACTTCGGATTCATCAACTAAAGACGTTGTGGGAAACATGCATGATGGTTTCCCCCTTGCAATTCCATTGAGATTGAGCAGATCTCTCTGGTTGGATAAAGAATCTAGTCTTTCAACTATCTTTTTCAGCATGGCTTCTTGATTACGCGGATTAAGAACAGAGAATTGACCAGGTGCTACCTGTTTTCCATTGGCCTTAGCTTCAGCTTCCAACTCTCCTAGTAAAGCTATGGTGGCAATCTCATCCAGCAAATCATCAGCATTGTAGGTAGCATCTTTGAGCTCATTGATCCACCCTTTTACTGCCTGATTCGTGATCTGGTTCTCCTCTGCATGAATGACCACTGCATTAACAGTCAGCAGAGCTGTCTTTAGCTTGTGAAAGAGTGTTTGATCAAAATGCTGACCTCGGAAGAAGGCCATAACCTAGGGAGAAGCCAGCCTATCAAACAGCACTTCAAAAAATGCAGAAAGTAATGCCCCTCCCACAAGTTCGGGAAGCAGTTTTTTGTTGCTTTATCAAGAACAACAATGAAAAAAAGAGCTTGTGAATGTGTCTGCAATCTGCAACAATTGCTTCTTTTCTTATTCCCATATAACCTTGAATCTAATGGGAACCTTCTTTTCTTATTCCTATATTTTGATTTATTTATTTATTTTGTGATTTGGTTGGATCGCCTAATATGATTTTTAATATGTGGTCTTCATAGTAGCTTTGAATTGATCGCTGCCTATGATCAAGTCAAAAAAATATTCAATTCATATGGTATTTAATTAGACCAAACATAGGTAAGATTAAAGAATTTATTTTCAATAAATTCTAGGAAACTACATGTATCATAGTACCAATATTCACTTGGTTTAAGGATTAAGGTCTTTTAACTCATTTTTTCTAAAGCTACCAAACACTAGAAAATACAGAAAATTATTTTTACATAATGTTTACATAAAAAATTCATCTCCTAGTTATAGAATTTTTTTATTTTTAAAAAAAGTATTGTATTTTATATTTCTTTCATTGAAACAAACTTCCAAAATAAGAAATAGTATTAATCTTTAGATTGAGCCGGCCAAACATTTGAATAATATCCAATTCATTATTTTCGATCTCTCTTTTTGGACCTTCACCTTTTTACAATGTTGGACATTATTATTATTATTATTATTTTGAGAAGGAAATTGATGGATTTTATTAATGTAATTCAACTACATCCAATTGTAAAATCGAAACAATATGAGATGGAATATCTTCCATCTATACTTGAAAATCTAGTATGTATAATGCATTTCTAGCTAGACTATGAGCAACTCTATTATCATTTCTTTTAATGTGAGAATACAACAATCTTACAAAATTGTTTGCAAGCACTTTCACAAGCCCGTTGGTGATAAGCTACGCTCCTTTGACTTCAAAGCTTGAATCAAGTCAAGAGAATCACCTTCAAGGATAGCACTATGAAATCCCAACTCAAATGCAAAAGACAAAGCCTTGAAGGTTGCCAGTGCCTCAATCTCTTTAGCCTTGTATACTTGAGGGATTTTTTGAGAGCAAGAAGCCAAAACATCCCCATTACTATTCCATATCACCACACCAATACCGTACATATTAGATGCACCAAAACCAGCACCATCAAGATTTATTTTCACCAGCCCACTTGGCGGACAACTCCACCTTGTCCCTCCACTGCCATTGGTAACTCACTGAGATGTTGGACAAGTTTTGTTTTATATGTTGTATTTACCTTCTTTTTTAATATATATATATATATATATATATATATATATATATGTATGTATGTATTTTTGGGTTTATTCTCCTCGTACCATGTGTATAGTCCCTTTACCTTTTTAATTTAGACACTTCAAATTTTGAGTAAATTAGATTTTAAACTCTATAGTTCAAGGGTATAATAAATTATCTTATAGTTTCAAAACGAACAAATCTAGTATTGAAGTTTTAGAAAATAACAAATTAAACTTTAATTAATTTAAGCAACATCACATGAGTTGAGGGTTTGATTTGTTACTTTTCAAAATCTTGGGGTTTAATGTGTTATGTATTGAAACTATAAGATTTTATTATTTTTAGAAATGTCAAGATTTAATTTGAAACCGTTAAAATTATAGGGTTTAATTTGTTACACCCCCTAAGTTATATGGTTAAAAATATAACTTTTCCTAAACTTGTTTTATTGCGATTAATAAATAGTTTTTACCGCATCTATATATCTATATATATTTAAAAGTTAAAGCATAGCATTTATTGTTGTTATGCTCCTGTTAAGCCAAATTAGTGGTCACATTACTATTTTATTTTATTTTTTTGGTTTTCCATCTTTATTGATTGTCTATTGCAAAATTAATTTTTTGCGGCCAAATGTGATGCAATTCACGCCATCATAAATTCTAATTGTCTACTGTCTATATTGAAAGCTCATTTCAACATTGAGTGTCATTTTCTTTCCGTCCTTATACACACACAAACACACACACATTTTGCTACTCAATCATTGAGCCACATCATCTACTTATTTTTTATCTCTTCTTTTCTTTTCTAAACTTTTCTTCTCACTACTATCTACAAAAAAACAAAAACAAAAACAAAAACAAAAACCTTTTCTTGTCCCTATTTGTACACACCTATGTACGGTTACACTTCATCCAGCCTTTCCCTTCTCTTTTTGCCACTTTAACCCCCCCCCCCCCCAACACACTACTCGCTACTTCACCATTACATTTCATCATTTTCACTTTTTTATTTATAATTTGACTCTTCTTCTTCCCAGTTTATTTGTACACATCTACTGTTACACATCCTCCAACCTTTCTCTTTACCTCTTTACCTCCCCCACTACTCTTTACTTCACCGTTACAATTCCTTCATCATTTTCCCTTTTTTTATAACTTGACTCTTCTTCTTCTCATTTTATTTGTACAAACCTACGGTTACACTTCCTCAAACTTTTCCCTTCCCTTTTTGCCTCTTTACCTCCCCCTCTACTCTCTACTTCACCGTTGCACTTCCTTTATCATTTTTTTCTTTTTTATAACTTTTTTTCATCCCATTGTATTTGTACACACCTATGATTACTCTTTCTCCAACTTTTCCTTCCCTCTTTGCCTCTTTACCTCCCCCACTACTCTCTACTTCACCATTACACTTCCTTCGTCATTTTCTCTTTTTTATAACTTGACCCTTCTTCTTCCTATTTTATTTGTATAAATTTGATATAATTTCTCCCATTCAATCCGTATATTTTCTCATACAAAAATTGCGAGTACTCTCTCTCTCTCTACTTTCTTTTGGTGAATTTTTGTTCTTTTTTATAACTCTAATTAAGATTGATGGTTTTTTTTTTTTTTTTAATATGTGTTTTGGTATTGTGTGTGTGTGTGAGTTTTTATTTTATTTTAAATTTCTCATTACAAAGTCTTCTCTCTCCCTTTTATATCTTTGATTGAATTTTGGTTTGAGTTAATACTTAGTTTTTTTTTTTTTTTTTTTTTTTTAATATGGCCATGAATTCAAATATTTCTACCAATTTTTTAAATAATAAATTATGATAAGGTCTGTCTTTTATTTCTTTGGTTTCATTTTAATTTTGGTTAAGATAAATTTGTAATTTTGTGATGAGTTTTGATTATCATGATATCTACTTATTCTTTAAGAGAGTTGAAACTTATAAAGTTTAGTTGTATATTAGGTTAATATAACACACTACAACAAAAATTAGAAAGATATGGTTCACCTTAAAAAAAATATTAATCAAACACACAAAAAATAATAGAATGATATATTTGTAGAGAAGATAAAAAAAATACGTGAAGAAATCTTTTAAAAAAATTGAAAATACTTGAATTAAGTGTTACTTTTTATATATTGCACCCCCATTATATAATATTTATATATATTCCCAAGCATTGCGTGGGTTTGCAACTAGTTATATGTACAATTGAATCATTAAACTAGTGGATTCCAGTTAGCTCAACCATTATAGGTTGAAACTCTATAAAAAAAAAAAAATAAATAAAAAATTCTATTACCAGAAGTTAGAAAAAAATTATAAAAATTATTTTTAATTATTTTAATTGTCAATCATAAATTTTAATTTTGACAAAAGGTTTAGTAATATAAACTTTTATGGCGAAACTAAACTATTAGTCCCTAAAGTTTATCTTGTGAGCGCAATTAATCCCTCATGTTTCAAGTGGGCACTATTAGTCCCTCAAGTTTCAAAATTGAGCATTATTAGTCTTTATTGACGTGGCAACTTAAGTGTCAAATGCCAACTCAACTATTTAATTATAAGGTTGCTGCATAATTTTTTAATTGATTATTATTTAGAAAAATGGTATGTCCACAACTTTTTTATAACATTTTTACAAAAAAATTTAAGTGGCAGGTTGTTACTGGTTGTTATTGTTGGGGCAAAAAAGTATTCTTAGTATTAGGTTCAAATTTAAACCAATAACAACTAACCACCTGTGATTTGTTGTAAAAATGTTGTGGACGGAGTATCTCTCAATCTATATCTATATATTACTAAAAGCTGAAGCGTAGTGTTTAATACTGCTAGTCTCATGTTGCGCCACATCAGCTGCCACGTCATTTAAAAAAAAAATATTAAAAACTGAAGCGTAGCGTTTAATGCTGCTACTCTCACGTTGCGCTACATCAACTGCCACGTCATTTTAACCTATATATTATTACTAAAAGCTGAAGCGTAGCATTTAATGCTGCTGCTCTCATGTTGCGCTACATCAGCTGCCACGTCATTTAAAAAAAAAAAAAACTAAAAGCTGAAGCGTAGCGTTTAATGTTGCTCTCACATTGCGCCACATCAGCTACCACGTCATTTAAAAAAAAAAAAAATTGTCCTACAATTCTAAAATGGTTTTTACAAGTTTTGGCTTTAAAAATACATTCCACTACTTATTTATTTACTTCCACTATCACCTTACAATAAATCTAGCCCACCAGTTATTTATTTACTTCCACTATTACCCTATAATAAATCTATATAATTAATCTAGCTCACCTCTTATTTATTTAGTTCCACTATCAGGCCCAACTCAAAACCTTTTCAGTTCAGCTTCGGGATTTTGTGTGAACATTTTTAGCTTAAAGGAAGGAAAAAAAACAAAAAAAAAGTTGAATCCCTTACCAATTTCCCTATAATTGTTTTTAACATTTATTTATTTTAATATTTACACTTCTCCAACCTTTCTCTATCCCTTACCATTTCATCTCCCCACTACTTCTTTAATCTTTCTTCCTCTCTTACTTCTTCATCTGAAAGTTCAAATAGTGTAAAAACACCCTTGAATTTTTAGACTCCCAATTTACAAATTAACCAATTCAAGTTTTATGTCAAACAACTAATGTGTGGAAATTGAACATAAGCTATAATATAGAATTGGAAAAACTATCTAAACCAAATTAAAATCACAACTCACAGCAGATAATAAAAGGCAAAGATAAAAGGGAAGAAAGATGCAAACACAAAGACAACACGCGATGTGTTATCGAAGAGGAAACCGAAGCCCTCGGTGTAAAACCTCTCTGCCGCCCTCCAAGCGGTAAACAATCCACTAGAAAATGTAGTTGGGATACATGGACAGCAATAGACCCTCCAAGCCTAATCTACCTAGTGCATCTAAGCCCTCCAAGCTTCTTGCTCCAACGAGGTTGCGCCGAATCTTTTTCTTTTCTAGCTTCCCAGATTCCGCTACTAGACCGTAGTATCAACCAATATAGATTGGCTTCTTCCTAACTGCTTCCCAGAACACCAAATAGCCCTCTCACAGTAATGAATATGGTGATAACAAGGTTTTGGTAAAATGCCTCTCAAGAGTTTGACAATGGAGAGGAAAAGACTTGAGAAATTTGAAGAGACTCTAATGTATAGATTGTAGGTGAGTCAATCTTGTTTTACTCTAGGGTTTCTCTCTCAAAATTCTCTCTGAAAGCTCTCTTTCATTTGTGGGTATAAGGGGTATTTATACTGAGGAGAGAGGAGAATGTGAAACGTCAGGTTTTTCAAAACAAGGGTGGCTTGTGGCTTGGCCTCGTGACTTGACTGAGTCGCGAGCCCTAGTCGGGAGATAACCGTATGGTCAGTTGTCCTGTTTTTTCCTATAGTGCTTCAGCTAACATAACTGTTCACCTTCTGGCATGCTTGGCACGTGTGCTGCATCTGGCAGCTTGCAGCCGCGAGTCACCCGTGAGATCAAGCCGTGAGTCTTTGTTTTCTTGCACATTCTTGAGCAATCAACACTCTATCTCACTTACTACCCTTACAACAAACCCACCTAAATACAGGGTTACTAAATGCTGAAATATAAGCAAATTTGGCACGGAATAAAGCCAATAAGATGGTTGATTAAATTCAACCTTACATCATCTTCCCACTACCCTCTACATTAATATCATTCTTCCTTTTATCATTCATCTTTCTTTATTTTTGTCTCTTCTTATTCACACCATCTTACTATAAATTTGTCACTATCTCTTCTATTCTATGCATAGTTTTCTCTCACAAAAAAAAAAAAAAAAAAGTGGTACTCTCTCTCTCTCTCTCTTTATATATATATATATATATTTTTTTTTTTTGGTGGATTTTTTTTCTTGCCTCTCTATTTTTGGTTGATAATTTTTTATATTCTTTAAAACTCTATTTTGGATTAATGGGATTTAGTTTTGTTTTTTAAATTGTTGTTATTTTATTTTATTTTTTTTTATTCTCTTTGATTGTTAAATATTATCCTATTGTGTTCTAAAGAATTAAATATAGCATATAAAAATATAATATTATTATATTACATAGCATGATTTGGATAATTTGGTATTTATTTTGTCACATATCATGATTTTATAGTGCTCAATTTAGATGTTAAACTATGAGACTTTACTAATTTTTGTTTATTTTCTAATCCTTTGTGGTAGACAAAGTACTCTTAATTGTTGTATTAGAAGTACTCTATAATGCCATTCATTTAAAGAAAAGTAAAGGTTAGCCAAACGAAAATAATCGGATAGGTGACAAATTTTAACTTTTTCAATTTTATTTTAATTATTATTATTTTATAACAATGCATGTATAGAAATTTAATTCTTAGATATTGCTAATAAATTTTTATTTGCTAATATGTTTTGGGTGACCGAAATTATAATTTCTACAAAGAAAATAACCTTAATAGATTATAAAAAACAAAATTTTATCCTAATATTGTTTCAATTAATCATTGTAAAGTTTTATTAATTTTTTTTAGTTTACGTTTTTTTGGTGTTTTGGATTGTTCTTATATTACATTTATGATTGTTCCTATAATAAACAAAAATATAATTACAAAATACATTACTCATTATTAAATTAGTTTAAATTGAAAAAAAAAAAAATAAAACCACCATAAAAATAATTATCACGAACAACGCGCGAGTTCGCGGCTAGTTATTTATTATAATGAAAAAAAAATGATTTGCTTCAGCCCCCCTTTCTCTTACGCTACTTTCAATTTTCCAATCGAATCACCAGAGCATCTCAAAGCCAACAAAACTCTTATGAAGTTAGTATTGAGTTGAAGAGATCCACCTTTGAGTAGAAAAATTCTTATAAAACTCTCTCTCTCTCTCTCTCTCTCTCTCTCTCATTAACCATAAATCCTTTCTTGTTAATGGGAATAGTCTATGATTGGGTGTAGCCATGCAGGAAACCCAACATAGATCTATGCAATAAAAGGCAATCTTGCACCTAAACTTAGATCTGTGCAATAAAAGGCAGTTGGTGATCCCCATGAATGTTGGTTGGAGGAGGGGTAAATAAAAAAGGATTAAAGATTTCTAATGAAATGGATTTAAACCTTTTCATGTTAATTATAGTTATAGATCCATTGGAAATAAAGCTTAAAAGCAAAGAAACATAGAGATCTTTGGAGATTAGCCATTGGTGGATATCCATGGAGATTGTCAAACAACAAAGAGGTGTCTGTGCTGGTTGATGCGGCGGCGACAACAACCATTTGGATTAGAGGGAAGTATGGCTAACGGCAGCAACAACAGTAGTGACAGAGGCAACGGCACCCATTGGTGGAAGAGGAAGAGGAATAGGAAGCTTGGGGTGGTCATAGGAAATAAACAAAGAGTTTGGAAATGTTTTTAACAAAATAATATAAAAAACAATGACTCACATGCTAAAGTTGCTAACCTAGTGAATATTCCAACGTGGCTATTACAATATATATAGACTTACACTTAGTTTATAAAACACTTTGAAGTAAAAAGATTAAAAGATGTTAGGTCATTATGTTGTTAGCCACATAGGCAATAATACTAACGGTAGTTAAAAAATGACTAATAATGCTCAATTTTAAAATTTAAGAGGCTAATTGTGCTCACTTGAAATTTGAGCGAGTAATTGCGCTCACAGGGTAAATTTTAGAGACGAATAATATAATTTCGCCAACTTTTATCATAAAACTTAAGGTGATTTTTTATTAACTATTTCATTGTTCAACTCTGATCATATTTTTGAATAATATCTTTATTGTACCTTTAAATTTTAATGAGAAGTGCTACGTTCACAACATTTTAATAACAACAAATCATAGGTGGTTAATTGTTATTAGTTTAAATTTGAATATAACACTAAGATTATGTTTTTGTCTCAACAATAACAACCAGTAATGACCTGTCACTTAAGATTTGTTGTAAAAATGTTGTGAAAATGTTGTGAACATATCATTTCTCAATTTTAATTAACCCATGCATTAACACAAGTTCTACTAATTTAATAAAAAAAAAATTTTTTTAGGGAAATAAAAAAATAAAAAAATGGCTAAAATCTTAACAATGGTATATTAAAAATAAAAAAAGAAAGTAATATTTTTTCATTAAAACCCAATAATATTAACTCTTATATATTTAAGATTTTTTATTTCTTTATTCTGTATTTTTGTTAAGCAATTATCTATCTACAAGAACTTAGGATGATTTTTGTATTATCTATCGCAGACAATGAAAACTGTAAAACATCACCCTTATAATTTGAGTGTGGGTAATGATTTTCTCATACAACTAATTTTATATATTCCGAATATATCTACTTTTTTTACATTTTGAATGTAGATATCATCCTTTTGTGTTTTAAAATAAATACATCAACACATTTAATTTTGGATATTGTGTGTAGGCATTTGTGGATATTACCTAAGCTCGCAATTTTTAAATCCTGTATCATAGTCATATTTAGTAATATAATAATGTGTGGTTTTACTTCTTCATTTCAATCGTTTTGGAAAAATTGCTAAATCTTTTTAAATTATTAAAATTGCTGATAATTTAAACTCTAAAATTATTAATTGCTTTTTAGAAACCTTGTAATTTATTTTCATTGTCCGTCTTTGTCAACTTAAATAACATCATCTCAGGTTGATGCTTGTTAAAAAGAACACCAAACGGGACAAACTAGTCGGTAGCCGGCTAATCTATATCCAAAACGACATGCACTGTCAATAATTTAATTTAATTTATAAAATAATAATAATAATAATATAGAGAGGCTCAACTAATTTAATTTATATAAAAATAATAATAATAAAACCATAATCAAGCTAAATTCAAAGTTGTCAATGGATACTTGCTAATGAGGGCCAAAATGGGCAAATGCCCTTTTTTCGGAAATTAAACATCTTTGTGCCCTCATTCTGAAACTAAATAGGGAAATGCCCCTCTTTTGTAACTCGATAATCCTAAAATCGAGTTATATGAAATACTCGATACTCCGATAATCGAGTTATATACAGGTTTTTCCCGCACTGCTGGCATTTCTTTTTTTTGAATCTCTACGTAACTCGATTTTTAAATAATCGAGTTAGTTATACTATTATAAGCCCTGATTTCATACTGTCTTTTTGTCAGGTGGAGTGTTTCAATGTAACTCGATTCATGTAATATCGAGTTATAAAGTATACTTGATATCCGTAAAGTCGAGTTATTCTCTTATAATTTCTGCACACCTTCTCCCACTCAGTGTGCCTTGCTCTCTGCTCAACAGAGGACGCTTTCTGCTGAACTGAGTTGGAACTCCTCCACGGATCAACAGCGGCTTTCTTCAAACTCAATTGAAATTTGTATCACCTCAGGTAAAAAATTCACATCACAATTTTAGGGCAATGTTATTTTCATTTGATATTGTACTAAATTTTGATTTTTTGGGTTGAATGAATGTGAAGTAAGTACATTGGTGTGATTTTGGTTATTTGTTGTAGTAAACGTTGGTGAGAAGAGAATGAAATAATTTCTTTACTATAGCAACATTTTGTATTGCACATAATCATCACTGGTCAGACATTTACAACAACATTTAGTGTTGAAGACAATGTGTAGACATTACCAACAATGTCTATTGTTTATGGTCAAATGTTGGTGTTAGTGTTAGTATTTCATTTTTAGCATGCAATAGTACACAATTTTATGAATGTCTTTGCTGTGTACCATTCTATGCAGGATTACATTATTTAGCAACAGTTGATACACACTGTTAACTTGATCATTTGGTATTATTGTATTCAGTGTCAATGTCTGGTTCTGGCAACCCACAACTCTATAGGCCTCATGATGTGTTCACTGCTATGGGTCGTTGTTGGGTATTGGAAGATGAGTTCAGCTATCCAATCAATCCGAATTTGCGAAATAGTGCTTACGTTCACAATACCATGAGACAGGAGTGGGCTTGGTTATTTCGTGAACAACAAATGTTTTATGATGAGTTGGTTGGTTTGAAGTTGCCAGTGCCTCGGCGACTCGCATCACAAATGCCCAGAGACAGCATCGACGAACTTCGTAAAGCATTGAACCGCATAAGAGAAGAAAATAATCGAATGAAGATACGTCTTAATCGATATCGGACCCAAGTCGAGATTCGAGAGTCAGTGCAGGAAGGGTGGTACGAGCATGCACAGTTCATGCAATCACTTCTTGCTGATCCCATTTATCAGTCAGACGTGGAGATGTCAGATGAAGAGTAATCGTGTCGTGTCGTGGTGTAATTAGATTTTGTTGGAGAACTATTTTGCTTAACTATGTGTTATATGTATGGTTGCATTTGTACTATGTAAACCTTATTATTGATTATGAGAAGCATGCACGTTATTCGTAATGTAGATTATTCTCACATAAGTCATAAAAGTCAAATATTCTCACACATGATGTTTTTCAATAAGCACGTACGACATAACACAGAAAACATAAAATAACTTACACTAACATTATTAACTTAACCATAGACATAACACATACAGTGGCATTCATTCTGATAGGTAGTCCTCGTAGTTGAGGACATTGTTACGTTCTGCCGGAGTGAGTTGCCTGTTTGTTGCAACGGCTTGCTCCTCCGCCAATTGTATCATATGATACCTGGACCTACGAAGTATCATAAGATTGTTCTCTTTTTTTATTTTCGTCACTGCACGCTCATATTGGTGCATGTTTTGTCGTGGCAGTGTGAGCGAGCTACGCTCGACAAGAGGCGCTCCGATTTGCAGGAGATCATTGTGCAGAGCGTTGGACTCGTTCACGCGAAAGTCCCACTCCTGTTGCAATCCGGCATAGTATTCCCTCTCGTCAGAATCTCTTTGCGTTCTATAGTTATTTGGAAAACGAGGTAGCATCCAATTACGCATTGACATTGGAAAATGTGAGTTTAGATCGGTATGTGTAGAAGTTTTGCAAGGGTAGATGTATGTAAATGGGACTTCGGTATGTGTAGATGTTTTGCAAGGGTAGATGTAAATGGGACTTTATATAGGGGTTTTGCAAGGGCAAGTATTCAGGTGGATGTGACTATAAGTATTCACGTGAATAAAGATGATATGAGTTGACAGTATATTGTTCAGTGGTGTCTGTTGGTGCATGTGATTCGTTGAGGTAGCTGTTTCATATGGCTATAGCTTGTGCTACAGTAGCGGGCTGGTGATGTGTACTGCAAAAGAGGTTGCGTATTTATTCACGTGAAGACTATTCAACATTGATGTGCTTCATTTGACATGATTTGACGAGACAATGTTGAGCCCATGTTAAATGTATCATAAACTTCTCAGGGATGCTATAGGTACATCCTTTAAAAATGCTGCATTGCAAAAGGATGCATAGCTGTGTATTGACGTGCGTGTAGGTGATATGACTGGATAGGGTTCAACAGTGCAAAGCTATTGAGCAGCACTACGAACATCAATGTAGCAATAGGACCAATAACACTCGAAATGGGTTTGTACAAAATTTTCTGCGTTGCTATGTGTATTGACGTGAGTGTGGATGGGTACTTCTGGTCAGGGTTCAACAATACTGAGCTATCCACCGTAGCTACAGTCATTGCTCCCTATGGTGGAATTTGGCAAGTATGATTGAAGAAAGCTGATAAGAACATTAGGTTTTGTAATGGTTGGCAGGATTTCGCTGAATACCATTCTATCTGTTATAGTTATTTTTTAGTCTTCAGATATGAAGGAAATTCAAGCTTCCATATTGTTATATTTGATAAGACTGCCATTGAGATTCAATATCCACTAGGAAGAATTGTAAATTGGAAGATCATCAGGTAAAAATATCAAAAACTTAGATGGAGATGATACAAACATTTCTTCCTTAATGTACAAACCCATAAAACATGAAGTCAGAGAAAAGTTTGTTCTTAAAAAATTACCGATTATGTCTAGAGGAAGAGAGAGAGAGCAATCCAAGCAGCCAAAAAATTGAAGCCTAAAAATCCTTCTTTCATGGTTATCTCGTGGCCACATAATATGGTGAGCCTTTATACATAATGTGATTATGATGTTCTCTTAAATATGGCTTGGAAACATATATGGGAAGCAAGTATATTATTGGGAAGCAATTTGTCACACATCAATGTCTTGTGCTATTACCCTCCATCAAAACATATTAAGCAATGAGATTCGGGGAAGGCTGGGTTGCATTTTCGAAAGACAATAATTTAGAAAAAAGGAGATGTCACTGCCAATGAGGTGATCGAAAGGAATCCTGTTGTGATTAGTGTCTCAATATTTCACTTGGTTGACCATCAGAGTTTGGACAAGGATAACTTGTTTAAAATTTAAACTAGTGATGTTTATGCTTATATTTAATTAGGGACTTTGATCACTACTATGGTTTATTTCTGATGGATGTGGTTTTAAGACTTTTCTCTGACCAGTTTGGTATGTCTTGTTCAAAACTATTCAGAATTCCTGTGCTTCATCTGACATGACTTGTTGAGACAATACTGAGCTGTGTTCAATGTATCATGAACTTTTCAGCCATGCTCTGCATCCTTGAAAACGGTGCATTGCAAAAGAAGGCATATCTGTGTATTGACTGGACAGGGTTGAACAGTGCGAAGCTGTTAAGCAGCACATGTAGCACTACGAACAACATCTGTGTACCAATGGTGGACAGCTCACACCCAAAATTGATGCATAGCCAATTCAGGGATGCTCTGCCTCTTCGAAAACGGTGCATTGCAAAGGGTTGCACATATGTGTATTCACGTGAGTGGGGATGGGTACGTGTGGTCAGGGTTCAATAGTTTCGAGATGTTGAGTATCACATGCAGAACTACATCAATCAAGTGTAGCAATGATGGACAGCTTACCCCCAAAAATTTGCTTACACTTTTGAAGGGTCCTCTGCATCCTTGAAAATAAAAATTTGCTTACACTTTTGAAGGGTCCTCTGCATCCTTGAAAATAGTGCATTGCAAAATGTTGCATATCTGTTTATTCACGTGAGCATGGATGATATGACTGGACAGGGTTCAATAGTGTCGAGTTGAGCAGCACATGCAGAACTGCGAACATGACTTCGCCGAACAGTGCCGAGCTGTGTTAGCCTTTTCCAACCTCACTTGCCAAATGCTAGTATTACGAGCAGTGAGTGTAGCAACAGTAGAGAGTTTTATCCCCCTGTTTCCGTACAAACTTTTCAGGGAGTCTTTGCAGGTAGAAAATGTAGTTACATTTTCTCAACATCAATGTAAAATTACATGAAGAAAACTATGCTTCCAAGTTTTACATCAATGGCTTCCGATCATCACAATTGCAATATTAGGGAGCTTCCAAGCAATGCTACAACAAACCAATAACTTGAATGAAACATTTGAAAGGCTGATTAGGCTTTTAGGCCTTTACCCTATTTTTAAGCAAACCAAATATCGTTGTGAGAGTGTGTTGGGTGAGCTATATGGATTTTCAGTGAGTGAGTGGTTAGTCTGGTTTGGACGAGTCTTTATGTAATGTATCTATATAAAGTAGGACACTATTACAACTAAGATACACAGATACGTGCATATTATATCGTGACTCAAACAACTCATATAAAAGAATTATTCGTATTATTGAATCATATGCGCGGTTGGTCTATGTGGTTTGGATCAGTCTGTATGTATTGAATCTATTAAATTTTCCTACAAGTAATGTGCAATAAATATAATTTGGAGGCATTTCACTTCCTAAGGTTTTCCCTACATTACAAAGCAAAGGACATTGTTCGTCCATGACCCACATTACTTGAATGTAGCAACAAAGAACACGTATGAAAAAAATGAGAAAGTGATTTCACATAAACTTAGCCAAAAGTAATAAACAGTTAATCTTTAGAGTTGCAAAAGTTGAACATACATAATCATCATTTGTCACACATTAACAATAACATCATGTATTGCACATAATGTGTAGACATTAACAACAACGTCTAATGTTCGTAGGTAGAAATTTTTGGAAATCATCATTGCTTGAATCTGAGAAGTCTGAAATATCTGTTTCATCATCTAACGCAGTAATTTCATTAATAGACTTCATGGCTCGCTCTTGCGCCTTCCCCTTTAGATGCTTCCTAGCTTTTTGGATTGCGTGAAAACGATCTAGTCGCCTTTGCATTTGATTGTTCTCTTGTTCAAGACGAGCAAGTATGTTGGCAGGTTCATCTCTAGGTAACTCGGCAGAGCGTGCCTTAGGAACTCGTAACCCGTGCCATCGACAATACACCTCTAACTCACACCTCTTCTCGTATAGGGTTGACCATGGTGGTTTTGCTATAGTGAACTCTATTGCGGTGGTATCTGTACTTAGTTTTGTAGGTTTGCCGACCATGATGTGTCCGACGCTTCCAAGACTCTCATACGTGTATATTGGCATATTAACGAAATCTCTCTTCTTTCCAACCCATTTTCCTCCATAGTGGTCTGTGTATGTATGTAGTTGTTGATCTGTTGGAACTTGTGATGATGCATTTGTTGAAGTAGGTCCAAACTTGTTTCGCATTGTACGATTTGATGTTGAGGCATTGCGACTCATAGCTTAATCAATCTACGAAGTTAGCGGGGTAGAAAGTTAACATTATATCACTGGTGCATTTATAACCTCATTTCACGGTCCAGGCATTACAGTTTCACTTATTAGGGCCTGTCATGTCAAACCCTTCCGGAAAAACGCTATATGAACAGGATTTTAAATGTTCCTAATGTCACATCAAAGGTGGGCAGTAGTTGCAACAGTAGATGTAAATGAGACATCTGTGCATCCAATTTCACAATTCTGTATTCACGTGAGTGTGGGTGTGAAACAGTGTCGACCTGGGTATCCACATCGTGTAGAGCACCGAACATGACTTGACTAAGCAGCAGCGTCTGTTGACGCATGTGCTGCGATTGAAGGAGTTTGATATGACTACAGTTGGTGCTACAGAAGCAGGCTGGTGATGTGTGTTTAGAGTTGGAACTTGGTCACCTTCAAACTTCGCTATATTAATTGTGTTTTGTCTTTCACCAGCAAGTTCGCAATATTAATTTATTAATTATGTTTGGTCTTTCACAAAATAAATTATGAAGATCACAGTGTTTTCTGTGATTTGGTCATTTTGAATGTCTGTAAACATCATGGTGTGTAAATATGACGGTGTTCATTATCTTTGGTCATTAAACATTTACAGGTTAAAAGCATCACTTTGGTCTCAGAACCATCACTCTTACAAATTACGTAGCGCCATAGGCTGAAACACTGAAATTTCTCTTGTAATCGTAGCCAATTGATGTGAGACTGCATTTGAGGGAATACCTACTTACTCGACTATTCGATCAAACATCGTGGTCAAAGACTTGTCGGTTTGAAGCGAGGCCCAATTTGGTCTGAATACTACATCTGTTATACCGTAGATGTTGGTGGTGGCTTGAGCTCCTGGTTATATCTGTTTAATTGTGGACTTTACCTTTACAAAATCTTAAACATCAGGGTGTTTATTATCGTTGGTCATTTTCAAGGATGGTAGTCAAAACGCTCTTCCCATAATTCGTGACTGTTGGTTAGAAGAGACTGCACATAGGTAAAACCATGTTCAACCCTGAAACTAAGCTCTCAAACAAACGCGTGCCATAATAATTTACAGGTTGAAAGCACCATTTTGCTCTTAGAACTTTGATGTTAGTGGCTTGAGGTCACTGTTATATCTGTTTAATCGTGTTTGGTCCTTCACAGCATACTTAAACTTCACGATGTTTATTATCTTCAGCTCACTGTTATCTAATATATTATGTAAGGGGCCATCACTTCAGGTTTGGATTCCTCATATTTGATTAAAAAAAATCCGTTAGACCTAATGCTAGAGTGAATGAGGTCATGCCAAGTGTCGCTTTTATCTTTTTCGACGAGTCTACACTGCAAGGTTTCATCAATAAATTTTGTAATGAAAATATGATGCATGAGGAATAGTCCAGGCGAGGATCAAATTCAGAATAATATAATTGCTGATTTAAGATCGACAAAAATATCCAATTAGTGGAAAATACATGTAAGCTCAGCAAAACCTCCAATAAAAATAGTTGTCTGAAGTCAAGATATAGCTTCAGCCATTGTTCCAAGGAAAATCTCCTAGGTGGTTGATCGTTAATATCAAAACCTGTAAACGAATTGTGCTTTCACAAAACCTTCGATTTGTATTAATAATTACTATAATCTAAAAACACGTGAGCGTCATACAGAATTATGAAATAAATGTTATTTACACACAGACTTGGATCTACTTGATATTATACAGAATCACATAATAACATAAAAAATTCTTAGACCATTACATCCATTTCAATAATACTAATGATAGTAACGATGGGCATGAGACTAACCATCATATTAATATATGAAATTACTTTCAACGGATACCATGTTCTTCAAATTGCCACTAAAATAAAAAAATATAGAACTATCATACAATTCTCCAAATATGTTATAGCAACCACGAACTGAAAATCGTCCCCCCCTTGGGTACAATACCCAATGGGAATCATCAAGAGTTAGATGGTGTAGAAGGTGGAACAGGACGTCTATAGTGAGCTAAGTCCGCTCGCATAGCTCCAACCTCGGTAAGAAGACCATGTAGAAGCTGACCATGGGCTGCCTGAGTCGTCATAATGGTCTCCATCATAGCATGAAGAGAGGGAGGAAGAGGGCATGTATGTGCTGCATCAACAGTGTCAACATCTATCTCATCATCACCATCCTCGGCAACAACAGATGTGGGATCCCCATGCATGTCCTCATCTTGAACATCTCCAGTAGTAGACCGTACTCGTGGTCTGTTGGATGGACCAACACTGAGGTCGACAACCTTCTTTTGGGCAGTTCGCTGTTTCAGAAATTTGGCTCCTATAGGGGCTTGGATGTGAACCAACTCGTGGGAAGGAAAGTTCTTTAATCCTAAATATTTGAGGATCCTATGGATGAGAACTGGGAAAAACAAAGCATGCCTCTTATACTTGCTCCTACGCACCTTGACAATGGTTTCGATGAAAAGGGAAGGAAAACAAATGGAACTATTGGTGACAAGGGCGTAAAGCAAGATACACCTGTCTACAAGGATTGTATGGATATGAGAGATAGGGAAAATGTTGTGACAAGCTATCCTAAAGAAGATATAATTAAGCTCAATCAACTCACTTGAGCTAATACTTCGGCCAGAATCCCGATTGTTTGATCGTCCACAAAGAACATCCATAACATCATCAATACGAGGAGACATAGAGTTTGGATAAGTAGGTGTACAAATTATAGGTACATCAAGGGCTTTAGATACGTGCTCCCTAGTTATTGTAAACGGTACACCACGTATGGACGATGTCACCTTGTGACCA
This sequence comes from Quercus berberidifolia, assembly GCA_028535905.1. Lineage (NCBI taxonomy): Eukaryota > Viridiplantae > Streptophyta > Magnoliopsida > Fagales > Fagaceae > Quercus > Quercus berberidifolia. Next base: position 8,527,968 of record JAPQVW010000003.1, on the reverse strand, counting down.
CCAAGATCCTCATGCACCGATAGATTCGAATAGAATTCTCTAATCAAGTCAGCTGGAGGGGGTTGTATGTTTGTACATAGGGACAGCCAATGCCTAGACTGTAGATTCTCACGAACAAAAGGATGCAGTTCCTGTAAATTGATTTGCCTTTCTCCCCAAATACGCCTACGCTTAATCAAGGTTTCAAAGGTTTGCTCATTTTCTGGCGTGAGGAACCTTAATTGATCAAACACCACTTCAGGTTCGGATGCAGCTTTGCATTTTCCCCTCTTAGTCCTCTTCGGACCCATAACTAATCGATGGTCAGTAGTGCAAACACGATCAGCTCACACAAAAACAGAACCAAAATGAAGTTTGAAGCAGAGAACAAAAATTGAAGAGTAACCAGCTACCATGTGTAGAAAATCATGCACACAATATACTGTCTAGAGCAGTTTACAACAACACAATGAAAAAACAATATTCTTATTCACGGGTTGTTTAGTTGGTGCAATAATTGTAATGCATTTTGGTCCGAGTCAATAATTTGAAGTTAGAGACCTAGAGTATATAACAGAAGTCTTATCATATAGGAAACATACAAGTGGATTTAGGAACTGACATATATCATACCATCGTAGCTACATGTAGTAAGTTTCACCAGCTTCTACAAAAAACAGAAAATAAATTGCACAATGTACAGTTCAGACATACAACCAGCATATATCTATACCACACACATATGGAGCCACTGGCATGTTCATTTTGTGGAAGGAAGACAACCTATGACATAGGCAACCTTACTAACAACAATGCATTTGACTAGGCAAACACCCAATTTCATCACAATCTTCATAGACATAGACATAGAAGTGTGAAGCATCAAAATGCAAAATTTGAGAATAATGCACCAACAATGTGTAATTTCAAAGACAGCAACCGTTAAAAGAGTCTTACTATGTAAAATCCTCGACGAATTTGCGCGGGAAATTGTGGGTTCTAGCCGGATGAAGCGAGAGCAATCGAAGATGTAATTTCGGACAGCTGCAAGTTCTGCAGAACTGGGGAAGAGTTAATAAAAATGGGTAATAGAATGTAATGTCCATATAACTCGATTTTCTGGAAATCGAGTTACATGCAATCAAATTTTCAGCACAAGGGCTTACACATAAACCGACTGTCCGTAAATCGAGTTATGTGTAGCACAAATAACAAGAATCCAGTTAATGTTGGAACGGCTTTCTCATAACTCGATGTTACAGACAACGAGTTAATTTCAAATAACTCGATTATACATAACTCGAGTTATTTTTCTGGGCCCCCAGATATTTGGACTGGTCCAGATGCAGTCCAAGACGAATCGAAGTTTAAAGGTAGGCCTGCCACAATACTCGATTCTACTTGAATCGAGTTCTGTGCAGTGGACACTCACAAGAATTCAAATTCCTCGAGATTTGGAAAATCGAGTTACGTTGTACACATGCACCCACCCAGCCCATATATTTGGACTGGTCCAGATGCTTTTGCAACACTATCGTTATTTATTTTCCCCTTATATTCATCCTTGCTTTTGCAACACTATTGTTCTTTTGAAGGACTACTGCAACAAAAAAAAAAAAAAAATATCATCCATTTTATGTAGATTTGATTTCAATATAATTTAATTATCTTATCCAGAAGCATGAGTATGCTCTCTCGAATTTTAATGTTTTTGTACATGCAGGGAGCTTGGCATTGGAATAGTTCCATACAGTCCTCTTGTTCGTGGTTTTTTAGCTGGCAAAGGAGCCGTGGAAAATTTGGCTGCAAATAGCGTATTGGTACATATTTCACCAGTATTTTGTGTTATTCATTTGTAAGATACAAAGATTTTTCAGGAAACAATGATATTTTTCTTTGAGCAACGATTCATCAAGTTCATTGAATAAAACAGTACCTATTTTAGTCCTTGCAGTTTACAAGAAGTTCCAACTTCATCTATAACATTTGAAAAATTGCTACCAAGTGAAATTTTGAAAATCTAGCTATCAAGCTTTTCAATTTGCCACATTATATTGATTGACACAATTGATGGATTAATTCTCACTTATTTTTTAAACATCTAAATTTGCAAACATCAAAAATAATGACTAACCTATGTTGCACATGGTGTTATTGTATTAAAGTGTTACAATATATACAAAACATACAACAATGTCATCTAAAAAGAACAAAATCCTATAGCAATAACAATGTTGACCCCCCTAAAATAAAATCCAAGAGTCGCCATTCAATGTAATATAATTGAATGACATGCAAAAAGGCCAAAATCCAAACAAAAGCGCAGAAAAAAATACAGCATCACATTCATTTTAAAATACATATGAAAGTTCATCATAGTAATTAAAAATTTTCCAAGAGTGAAACTCTAAACATCACAAAAGTACCCAATCAATAAAGTTGCAAACTGGGATGAACAAAATAGGGATGAATAGTAAAATTGCAAAGTAAACACACTCTAAACATCACATAATATTATCATCACTTTGCATCCACCCTAACCACTTAGTCTTGGCACTTGAAAATGTGGACGTTTAACAGAACACCGTCCCTCATAATCAGCTCAAATACGCAAACATCTCCTACTTGCAAACTATTTTCCCTCACAAATGCAGACCAACCAGCTGATACGACACATGATGAACCCCCACGTCGTTCATAAATGTATAGCTTCACAGGCCATAATCGGTCCACAATCTGGAGCTTGACAGGGAGTATACTTGCTTTGGTGTAGTCCTTGGTAAACCCGTCTCTTGGTAAGTAGTTGACAATGTCTTGGGGTAAACTCTGTACAAGGAACAATAATAGATATTTAACAAATATATTCCAGCAACAAGTATCTATTTGATCTACATCTTTTCACCTAAAAACACAAATAAGAAAAAATAATTCCGAACAAAATGTCCAGCCACAAGTATCTAGTGTGACAATCTTTCTAATTGACCTATGAAAAATGATAGTTAATGGGAGTTGCATTTCTAAATTACAAAAATATTCCATTTTAGTGAAGCTAAAAGCTTACCGCACGATCCTTGCCATTAACGTAGGATGGACGCATGATAACAGTGAAAAGGGGATTTTCTGATTTAAAAGCATTGGCTATAACAAGATTTTTAGCTACACCACCGTCTTTCTTAGGATGGGCTGATCCTGAAAGAAGTTGAAAATACGAAGTCATGCACATAAAATTAATAGAGCAGAAGCTAAACAAATCAACCACTTGCTTACAAAAGTGTAACATTCAAACCTGAACCCTCTCCCCTATAAAAGTGTTTGATGATTTCAATAGAGCTGTCATCACTCTCATCATCTTCGATCCTATGAACTTGGAGTTCGTCGTCTAAAGTATAGTCTATTTCTGTTGCAGTGGCATCAAATATGAGTACATGAAACTGTGAATTTCCTTCATATTTGAAAACCAGCAAGTGGCCCACGGCTACACCATGAGAGCTTGCAAATTCGGACCAACCATTTGGAAACCAAACCCCCCCAGCATGTTGTGTCAACTTGACTTTCCATTTTCTACCATTTGGAATAGTGAGAAAGGCCATATCTGACAGGTCCACTCCAAATTTCTGCACGAACTTATCTGGAATCCGCTGTAAAAAGAATCTCCATAACATAAATGCAGGCTAGGGAAATAAACACATGCAATCAATCCTTATACACAATGCTAGAAAATAAAAGTTTGAATGATGGCAGAATACTTCTTAGTTACAGCCCCCCACCCCCACACAAAAAAGAAAAGAAAATCAAACAAAATAAAATGTAATCCTGCAACATTGACGTTATATTTAATAGCTATAACAGTAACAAATCTTATGAATTTTGAAACCAAATTATACAACCTAATCTTATAACCAAAATAACCATCAACAGCTGTCAACATTTTACATTTCTCTGTTGTTGTTGAAATGTAAAAATTTTTGGGGAAATGTTGTATTTTGATAATTTGTCTGTGATTTGGTTTTGGGGTGTTGGGGAAACATTGAAGATGACCCACTTTTGTTTATGGGCAGGATTTGGATTTAGACGTAGTAATTTTTGCCACTTAGCCACTTCATAAGTTTGTGAACTCTAAAAAACAAATGATAAAAAGAGTGAACGATTTCTGTATCCTAGTTTGATCCCAGGACACAGTTTCACAGTTTAAATGGAGTTATACATCTGTGGTGACCCTATAAGCCCTATCACATTTTCAAAAAAATGCCATCTGCTCTTGCTCTGTATTTATTTTTCCTCAATCTCTACCATGCGCTTATCCCTGTTTCATTTTTTGTTCATATAAAAGTGTACGATGCAAAAGTACTCTGTTATGTGACTGTGTTCTTCTTAAAGTGTAACCTACGTATTGCAAAATGAAAGTTTTTCTGACTACATGTAACAAATGTACATTTTTTCAAGAATCACAAATAAAGAAGATGAAGTGTACGAAGTGTATAATTAGCATATGATTTTCAGAGGAATCTAGTTTATAAATTTGAGCATACTTACAAGCTTTCCTTCTTGAACAGCATTCGGCAGAATAATCTTGAAAAAGTGTGGGGACCGATCAGCAGGACCATCGTCGTTGTCTCTCTGCCATTGAGAAGCCATTTTTCTAGTTCTCCAAACTTTCGCTGAGAAGAAGTTGAACAGTTGCTGCTTCGTACGTTTGAGCAATAAATAGTGGGTTGGTCATACACATAACCCGATTATTAATAAATCGAGTTATGTGTACTGGGACTAAAAGCAATCCATGCTGTGCGCAGTGTATCTCAGAGGAATCCATGTTGTGCGTGGTGGTTTGGAAGTAACTCCATTTGAAGTAACTCGATATCCTCAACATCAGGTTAAAGTAGAATTACTCGATACTACAGATATCGAGTTTAATTGGACTGGTCCCGAGGCAGTCCAAGAGGAATCTAACTGTAGACACGTCTTCAACGTACCTCGAAGCTACAAAAATTGGGTTCTTCTGAACGTAACTCAGTAATACGTAAATCGAGTTACGTGGAATCTACATGTAGAAAATGGTCTTCAACGTATCTCGACGTTACAGATCTCGAGTTTTCTCCACATAACTCGGTAATAAGTAACTCGAGTTACGGTGACCAGGCTTCCCCACCCAGCCCAGATAATTGGACTGGCCCAGAGGCAGTCCAAGCGGAATCTAAGTGTAGAGAATGGTCTTCAACGTATCTCGATGCTAAAGATATCGAGTTATTTTCAACATAACTCGGTAATACGTTAATCGAGTAATACCTGGACTGGCTTCCCGACCCAGCCCAGGTATTTGGACTGGTCCAGATATCTCGAAGCTGCAGATAGCGAGTTGTTCTCAACATAAATCGGTTATATGGAAATCGAGTTACCTTGACTGGGCTCAAACACCCAGTCCAGCTATTTGGACTGGTCCAGATGCAGTCCAAGAGGAATCTAGCTGTGTAGAGTGCTCTCCGACGTAACTCGGTACCCTATAAATCGAGTTATGTTGAACGTAACTCGGATCTAGAGAAATCGAGTAACCCAGATACTTGACAATTGAAAATGGATACAGTCGTAGGTGATGGAAAATGGACTGCTACGTAACTCGTTATCTAGAAAATCGAGTTTTATTTAGTATAACCTTTCTACTTGTAGTTTTGCTTGCGACTTGCACTGTTCACACCCATTCAGTATCGTGCTTATTCATAGTAAAAGTGGACCTGCTGACAACTATGCTGTGAACAACAAGGCATCCATACAAATCATAACCAACCACATCCATCAGTAACATTCCCCCATTTGCATTACGCGAATAAAAAAATCATCCATATATACAAGCTTATTTGTAAGTAAAGACATACTATGCATTTAAATCAGTTGATGTACAAAAATAAAAAGTTCCATTTTTGCATTTTAAACATTCTTCACAATTGTAAGTTGAAACTTGGACAGCATCTGCCAACAATGGTTTTAGGCAAACATGGAGTCATAGCATTTGAGTGACACCTTCTTTTTGTTCTTTTCAGAAGTTGCCTCCTTTCTGAGGAGTAGCCAACACAGAAATTAGTATACAACCCATGGTAATTAATAAATTGAATTGACAAATATAGAAGAGCATTCAGGCTTGCCTGCTTAAATGAGGAGCATCTACAGTTACACCTTGGCAACAATTACAAATCTGCAGCAAAACATATACAGTTAGGGAAATAGAGACCTCATGAATACTAGAATATGTACACGACAAACAATAAGATTGAAAGAACACCAAAACTGGGACAAAAGACTTGGAATGGTAATATGTAGGAGTTAAGACTAACTGCAACTACTTGAAGAAGTAATCACAAGATTGCCCAAAGTGGAGCTACATTTGATACAATGGTATTACTATCATGGTTCCGATCTACAAATTACTGCCCACATCTTAATTATAACTCATATAATGTAATATCTAAACATGTAAAGAAGAATAACTTATGATACCCCCTTGTTAGTATGATTTGTAATTGTTACCTGCTACATAGCACCATGGCTTGTTGAAGCCACATTTCGAGTTGGACATGTACGACGGTTATGACCCTCTTGGCGACAGAACCCACACTTCAACTTTGGTCCATTCTCAATCCACAATGAGGTTGGCAACTCCCTATCCTCGTCATCCATCTCATTGCGGATTCTCGTGGACTTGGGCCGACCTTTCTCACGGATCAACCGCTGGTTTGGCATCACGGTTCTCCTTTCTGCTGGCTCCGGCCATTCTAACCTATCTTTTAGTGGTTGGAATATAGGCTCATAGCTGTGATACCGTTCTTCAAGGCGGTAGAAATGATCCATATACTCAGTGGCATCATGGTTGTGTTTGGCACAAACTGCTATCAAGTGGGAACAAGGGATCTTGTTTGCTTCCCATTTGCCGCACGTGCATGTCATGTCTATGAGGGAAACCCTATGGGTGTGATCTCCCCCGCCAGTGTTCAACAGTGAAGATTGTGTCTCCACTGTATATAACCGTTGTTGCGCACTCATCCTTCTAACAATATGGAGCTTCGCCTTCTCTTGATTTTCCTCGAACTTGTCATAGGCATATTTGCACCACACTTGCCCCTCTTCCAACTTCTCTAGGGTTTTGTTTCGACGTTCGTCAAAGTATGAGTTCACCTTGTAAAATGTAAACTTCACCATTGCAGTTATGGGCAAGCTACGTGCGCCCTTAAGTACCCCATTGAAGCACTCTGACAGGTTGGTTGTCATTGCCCCATATCGGTGCCCATGGTCATGTACAAGTGTCCACTTTTCTTGATTTACCTCCTTAAGATAGTTGTACGCAGCCGGGTTGACATTCTTGATGCAATCCATGGTGTTCTCAAACTTCCTAACTTGATTCGCAATTGCTGCGTTCCATACCAAGTTCTTCAACGGCACACTATTGAAGTTAGTGTTAACATTGCTTACTAAATGGCGGAGGCAATACCGGTGATGGGTTAACGGCGGTTGCAAGTAGCCCCTAGTGGTGTCATCGAAGCATGATTGTATCCCACGATGCCTATCGGATATTATACACAAATTGGTGCGGTCTGTAACATAGGTCAACAGGCATGCCAAGAACCATCCCCATGTCTCCGTGCTCTCGCTTTCGACAACGGCAAATGCGAGTGGATAAACCTCGTTGTTACCATCTGTTGCCATTGCTATCAACAGCTTTCCTTTGTACTTGCCATAAAGGTGCGTTGCATCTATGCTTATCACCGGCCTGCAATGCCTAAACCCGCTAATACACGGACCGAAAACCCAAAACGCGGAGTTGAATATACAAGTCCCCGGGACATGGGGGTCACACTTTAATGTGGTCACAGTATCCGGATCTGCATCAGACAATGCAGCTAGAAATCGTGGCAATTCTGCGTACGACTCGTCAAAATCCCCGTAAATACGTGCAACTGCCTTCTGTTTGGCTTCCCAAACCTTGTACATAGTTACATCATGCCCATGCCTTGCATGCAACATACTACGCAAGTCCCTTACCTTTCGGGTTAGGTCTTCCCGTACATACTTCTCAGGTGCAATGGAGATGAACTTTGAATCCATCATCCGCCCATCAGTTGGTAGCTGGAGGGATGAGCAACTATGGGGACCCTTACATGTACTGATAACCCACATCCCGTGCTTCTTGCTGCAATTGGCCCGAATTGACCACAGACATGCCTCATTCTTACACCGCACTACCAGCCTATTGGTGTGAGACTTGATGACCTTGTATTGCTTATTATGCTCCACAGAGTAGAGGGTCAACACATATTGAACAGAGGCTTTATTCTTGAATAGCATCCCCCTTGCTGGGTGGTCATCTTTATGCCAACTTGTAAGATGTCCTGTACCCAATGCAGGTGATGGGTCATTAATATTGTCCCATGTGTTTGATGTGAACCATTCTGGGATAGGAACTGTTGTAAGGAAATCCTCCTCGTTATTTTCGATCAGTGGTACATCTAAGACCTCCGCGTCGTCCACTAGTCCATCAGTATCAATGAACTCTTCATACACATCTCGGCTGGCATCAATATCAATTCCCCCGTCCATATCAGCTTGGACATGCTCATATGTGTGAGTAGACCCTCCCACATCATGTGTATTGGTGGCGCCCACCACTTCGGTGTTGTCCAAATGATCAACCGCACTACATGGTTGATTATTGTAGGGGAAAGGCGTGGCATAGGCAAAGGGAGGATGCACGTCAACCGACAATGAGTGTGGCTCTTCCACCCCACTGGCATGCTGTGAACTTGCACTACCATGGAACCCAACAGCCTCAACAGTTACATACAAGTCGGACGCTATGAACTGGGGGGTCCACTTAATCACTGCCCACATCATGTCCACGTCAGCATTGCAACCCAACGGATTTGAGTTGTAGACAACCTGAGTACTCACAAGTATCTGGGGGGCACGGTACACAATGGATATCTTATGTGACTCCTTGTCCAACCGTAGAGCTTCCATTATCTTCCGGTGCATTTTTCTCAAGTGTGTTCCCCATTTCAACTCAATGAACTTCTGCTTCACTGACTCGCCTTTATAGGACAGCCCATGCAAGTCATGGAAATACTGTTCCCCATCATAGTAAACGTAGAAGCAGTGACGACCCATGCTAGACCTGGATAAGGACAATTAATTGTGGTTATCATGCAGAAGATAGGGGGTTATGTTAATGCAACAGTAATTAATCTTTTACAGATGCACTATGATGCTATCCTAATTATAGGTGTACACACTTGATTCGTTTGGACACAAACATTGGCCTTTTAGGGGAGACGTGCCACAACAAAGAATCAGGGTGTTTGTAATATCGCTTGGTAAGGATGCAATATGGAGTAGGAAAATCCAAACATGGTCAGCAAAACTTGTTCACCTCGCAGGCTTTCTTTTTCAGAACCCACACAGTAAAGACTTTCAGAACTGAAAGAGCCATACAATTTAAACCTCAGTATACATTACACATCATTGTTAATATGTATGAATGAATGCATATGTCATCATATTAATTCACCGTACAATGTTTGTTTATATGTATGTTTATTTAGAATGATTATATACATATTTCCCAAAAGAATTCTCAAAAATAATTATTATATACATTACTATATAAAACTCGACATATTTAGGAACAATATGTATACAATGTCACTATCACACACACACACACACATAAGATTATTCTCACATAAGTCATAAGAGCACACAATAATTAATCGTTTCTTGGACAATTTTTTCCAGGATTTTCAATGTATTAACAGTTTTTGCAATTCCTAACAAAATGTTTCAAAAAATTGGTGCCCTAAGCACATACATTATATGTAAACATACCTATACATGTGTGTGTATATATATATATATATATATACATGTGATCATATATGGGTAGGTAGCTTTGTTTATATTTACATATATTTGCATATACATACATACATACATGTATATATATATATATATATATATATATATGTCTGTGTGTGTGTGTGTATGTGTGTGTGTATATATATACATATATTTGGGAATGCCACATATACATCTTATGATATGGGTAAGTACGTTTGTCTATATATACATATATCTATACATACATACATTTATGTATATATATACACACACATAATGTCAGAATAACACTGTTGTAGAAAGCAATCCAAATTATAAGTAGTTATGTAAGTCAATCCATTTATAAGTAGTTATGTAAGTGAATATATACCTGTCAGGGAAGATATGCCAGAACAAAGAAGAAGGGGACCACAGCAACAGCACGCCTGGTGAGGATGCAATAATGAGAAGGAAAATGGCAGAAGAGTTAGCAGATGATAGTTCACCTCATAGGCTTTCTTTTTCAGAGACCAGACAATGAAGGTTTTCAACACAGATAGAGCCAGACACGTGCATGGATTCTGAAGTTTGGGGAGGGGGACAACATGACTCGATATTACGGAAATTGATTTTATATAAAACTCGATACCACATAAATCGAGTTACTGTTGACAAGACATATTGAAATGACGGAGTTTCAAAAACTCGGTTAATAAGAAGTCGAGTTACATGTAACTCCGCATGCTATAACTCGATTTCTATACAATCGAGTTTTAGCCCCATTTCCTCTACAAAAGCCCACTTCACACGTTAGAAGGTGCAACCACATTCTAGTGCAAAGAATTCCCACCATTGCATTTTTGTAGAGCAGGATGGGACGAACCTATGTTGTGTTTAACGGTCGTGTTCCAGGCATATACGACAGTTGGCTAGATGCGAGTAGACAAGTTCATAAATTCCCAAACGCCAATCACAAATCATATAAAGATCGAAGGGAAGCCGAAGCTGCATACATGGAGTATTTGCATGGTAATGGTATGGGCGTGCATGGTGGTGCGTCTACATCGTCGGAAACTCCAAACATATCAACCTCAACTCCACATAGCACTTCTCAAAGCGAAGGAACCAACTATGGCAATGGAGACATTAGGCACACTTTGTTAAGGTATCAGTTGGAAGTTGCCATTGAGGAGCGTGACCACGCAAGGAGGATCGCAACGTTGAGTGCAAACATGTTGAATGAAGTGGTGGCTCATGTTGTGGGGGATGATGAAGTTGATGCACCCACGAGACAACGTACGGATGCATGAATGCAAAAGCACGACTTCTTGTTGTGGTATTTAGTAAGATATGTGTATACTTCCAAGTACCATCTGTTGTCATGTGTGCTTTAAGTAGAAGTGTCATCGTTTTCCAATTGTTTCACTGGCAGATATGTATATATAGAAAAATAACCTTATTATTTTTGTTTTTGGACTACTTTGGTCTTATTCGGTCCATTATATCTACTTTGGTCTTATTCAGTCCACTGTGGTTTCTAGGAAAATCGGTGTACTACATTCTATTTACTCTATTTGATCCTATTCAGTCAGCTTTGGTCGTACCCCGTCTATTTGATTCACTGCAGTCCATTATTGTGTAGTTACAAAATACTAGATCAGCCTATACACAATGAGCCACGATTAACGAATGTACATGACGTAAAAAACAACAATGAATTGCATAACCTCTACATGAACGATTTGGAAATCCTCCTCGTTGGAGGATTCACTGCAATCCATACCAATCAAAGAAAATTCAAAGTTTAAAAAAGATAGGATTGGAATTATTCATACATGATAAATCGTCCAACATTAGAAAATTATCTAAATTCTTCAAGTCAATTCTGAAAATTTTAATAGCCACAATATAGGAAGTCCAGAACAAAATGACCATGAATAAAAATTGACACCAACCAACTAAAAAAACAAATAACACAGCTATATAAAGGTTCTTGAATCCCAAACACAGTAAATAAAACCCTAAAATTATGATGTACCTTGTAATATTATTCTGAATTAGAAAAAAAATGAACACTTAAAATTTAAAAGTTACGTAAAAAGTGAACATTACATGGAATACTACAGCTTTCAATAAATACATTACTATATCTTCCCTCTAGCTAGCTCCACTGGACAAAACAGGTTCATCTCTATGAGAGTGGTCTTGCCACTGCCAATTCTGCCAACAATACGTATTTTGTGCCCTTCCTCAAATGTGCAACTGATCCCCCTCAGAACAAGTGCATTAGCCTATATTTGATCTGTTTTATCAATGATATATAAAGCCATATTATAAAGCCAAGTTTGAAGCAAATAACACAACTCTCAATCATGTGAAGATAAATACAAAACCAGTCAGATTGGTAATGAATGCCAAAGCATTAGTCCGCTTATTTAGAATGATTATATACATATTTCCCAAAAGAATTCTCAAAAATAATTATTATATACATTACTATATAAAACTCGACATATTTAGGAACAATATGTATACAATGTCACTATCACAATGTTCGGAAGAGCAACTTCAAATCAAGAATCAATCTCACTTCCGTCAAAAGTGCAAGCATTCCTTTCCCATCAAATACTCCACAGGAGACAAAGAGGGATCATCATGTCTAAATTTTTTAGCAATCAAACCATGTAAAGCACTAAACATATGAGGATTACCCATGTCAACAGTTTGGTCAATTAATGCCAACTTATAGATCAGAAGTCTTATTAAATGCTTCTTCCACTTCTAACTTACAGGAAGCTCAAAGAAAATATGTTTGATGATCACCAAACAGACATGTAAGAAGAAAATTTTACAGCATCGTTAGTTTGCAAAATCTACAATTATTTTCATTCCCACATGATTTCAACACATTGCAGATAAGGATATATATATATATATATATATATATAAAGCACAATGAAGGCAAATAAATGGAAAAAATACCTGTATGCCCAACAAAAGTATGTGTACATTTGCTTCCTCTCCAAAGTTTTAAAGTTGTATCACTTGAACCTAAAATCGTGGTAGCATAAAAATGAACCCCATAATTTCATAGTGAAAGACATAGTTGGATCTATGCATTCCAATCTGATGTAACCAGTTCCAACTACCAACAAAATCTAAAACAATATCTAGCAGAACAGTCATCTACTGAATCATATTATACCTGTAACAAGCTCGCCTGAAGGCAGCTTTATGAGTGCTTGGATTGCTGCCTTATGAGCCTCCCAGGATTCTGAAGGTTGGCCACTTCTCCAACGTCTTAATGTGCTGTGGTGAAGGAGACATTAGATACTAACCGAAAATTATTGAGAAAAATGCATATACCTTTGTAAGCATAGATAATAATTCAAACCCAAAAAACGGCAATACACAAACAATAAAAGTAACATTCAAACAGTATGCAAATTTTTCATTAACGCCTCCATCATTTCATTAAAGCAAATGATGGACAAGATTTGATTCATTGGCCAATGACACACACAACATATATATATATATATATATATATATATTGAAAATCATAAAATAAGAAGGCTAATCGATGAAAAAATCAATAATCAATTAAATGTTTCTCATTGGGTTCCCAATTTGCTACCAAAATGAAAAGGTAATATATACAATGATAAATAACAATTACAAACCCCAAGAAGCGAAAGGAACAAAACATGCACACATAACTAAGATTTTTGCCGTTTTCAGCTTTGGGTAAGTTATATTGTGAGCTGCTTTAGAACTCAGAAAAAAAAATATAAATTCTATTTTTATTTGTTCCTACTAACGAACTTGTAATCAAATGTACACAGATCTAATCATTCTAGAGAGGAGGGAATTTAAAGGAGATTAAAAATAAGAAAATGGGAAGGAGGATGTACCAATCTAGGAATTGTAGGGAAGGCGAATCAGAAAATTAGGAGAGAGACACATACCTAGCCAAGCATTGTAGAGACTCGGATAAATGATTTGCTACAAAGGAGTTGGTTCTACCATTGATCCGCATAAACTTCGTCATCGAACTCTTTTACAAAAAGTATCAAATTACTTCTTCTTGCTTATCAACAATACCACACATTTGTTTCTCACAAAAATAACAAAAATAAAAAAACAAATTACTCTCTTACAACCCACTTTACTGTAGCTAACAACATACAAAAACACAAGAAAGTTTGGCTTCAAATGAATACCAATCCAGACATTTGTCAAATTGCAATCAAAACTCCAAGTGCAGAAAAACTTCCTAATACATCAATAAATACAATACGCCTTATGGGTTTTCTCCAAAATATCAATTTCTTGACAACAAACACATTGACAGCCAGTATTCTCCCCAAGCAATGATCCAGAAATAGATGCACAGCCACCAAGATTCTCCCCAATTAGTAGAACATTTTGCATGCTTATTCCAGTCACCTATACACATGAAGAATAAGCACACAAGGACAATCCAGCTCAATGGCCTTTTCGTGTCCACCATTGCAGTTAGGTCTAAAAAAAAAAATACGACTTTCGAAGAAAAGTGAAACGTAACTATGCAGTCACCTATAGGCAGGAAGTATAAGCATACACTAAGGCATTTAATGATCTTTTCGTTTCCGCCCATATGCCCTGACAGGTCTAATCTTACCTGTTTCATCAGACACAACAGCATAATTAAATTAACATAATCAATCAAATGCACAGTACAAGTAGCTCAAGAAGATGGGAAGTGTAGACGAAGTACATACCATCACCGGTCCCGCAATCGGGAGCATGCGCACGCGGGCGTCGCGATCTCCGCAAAGCCTCCACCGGCTCAATGTCCTCAGCCGGTATCTGTTCAATCTGTACAGCCTCTCCGTGGGGGGTTTGAGATGGAGCTGACATGGTGGGGTCCACATGCACTAGAGGTGGGGTGGGCATGCCTGGTGTGGGGACAAATATGCATCCACCATCATGGGCAGATCCACTGAAAACTGGGGGCGACATACGAGGAGGGCCCTCAAAGTCCGTGCTAGCACCATGGGATGTAGTGTGGTCTGGAACAGTGCCCTGATGATCGACGGTATGGGATGGCCCAGCACCATCGCCAGGCGTGCATCGCGGTGTCCTGCCATCGTCATCAGACAGTACCCAATCAGTGCCAAGCCATGCCTCTTCTACACCCTCCTCATTCCCTTCCTCGTAGATGGGAGCCAACTCGGTCGTACGGCTGCGACTAGCTTGACCACCTCCACGATGTCCACCCCCACGAGACCCACCACGTTGCCCGCCACGAACTGGGGCCTGTGCATCAATGTCAACTGCTTCTGCAAGTGCATTCGCCAATTTAAGTCGGCCTAGCTCCTCCACAAGCTCTAGTGTAAATGTAAGGTCAGTGTGCATGTCAGAACCTTCATCACACCTCTGTATAGACCTAATCATCGTCCGAACCTACAAAACAAGGGCGTCATAAAAGCAAGAACGCAAGTATGATGCAAAACTTGGATAAATCTGTTCCAAAATCAAAATAAAAAGTAGCAAACATAGCTAAAGAAATCCTTATATTACTTATAATTATGAAGCATCTTCAAAAAGACAGTGTATAAAAGTAGGGGTTGGCCCCCCCTGTGCAAAAATTTATAGTTCCAACCCAACACTCAGGAATTTTCAGTTTCCTGTTATGTTTATCGCTATGCAATCTAAACATTGAGATAATACTTCTAAAAAACGCGTATAGTTGGTTGTACATAAGTTCAATCTTAGCATAAGTGAAAATATCATAATTTCACTTCTGTATCTAGGCTTCACCAGATTTACAACTCCATTAATATCACATTGCAACCAGGACACATATTTAGAAGTTATTATTTCCTAACGTACACGCCCAAATCAAATGAATTGAAAATATCAAACGCAAGCTTCAAGTTTCAATTAAGGGAAGTACCAAAAACTTAGAACATATATCATACTTGAATCTAGTATAAATGCACATCTCCTTGCTGCATACTTGCAAGATTTTAAATGACCTTTAAGCTGTTGGGAATTGCATTCTACCAACAGTTTAGTAAGGGACTTCCCAATCCTAGAGGTCATATCTATCAAGGAATATGTAATACATTAATCAATCCTGGAGGAAAGGCTATCTAAACTATCATGAAATGTGAATTTATCACTACTACACAGAGTTGCACCGTCCATTTTAAAGTACAAGCCAACCAAAAACAAAAAGAAATAAACAAAAAATAAAATAAAATACAATAAAACCCAACCGAACCCACCCTTTGTAAAAGTTGAATGTAATTATATGAACAAAGGTGTGGTCATCATTCGTCATTGCCCATTAACCATTCCTCATGCAAACAAATTGGATCAAGACAAATTCAGTTTGTTATGAACTTAAATCATGCAGTATTTTGACTTTAAAACATAATGACATGTCATGCAGTATTTTTTGACTTTAAAACAAAATGACAGAGAAACTTATAGAGATGTAACAACGATAATTATTGTGGACTTTTGCATGCATGATAAAGCTGCTGAGGATATTTAATCCAACAATGGTTTCATCCATAAAATAGGAATTGTTGCCTCACCATGAGTTCCCAATACGCAGAGTCTGGTGTTATGTACCGCCTTGTGTGGCGATTGTACCACATCATGTACTCAACGAGATACGTATCATCATCGTCTAGGAGATCGGACCCGCGAACTACATTCACTCGGTTGGCCCATTGCCGAATAAAGGGATCATGTTCTACCTCCCAGTTCTTCTCCTATTTACCCTGAAGGGATATCTTGTGAAGGGTAGTTGACGTATCCACGACACTTGGAACTGGTTGCTTCATCCCAAACTGACGGAGGACTCGCTCAGGATGATGCCACTCCACTATCCAAAAGAATATCAACGGCACCTCGGCCCTCCAAATATGCTGCCCAGCAGTGCAATACGCAGGTAGGGAGCCTAGCGTATGCGTGTACGGCTCCCATACAATCTGCATAAGTAGATTATGTTTGTGATAGTGAGACATCATACTAATTTAACATTATGTTTGTGATATGTAATATGCAAAGCATGGAATTTCTTGCTTCTAGTCGTACACAAAATCTTCAGGGATTATTGGGCAGAAAGTAAAAGAACAACAAAATTGACCTGCAAAAAATATTAAAAGATCTAGGTTGTTCTAGTCTATTTCCATTTTCAGCCCCATGTTCATATGCTGGACAGGGTTCAAAGCTAACTGACACCATCAAATACTAGGGTTTTCAATCTGAACCAAACTTAGAGGAGGGTACTAGAGCATCCTTATGGCTGTAAGATGAATCCAAGTTGATGATTTCGCAAAATCTTTTTATCGTAATAGAAATATTGTGCTACATTAATTGCATTAGTCATTAACAATATTTCAATGAATGAGAACAAAATGACTATTATAAGGTCTACTGAAGACATTGCATTTCAAGTAGCACTTTATATTGCAAGATATGGAAGCTATGTAAATTATTACATGGTATAATCCTCATCAAATACTGTTATTATATTTCTATGTAAATATATATTTCTTATAAATTTTAGTGTTGGAAATTACGTAAGCCTTTTAGTTATCTCAAACTAATCATGTCAATGTCTAAAATTACATTCCTCTTGAAGAATATGGTGAGCAGCATATTTTGCACGCTTCTAAAATTATATGAATAAAGTACTCGTTAATAATCCATAGCTTTTAATAATTTTAGGACTATTAAGGCAGCTAAAGTGGGGACAACTTAAGGAGTTGCATGCTGCAATTAAATTGTGCTCTCCAACTTTGGTGCAAGGAGCACGAACTAACTTCTCATTTAGGTCAACAACAAGAGGTAATGTGTCAAGCGTCTTTATGTTTTCTCATATATCACTGATTAACAATTATTTGTTTCTTTAAACTTAGGCCATTGTTTTCCAAGAAGACAATCGAGGCTGTACATATTCAAAATATACCACTTGAATACGTAAATCGAAGTCAAACAGTATTCTACTAGACTGTAAAAATATAACCTTCAATTCAACAAAGGTAATTTATAACTTACAATATAACAATGTTTTTTGCATCACAATAACAATGTTTGTAATCCTGGATACCCCTATGTTAGAAGAAGAAATACTAAATTGTCTACTTATTAGGCAGAGCAATAACTATGGTTTTAAGCTCATAACATTTTATTAATTAATTACAAGTGATTTCACAAGCTTAATTACAAACCGTACAAGCTTAAATTTTATTTGTTTAATCAAATTTGTAGCATATATTGAGACTATATGCAAAAACAACCGACTAAAGTAGAGCGTGATAGTAATCTGGTGCAATTGTACATATGAAACTTCTAGCCAAGAGAGTTCAATCGTACCTATGAAACTTATATCTGTAAGGTTGAATTTATTCAACCATCTTATTGGCTTTATTCCGTGCCAAATTTGCTTGTAATTCAGCATTTAGTAACCCTGTATTTAGGTGGGTTTGATGTAAGGGTAGTGAGTGAGATAGAGTGAAGTTTGCTCAAGAGTGTACAAGAAAACAGAGTGTCGCGGCTGGGACTCGCGGGTGACTCGCGGGTGACTCGCGGCTGCAAGCCGCCAGAAGCTGCACACGTGCCAAGCATGCTGGAAGATGAACAGTCATGCTAGCTGGAGCACTACAGGACAAAACAGGACAACTGGCCATACGGTTATCTCGCGACTGGATCTCGCGACTTAGTCAAGCCGCGAGGTCAAGCCGCGAGCCACCCCTGTTTTGTAAAAACCTGACGTTTCACATTCCACTCCACTCCAGTATAAATACCCCTATTACCCACGATTGAAAGAGAGCTTCCAGAGAGAATTTTGAGAGAGAAACCCTAAAGAAAAACCAGATTGTTTCACCCACAATCTCTACCTTAGAATCTCTTCAAATTCCTCAACTCTCTTCCTCTCCATTGTTAAATCCTTGAGAGGCTTTATACCAAACCAAGTTCTCACCATCATCATCATTGTGAGACTGCTGTTTGGATTTTTGGGAAGCAGTTAGGAAGGAACCAATCTTCATTGGTTGATGCTACGGTCTAGTAGCGGAATCCGGGAAGCTAGAAAAGAAAAAGGTTCGGCGTAACCTCGTTGGAGCAAGAAGCTTGGAGGGCTTAGGTGCACTGGGTAGATTAGGCTTGGAGGGTCTATTGCTGTCCTTGTATCCCAACTGTATTTTCTAGTGGATTGATTACCGCTTGGAGGGCGGCAGAGAGGTTTTTCGCCGAGGACTTCGGTTTCCTCTTCGATAACACATCGCGTGTTGTCTTTGTGTTTGCATCTTCCTTCCTCTCTATCTTTGCCTTTTTATTTATCTGCTGTGGATATTAATCTGTTATGGCTTAGATAGTATTTAATCAATTTCGTTTGATAGCATATGTTAAGTTTCCGCACACTAGTTGTTTGACATATTGCTTGAATTGATTAAGTTGTTATTTGGGGGTCTAAACGTTCAAAGGTGTATTTGTACACGTTTTTGAACTTTCAATTGGTATCAGAGCGGGTACACTGATATTGGTTTCATTACCATTGTGTGATCCTTGACTCCCTTTTGAGATGGATAGGTCTCAATCCCTAAATGCACCTCCATATTTTGATGGTAGTAATTATGCTTTTTGGAAGGTTCGAATGAGAGCTTTTCTGTGTTCTATTGATGAATCCGTTTGGGATGCTGTTGAGATTGGTTGGACCAAACCAGAGGCAGCAAAATCCACATGGGATAAGGCAGCACTTGCTGCATCTAATGCTAACAGTAAAGCACTCAATGCTATTTTCTGTGGTGTGTCTCCAGATGAATTTCACAGGATTTCTCATATTACCGTGGCCAAAGAAGCATGGGAGATTTTGGAAACTACCTATGAAGGCACGAAGAAAGTGAAAGACACCAAGTTACAAATGCTGACCACTCGGTTTGAGGAGCTCAAAATGAGTGAGGATGAGTCTTTTGACTCTTTCTATGGGAAGTTAAATGAAGTGGTTGTCAGCAAGTTCAACTTGGGGGAGAAAACGGAGGACTCGAAGATTGTAAGAAAGATCCTTCGATCATTGCCGGAAAGTTTTCGAGCTAAAGTGACAGCAATAGAAGAGAGCAAGGACCTCGATGACATCAAAGTGCAAGAGCTGGTGGGTTCTCTGCAGACTTATGAGATGTCGCTGCCCAATCAACGGAAGAGTAAATCTCTTGCTCTAAAGACCATTAATAAGAAGGTAGAAGATCAAGACTCATCGGGAGAAGATGTGGTTGACAAAGATGTTGCATACCTTGTCAAAAATTTCAAAAAGTTTTTGAAATTCAAAAATAATGGCAAATTTGATGATAAAAGAAAATTCCAAAGTTCTGGAAGGGAGAAAAGGGAATTCAAAAGGAAAGATGGAAAAGAATCTCAACCTACACAAGGTGTCACTTGTTTCGAATGTAACGGGCATGGACACTTCAAAAAGGAATGTCCGAATTATTTGAAATCGAAAGGTAAAGTGTATGCCACGACCTTGAGTGACTCGGATTCGTCTGACTCAGAGTCTGAAGAGAGCTGTGATGGAGAGGGGAACTATTCAGCTTTTATGACTATTGCTCATGTTGAGTCGTCAGATGAACTGAATCTGCTTGTGCAAGACCTTGGAGAACATAGTGATGATGAATCACTAGGAATTGTTGAAGAATCGGATGCTGAAGAAGATGGAAGCAACGCGAATCTTCAGGAGAATTATAACTTACTTTTGGAGAAGTCCGGGGAATACACAAGGGTGGCCAAGGCTGCTGTGAGAAAAATGAAGAAGGCTGAGGAGGACTACAAAAGTCTCCTAATCCGATATAGGGAGGCCAAGTGTGAGATAGAAACTCTGAATGGAGAGTTGTCCGAAGCTTACACAAAAGTAAGGTTTCTTGAGAGTGAGGTTGTGCAAGCTTATGCTAAAGTAGAGAGGGTTACCACCAAGAAGCTAGATGATGTTATATCATCTCAAAAGAGCTTTTCAGACAAATCCGGATTGGGATATACCGGAGGAGGTAGTTCGTCTGGAAATATCACAAAAGAAGTAAAGTTTGTAAAGGCCAAAGATCCAGTTGTAGCTGACTCTACTGGTGAAAAGCTCGAGGTGAAGGAGAAGAAGAATTTGGTGAACCAACGGATGTTAAATCATCACAATCAGTTAGCAGGCAGGTCTGAATCTCGTGCCAAGTCACGTCCTCGACCACAAAGAGGTCCTAGAGGAACTTATGTGTGCCACTACTGCGGACTTCAAGGGCATACTCGACCAAATTGCCAAAAGCTGAGAGCAAAGAATAGTGCAACCCCTCAAAGGTCAGGAGGACCTAGAAATGAGAGAAGAAGTTGGGCTGGAGATCAATCTAGAGATCAGAATGGTGATCCCGGAATGATGAACGTGATGAAGATGATTGGTGCATTCACCAACTGCTTGGAAAGCTTCTCACGAAGGTTTGAAAGCCCTAACTCCCGTACCCAATCCTATAAGGAAATCACCCCAAACGCAAGTGACGTGAGGGTGAATAAGGGTACTCATGCATAAGCATTACAACATGTCCATGCATCAATACTTCCTATGCTTTGTGACTATGTTTGATTGTTTTGCTTGCTATTTTTGCTGTTGGTTGTTTGTTTGTCTTCTTGTACATTTCTTTAATTTTGTCTTATCAATCTTTTTGTTTCTTGTGTCAAAAATCCAAAAAACACATAAAAATAGAAAATCAAAAAGCTTGATTGACTTTGTTGAGCTTTTGTCTCAAAACTTGTTTTGCCTTGTACCTTTGTGCTAATGGCTTTGTGCATTTTCGAGCATTGCTTGTCTTTATGCACTTATATCTCTGTGGGAAAAATCTTGAAATCTTTGTGATTGTTGTAAATAGATCTTCAAACTTGTCATGAATGATTAGTGAATGGTTATGTTGATCTTGAGACTTGCATAGACTTGTGTCTATATATCTTCCCACTCTTTATTTTTGTTTTGCTAAAAAGAGCTCACCAAATGTAAATCTCCAAATGAAAAGAGATATCGAGCTGCAAAAGCCTGTCGCACACTCTAGTATTTGACTAGGAAAAAGGGTAAGCGACCTTATATTGAAGTGATTGTTCATTCAAAAAGCCAAAGGCTTATTCATTAAAGTGAAATATCCTATATCACTCTCACAATGAGAGGTGATTGACTCAAAAGACCAAAAAGGTCAATTGTTATGTTTGAAAGTGGAGTCAAATGTAAAGCTCCAAATCATGTTATCAAGTTTTGTGGGAGGTCATATATACATACTTCTATAATTGAGATAGGTCACATGATCTAGTGCTAATTGTGTATGCCTTGGTTGAATTGATCATTGAAGCTTCACATTAGACGAAGGACTATCTCATTGTTGATATCCACACACAACACACAAGTTTATGTTCAATAAATGTCATATTCATTTGTGTGATTGTACTTGATGAAATGTGTTTTCACATGCTCAATCTTTGTTATTTCAAGCACAAAAAGATTTTTGAGTGTTTTAGGTGCTTTTGGAAAGTATTTTTGTTTGAAAAATCTGAAAATTTCAAAAAACCTGTTTTGCCCTGTTTTGGCGGCTCAGTCGCGGGTATGTCAAGTCGCGAGCCTCAGTCGCGTCTCCGCGGGTAATTTTTGGCGACTTGTTCGCGAGTGGAAGGTCCAGTCGCGAGGTTACTCAGAGATTTTCGCGGCTCAGCTCGCGACTCACTCGCGGGTAGACCTTCCAGTCGCGAAAAACACTTAGAAAAATTTTTCAAATTTTTGGTCTTGTGTGTTTTGGCGGCTTGAGCTGGCGACTGTGTGGCGACTTAATCCAGTCGCGAAAATCGCGTGTCTTACAGAAATAAGAGCAGTTTTTTAAATCATTTTCAGTTTTTCCCTCGAATTTTTGTGACTGTTCATCTTCTCCCTCCCAAACACTCCGTGCTCTCATTTCCAATCTCCATTGTTGCATACTTGTAGCTCAAAATCTTCACATCACAGGTATGGGTTTTCAGTTTTACACTCTTTTCTACTTGATTTTGTGTTTTTTTCCCTTTGATTTTTCGCATATATTTGTGCTTTAGAAATGGGTTTGTGTTTCGGATTTTGCTCCTTGTTCATGCTTAGATTGCGAAGGCTGCTGCTAGAGTATGATTTGTTCTTAGTTGTTTCACTATTACTCTTCATTCTGCGCTTAGCTATGTGATTCTTAGGCTTGTTTTTCCATGTGATTGATCTAAGTAGTTTGTGTTTAAATGCTTCAAGTTCATTTGTATGAATGATATCTCTTTGATAAATACATGTGACTGACTTGTTTTTACACATATATTGCTCTGCACTGTTGTGGCCTCTTCTGATTGATCACAGATGGCTCCCTCACCTCCTAAGAAGAAAACTCCTGCAAAGAAGGCTGACAAAAGGTTGAAAATGGATTCTAAGCTATTTAGGTCAGTTCATCATTTTGAGAGATACAAGGATAACTTCATGAGTGCAGGAATTATTCAAGAAAGATTTGTAGATTTGGAGGATTTGAGACAAACCTTCATCCCAGGTTGTTTTGAAGGAAGAGGATGGGAAAAACTTCTGAGTGATTTCCCTGTAGTTTGTGAACCCTTGATTAGGGAATTTTACTCAAATGCTGTGATAAAGGAGAATGAGTTAAGTTGCTGGGTTAGAGGGAAAGAATTCATTTTAGATGCTCATGTCATAGATGATGCATTAGGACTTGAAGGATTAGATGATGAGGAATTTATCAACTACAAGGATAGGTCTGTCTCCATTGAAACAGTCCAACAAAGGATAGGTGGGCAGAGAGAAGGAAAATGCTTGAATACCACTGCCTTTCCAGTGGACATGAGGTGTTTAACAATCATCATGATGTTTAACCTCTATCCCATTAAGAAGTTGACTACAATAAATTGTGCTAGAGCAGTCTTTTTGATGGATCTCAAAGAAAAGAACTTCATAGACATAAGTTCCCACATATATGACACTATTGTGGATGAGACAAGAACAACCTCTAGGCCAAAACTGATCTTTCCCAGTTTGTTAATGAGGATTTTTAGAAGGAAGGGTGTTCCTATTCCACAAGACATCAGTCCCATGTCCACACCTTCTGCAATTAACAAGCTTACCTGCAAAAGGATAAGTGTTAGACTTCCAGGAGATGAAGATGAAGGTGATGAAGGAGAAGGTGTCCCAATGGAGACTGAAGCAGAGGCAGCAGGGCATGCATCAACCTCAACACCCAGGAGGAGTGGCAAAAGACCAAGAGCATCAACTTCTTCAGATACACCTCCAGATGCTTTCCAAATCATTCTGGAAAGACTTGATGGGATCAGAGAAGTCCAGACTGAGCACTCTGAGAGGATGAAAGCTATGCAGGATCAGATTGATGTTTTGTCTGCAAAACTGGACAGCTTCACCACTCAGCCTGAACACTGACCCTTTGGCCATTCCTGTCAAAAAGGGGGAGATGTTTTCTGTTGATAATGACATTGATGATCGATTGAGAAGCAGAAAAGCAGCCCTTAAGGGGGAGTAATGTGTTGAGGGGGAGTCATGTCAAACTCTAAGACCTTGTTTATATATATTTATGTTTGTTGGGTACTATTTAATGTTTTACAGGTTTGATACACTATGTTTTTGGTGTATTGTTTCTAAACTCTTAACTTATACTCTTGGTTTAAAGTTTAATATATTTTGTTGATGTTATTCAAGGCTGTTTGTGTTTTGTACCCATGTGCTTATGTAAGCTTTTAGGGTTATGTTTTTATGCATATTTGTAGGCTTTATGGTATGTACCTTGCTTAATGCAGCCTTTATGCTATGTTGAAATCAGTACTTTAATCTAAATGGTATGCATTTTGGTTTATGTACTGTCACTCTTGTGCCCTTGTAGGATTGTTCCTAGATGCATATACCTTGTGAGTTATGCATTGGTTGAGTGTTGAACATACAAGTGTCTTGCCTTGTGCTTGTTAACTTGTATGTCCTTGTGTTCATTCCAAGTGTGAATGAGCACTGTGATCACTACCTTGTGGTGTTCACTTGGTTGATCAAGCCATGGTTTGTTTCATAACTCCATCTTTGCTTGATCACATATTGCCTGTTTCATATGCATTTTATAATTTTCTGCTTACAATGATCATGGTGTATTGTTGTGTTTCAGGAGTATTATGTTCATATGATTCAAGTGCTTCACAGCTTCTAGAGTTAGGTGTGAGTGAGTTTTGTTCAACTGTTCCCAACTCACATGTTAAGTCTAGAGTCTGTTTTAGGGTTTTGTCACGGAATAGCCAAAGGGGGAGATTGTAAGGTTGAATTTATTCAACCATCTTATTGGCTTTATTCCGTGCCAAATTTGCTTGTAATTCAGCATTTAGTAACCCTGTATTTAGGTGGGTTTGATGTAAGGGTAGTGAGTGAGATAGAGTGAAGTTTGCTCAAGAGTGTACAAGAAAACAGAGTTTCGCGGCTGGGACTCGCGGGTGACTCGCGCTGCAAGCCGCCAGAAGCTGCACACGTGCCAAGCATGCTGGAAGATGAACAGTCATGCTAGCTGGAGCACTACAGGACAAAACAGGACAACTGGCCATACGGTTATCTCGCGACTGGATCTCGCGACTTAGTCAAGCCGCGAGGTCAAGCCGCGAGCCACCCCTGTTTTGTAAAAACCTGACGTTTCACATTCCACTCCACTCCAGTATAAATACCCCTATTACCCACGATTGAAAGAGAGCTTCCAGAGAGAATTTTGAGAGAGAAACCCTAAAGAAAAACCAGATTGTTTCACCTACAATCTCTACCTTAGAATCTCTTCAAATTCCTCAACTCTCTTCCTCTCCATTGTTAAATCCTTGAGAGGCTTTATACCAAACCAGGTTCTCACCATCATCATCATTGTGAGACTGCTGTTTGGATTTCTGGGAAGCAGTTAGGAAGGAACCAATCTTCATTGGTTGATGCTACGGTCTAGTAGCGGAATCCGGGAAGCTAGAAAAGAAAAAGGTTCGGCGTAACCTCGTTGGAGCAAGAAGCTTGGAGGGCTTAGGTGCACTGGGTAGATTAGGCTTGGAGGGTCTATTGCTGTCCTTGTATCCCAACTGTATTTTCTAGTGGATTGATTACCGCTTGGAGGGCGGCGGAGAGGTTTTTCGCCGAGGACTTCGGTTTCCTCTTCGATAACACATCGCGTGTTGTCTTTGTGTTTGCATCTTCCTTCCTCTCTATCTTTGCCTTTTTATTTATCTGCTGTGGATATTAATTTGTTATGACTTAGATAGTATTTAATCAATTTCGTTTGATAGCATATGTTAAGTTTCCGCACACTAGTTGTTTGACATATTGCTTGAATTGATTAAGTTGTTATTTGGGGGTCTAAACGTTCAAAGGTGTATTTGTACACGTTTTTGAACTTTCAATATCTATGCCCAAATGGAGCTCACACACTAAAACCACCTGCAGCACCAGTGGCACCAATGAATTGTAAAGAGCTTAGATTCACATTGACTACCTATGAAAACACCATCAACTAGAACATCCCAAACGGGGTAGTGAAATGCATAAACTCCAAACATTAGTAAGTTTTTGAAGGCAAAGCAACAATTGAGACTATCTTCGGTGCTCACTCTGGCATCCTAAACAACCCCAAATCTCACAAAGGGTTTAACCTATACCCTGGACTCTCGAGTTCCTAGGGGGGGGGCACTAACGGCTTTGTATTTTGGAAATTTCACAGTGTGGACCCAAGCAATGACAACCATCCAGCATTGGACAAGGACAAGCTATGGCAATGGCGTAGCCTATGGTCACTCTATGACATTCAAGGCAGAGTAACTCCATCCTTTAGTTTGCTTAATTTCAAACTTCAATGAAAGCCAGAGAAGTGATCATGTGTTTTACGGGCCAATGATCAATAATGTCATCATTCCCTCTGTTTCTGTACTTAGGCCAAAAATGCAAATTGGGGTTATATTTTTGCTCTCATGTCATGATTACACAATAATTAGATAAAATTTTCGTAGTTTAACATTTGCAGCTTTCCCAACGTTCTAAATTTAAAGAATTTTATCATTTTATGAGATTTAACAGCCAACTATGTTACAACAGTGAAGAGAAGCTCTAACTCAGCAAATTTAATTCAACGAAAATCTGGAATATAATTGTGGTGATATCTAAGTCAACCACCAAAACTATAGCGAATCCAGAAGGTGTGAAATATTAATAAGCTTCAACAGTTCTAAAAAAAATTTCTATTTTAAAGCTTTAATATTGAAGTATAACAACTATCAAAGATTCAAACTCTCTCTAAAAGAATTATGAGCACAAGTCTGGGCTAACCTGTTGAGCAAGACTCCAAAACGCATGTAAAGAAGCAGAAAGTGCAAAAACAACGAAGAAGACAGTGAAGCAGAATTCACGCAAGGATTAGGGAAAGAAAAAAATTTGGACCATTTCTCGATTTATGCGTGTCATCCTTGCGCAGGGGCCATGCGTTTTGAAAATATCATTTGTATTCTAATATGCCTTGATTCCCTTGTTCTGAAAAGACCCATATTTGTCAAGTTTATAGTAGGAAATTTGTTGTTTAGAATTTAATTGATATCTTCTGCGTTTACAATCATTCGCCTTATATAAAGTCTTAAGAAATATTGTTCTGAAATTTTTTAGTTCATTTTCATAGCAGGCTAAAAGTTCTATTTTCTCATGTTAAATAGGTTGAAACGGTGTATAATGACATAATCAGAAAATGAACACAAACTTTTGATTCAGTTAGTAGCTGGAAAGAATTTAAAGATGTCATCGTCAGTTTCGAAGATGCATCATTAAAATCAAATGAATTACTTGACCACACAAATACAACCAAAGACAAATCTAATTATCTTTGGTATACTATTAGGTAAATTCATTTCTCATTGAATTATAACCAATTACATAATCCAATATGTGCGTCTTCTCTTCATTGCATCAGCTTAATGACATTTGTAACAATTGGTGGAGTTTTTGTTTTTTGGTTGCAACACAAGTTTGAACTCACTATCTTGCACTAAACCAAGACTTCATGCTCAATCTTTTGCGCATGTTGCACATGCTTCAAACATCTTGGAAAAGGGACAATTTATTCTGTGTTTTTTTTTTTTTTTTTCGTGTAAATCACAAACGTTTCCGTACATAATGAAGAATATAGCCCAATTCTACTTTATATATATATGACTAAATTTATATATAACCCATTGATTTAACCCAACTTAACCTGAGTCATGTGAGTTGGGTTGCATTGGAAAAAACCCTTCAATCCAACCCAATTTGGAAAAAACCCTTTGATTTAACATTCAAGCAAGTATTCATGCAGGTGCTACGAATGGAAGTTCTAATGTGAAGTACTTCACGATGGACATTCCAATTGAGTTAAATGATGGGATGGAAATCCAAGTATCAAACAAAATGATTGGATGGTATTATGAAATCAACTCATTCCTACAACAATCCAAGAATTCAAAATAAAATAAAAATTGAGGGAAACGAAAATAAAAGCATGTGCGGTGCATTTGAGGGAAACGTGCTCGGCCCGTAGTCATAAGAATTGAGGGAAACGTGGTCATAAGAATTCAAACTAAATTAACCGAATACCTGCTCGGCCCGTACTGTAGCCAGTGACGCCCGGTACGCAGCAAGGACGTGTGTGGCATGCTCTGCGGTGCATTTTGGCCCGCTCCACCTACCAAACATGAGGTGTCGACAAATGCTCATTACTGAACCTTACATTTAACAAACTTTGCTTTTATATTTCACATCCATATACTAAGCATTGATAAGTTTTTTTCGTTTGTTAGTTTGGCATATTTTTAATTATATGAAAGAGACAAATAACGAGAACTCAATGAACGTACCTAATGGCAAGGGGCCCTGAGTGCACTGGCGGTAGAGGCGGCCTCACAACAGGGCATAATTGTGTGAACCTTGAATAGGCCCATAGCTGCACCAACAACAGTGCTCCTCCAATCTGCATCGCATCCTTCTTCGATGCACCACAAAGTTGCCTATACAGCCAGGCCAATGCTGCACTACCCCAGCTATACCGTCTTGCATTGCTGACTGGGTTGAGCAACTGCAGAGGCAGCAGTGAGACCCGGTCCGCAGACCTGTCCATGAACAAGAGGGCCCCCATCCGTACAAGTAGGTGGTAGCGGGTATGTTGCTGCACGACTTCGTCAGCAGCGTCCACAACTAAGGGATCAGCAAACTGTGCATCAAGCCAGGTGTATCTTATCCTCGCCCCAGCAAGGGTAGACTTGTTTGAGTTTGGTATCGGGGGTGGAGGTTTATGGCCCAACAACTGTTCGCACAGCTCACTCCAATTGTAGTCTGTCTTCCCAGTGACAGGCAACCCATCCACTGGAAGCCCCAGCATCACCTCCATATCTCGCAAGGTGATACCCATTTCTCCATAGGGTAAGTGGAACGTGTGCGTCTCCGGACGCCACCGCTCAACCAATGCCGTGATCAAGGCGTGGTCGACCTCCATATCAGGAACCTTGAATAAACCAGTCAACCCTGCTGCATCTATGTGTTGCATGATACGTGGATCTAACCCACCCTGTGGCAATACACATTTACGGCGTCGAACCTTTATCATGCCAGGCGCCTCCTGCACACGGACGAGTATTGTGTTAGGAGATTAAACACGAGGTAATTATAAAACAAACATGTATTAATAATACTACTACATACCTCGTCAGCGGCGCACCTCCAAAGCGGACTTGACCGATGATTCGGCTGCTGGGCCAACTGGGTATCCACATCGGGTCCAGGCCGCACTCTATCTAGTGCCTGCATATCTGACATGGCAGCAAATACATTGTTAGCAATTTTCTAACAAGTAAACCACATTTAATATAAAATAAAAGCATAGATTCAGTAAGACATTATATTTTGAGCACAACATTTTCAACATCACTTCTTAAATAAATAAGAACTTGCCATAAAAAAAATTATTTCAGAACTATTTAAATCACTTCTTAAAGCTTAGGATAATTATTAATTAACTATTTATGAAAATATAAGTTATAACACCACTCGATTTGCCAAAACCCCTCATCAAAACCCCAAGCACATTTAAACTCATTAATGAGAAAATCATCATTGCAGCATATAAAAGACAACAAAATTCTCATCTTCATTAGTAAATTTACTACTTCCTTAAGTTTCAACAAAATAATCAAAATCCCACACAAAACGCAACCTAACATTAACCAACATTAGAAAATATTTCAGAGGGAGAGGACCGTACCTGTAATCAGCGGCGGCGGGAACCAACGACGACTGATGGAGACTCGAGGAAGAGTGGGGAAGCCTGATCGCAGAGCGAGAGAGACAGAGTGTGGAGAGAGAGTGATGGCAGAGAGCGAGGGAAAGAGAGTGTACAGGGAGAGCGAGTGACTGAATAGCGTTGTGAGACGTTAGGGTCCTATTGATTCAAACCGCTGAAAAGAACTCGATTTCCAGTTTCCCGAGTTATGACCGTCTACACAAACATTTTTTTATTGGGAAAAATTCGAAGTGTCAGACTAACTCGACTATACAAATATTGAGTTATTCATTAAAACTCGATTTCTCTATTGTCGAGTTACAAAACAGGGGCACTTCCCTATTTAGTTTCAGAAAGAGGGCAAACGTATGTTTAATTTCCCAAAAAAGGGTAATTGCCCATTTTCTCCTGCTAATGAGTATGACAATGCATGGGATTCTAGAATATGAAAAATGAAATGTTGAAGAAGAAGAATGTTACCATTCTAAGAATTGCTATCATCTAAGAGTTATTTGTATCACTCCAATATAGAATTTTTGACATTCTATTTATTCATTTAAAAATGAGTAGATTTTGGATTTTATCACTTTATCACTATTTAATAAACATTTGGTGCATGTTCGATTTTGATCCCTTTAATTTAAAAACTTGGGATTTGGTCTCTAGAATTTCAAAAAGGAAAGAATTTAGTCCCCCCATGTATTTTTTTTAATGTGACTAATGCAGTGATGAGATGTCCCATTTTTTAGGAATCAAATTAAACTCACCGCATATGTAATGGATCAAGATCGATTCGACCTCATATTTAAGAGATCAAAAT
Source organism: Quercus berberidifolia (assembly GCA_028535905.1). Classification (NCBI taxonomy): domain Eukaryota; kingdom Viridiplantae; phylum Streptophyta; class Magnoliopsida; order Fagales; family Fagaceae; genus Quercus; species Quercus berberidifolia. The sequence goes on along the minus strand of JAPQVW010000003.1, from coordinate 8,496,999 downwards.
CAAAGCAACCCCATAGTCATGGGACCAAAATCAATTGAGCCAAACTCAAATTTAAGGACTAAAATACCGACCCAAAATTTTAGGGACCAATCCCAAATTTTTAAAATTGGAGTACCAAGATCATTTATTTTCTTTTTCAATTTGGCCTGCATCTTATTTGTACTATTCCAATTTGGATGAGGTCTAGAATATTTTATAAGTCCTAGTACTGATTATATTTCCTTATTTGAATTTTGTTTCCTTTCTTATTTGGTTAAACCTGACATTCCTGCTGAGACTATTTTTTAGAGCTTTATAGGCTTAGAATGCATTTTGCAAAAAAAAAAAAAAAAATGGTATCTAAATCATTTTCTAGAGCAAAAAGTTGGAAAATGTTAAAATATTGAGGATTCTACTTTTGCATTCTACTCCTGGTGGCCTTCTCTTCATCGAACTCTCTTTCTGGCAAGTACTCCTCCTCCAACCCCTTGGTCCTTCAAAGGAAACACCAAGAGGTCCCAGATAAGCTACAATGCTTGGCAAGGGAAATTATGCCTAATCTATCAGCAGGTATCATTGATCACTTTCTCTTTCATTAATCACACTCATTTTGTTCCAATTATGTCTGTAAAGCTCTACCACTGAACAGTCTGAACTAGTTGTGTTACTCTATTTTATTGCTCAACTGTGTTATCTGCTCTAACACGAGTTTATTTGTTTAGAAACTGAGAATCTCAAAATTAAGATATAGGCTTGGTTACAGAACTGGGTTGCTCACCCAAATATATGATGCAAAACCAACCAAATGAAATTAATCCAGAAAGAATGAAATTTCTTGGTTTAGAATCTTTAACTAAATAAAGAAACTACCCAATTCTTAACATTACACCAGAGGCCTTAATAAGGTCCTACAAAGTTGTACCATTAAACAGAACTGAACCCTACTAAACTAGCATTCTCCAGAGACAAAAGCGATAGTATTGTTCTCAGGACGACTAATAACATCGAGGATGGAATCAAATGTACCCGGATATTTTTAGTTCCAGAAGTAAAGCATCCTCTGTCTCTTGCTAGGCAGGCTCACAAAACCTTTAGTCAGCCAACATTGTTTACTCTTTCTAAGTCCACAGGTTCCATATTTGCACAAGTCATGAAATAGTTTTCAAAATTCTAACGTATGAGTCCTATATATATAAGAGAGATTTAATTAGATGAGTGGACAAAAACAATGACCAAGTTTAATACAGAAAAATTTAAATCAAGGTTTCAAAATCATACCTGAAATTGATTGATCATCAGACATCATAATAGCATACTAATGTTCAGATATAGCCCAACACTGAGATCTGCAAATTTAAAAAAATATTCATGATGAAGATGTATGGAGAAATTAGCTTTCATTTGGTTACTCTAACTATCTCATATAATTATTATACGATGCAGTTATCACTTATGTCTCTTCTTATTTTGTCTCAGCTCAGCTAAACATTTCTAAAGCTCATGGTAAAAGAAATTTTATTGACGGTTGTCAGATGATAAATTGAAATTGGTGAAATAGATTTCTTATTACTGAAGCCTTAGCATACATGGGAAATAGTGCAAACAATTTTAAAAAAACCTGATGTATGTAGTTTTCAGTGCCAGATTTTCACTTCTATGCTGCTGGATGAAGATCAACATGAGATTCACAATTCTTATTGATGTTGTGTTACCCTGTTCAAATTTCAGTAGATTCAAATTACTACTAATCCAAATAAGTTTAAATTATGAAGCAGAGATGCCTATATTGGATACCAGTATGCTCATAATGCAAATCCTAACAAATTAAGATGTTTGTGTGTGCCATTCCCACAAATAAAAATAGTAAATGCTTCTATTACCTCCCATTTCTACTAAGGATCAGAATCGCCAAATGGAATTTGCCAAGATCTTGACTATTTATTAATCTCTTATTTGCCTCCCCTTCATGCCTATTAGATGTCTCAACTGAAAACATTAAGTTGATATGAAATCTTTTATCCTTTCAGAATTATGACGAAAGAGAAATGAATTATACAACCTTCACCATAAAACAAAAAAAAAAAAAAAAAAAAAAATGTTTGATAAAATGAAAACGAAGTTAAATATTGATACAAGAATTTTTCATGACATGAGTTGGTTTACTCCACCTTTTGCACTCCAAATAGATGATCAAACAAAATAATCTGTGCAAAGTAAACACAGTATTAGATCCAGTTAAAGGTGAACAAAGCATAAGGACTGGACTTCCTCCGGTAATAGAGGGAACTGAGAGCACTTGAAATTATGAAAATCTATTAGAAGAATAAGCTTTTTGAGTTTCATGGAGAAATGGTATAAGTTTAAGTAGAAGTGGTACATACCAAGTAACAAGAACTGCAAAGAGCAAAACTGAAACCATGATTCTGCAATTAAGTAGTCAGAGAAATAAAGGTATGTAAAACAGGCCATTCTATAATCGTTTTTGTGCAGCCTGAGGGCTGTTCATTCAACAGCACCTGCCACAATATTCCAACTTCAGTCCACACAGCCAGAGCCTTCTTCTGATGTTAAGTCAAAAGCTGCATATATTCAATCAACATGTCTTGTTAGATGAAGACAGTTGGGATGGGTTTTGCCAAAAAAGAAAGACAAATGAAGTTTTTCCATTAGGTTCTTCACTAGGGTGTTACTTTTTGTATATATAGTTCAACATCCTGAAAAGGATTCACAAGAAATGTAGATATAAAATGAGAGAGGTTTCCACAGTACTATAAACCAAAACAACATAATAATAGTGCCAAACTAAAGAGCTTCAACCTTACGGAAAAGAATTCATCGACTTTCTACTGACCAGACAAAGCACTAGCGCTGCTTCTCCTGGTGATTCAAAGAACACAAAAAAATCATTAGTTGAAGTAGATAGTTAAGGTCTACAAAAATAGAATCACCAGATCATAGTAAATTAAGTTAACAAATAGCACCATGTTTGACATATGGCAGAGTACCTGAGAAGAAGTTGGATATATTGAAGAGCTGGGTTCCAGTAGAAATTAAGCTCATCATATTCAGATCACTTTTTCATCAATTTTTATGATGGGTATATGAGCTATCTTGGGCCAGTCTTCCCCTTTCTCCCTAAGGCACCGAGTTTTCAGCAATGGACATTTCTTGACACTTAGAAATGACAACGATTTTGGCAGACCCTCTTCTGGCATGGACTGCAGATTTGGGCAGCAGCCAATTCCCAATTTTTTAAGTGTGGTGAAATGTTGAAGCTCATTGCCATCCAGCGATTTCAAATGGGGAATATTCCAGATTTCAAGGGATGTAAGAGAAGAGGGCAGCAGCGCCCTCTCTGGAAAGGACTCCACATTTTCACATCTACCCCTGATACAGAAGCTTCTAAGAGAAGACAGTCCTTGCAAACCCCACCCTGTGCGGCTGGAGATAAGTTTTTCACAAAAAAAGATTTCAAGTGCATTTAAACTGGTTGGCAACCCCCCATCTGGAAAAGACTCAAGTTCTGGACAAAGCCGAATACTCAACGTCCGAAGGGATGGGAGCAAGGTATGCATCTGGTCAGGCAGTGCCTTCAAATTATTACAGTAACCAACACTGAACCTGGTAAGGTTGGGTGCAGGCAGTCCCTCTTCGGGAAAGGATACAAAATTGGAACAGTTACTGATTTCTAAGCTTCTGAGAGATTTAAGATACTGAAGGGGCCCTTGATTTGAAACAGAAAGGGACCGAAGATTATGACATCCGTGGATATCAAGATGATTCATCTTTGGAAATAAATCCAATGGAAAGGACACCAGAGAATCGCAACTACTTCTTATGCACACACTCTCAAGGGAAGCATAACGATGGTGCATCGGAAATAGTAATTTCCCACAGTTCTTGACACCAAGTGATTTTAGTGTATCAGCAATACCACTACTGGGAAGCAACGTGAGAGATGGACAATCAGAGATATCTAGCTCTTCAAGGCAGTTGTTGTTGTTGTCCATAGGTAAGGACTCCAAGTTGTCATATCCGATAATTTTGAGCTTCAACACTTGCGGTGGTAATTCATTCAACACCACCTTATGACAATATTGTAACCTCACTTGACGGATGGCTGGAGCACTTGGAAGTGTAGCGACAAGCTGCTGGCATTTATCAATCACAATTGATTTCAAAGAAAAAATGCCATTGGGAAGACCCATGCTCAGTTTAGGACAGTTTTGTATACAAAGCTGTTGGAGACAAAGGAAAGCTATTGCACCTCCATTGTCATCCGTGAAAGGAAGCCACTCTTGCAATTCTGACATGTTTTTAAAGCGCAAATTTTCTAGCGATCCAAATGGCCTGCGCCCAGAAGCAGGAGTCCCATAAAACTCTCTACCAATATTCACTACTCCATCTAATCCCACAATAGAGAGGTTCTTCAGAGAGGGCAGTTTCCCAAACGGTGGCAATTTGTAGCAATACTTACAATTATGAATTTGGATTGATACAATATTGTAGGCTTCATGTCCTAACCAGTCTGGAAAAACTGTGCCACCATAATTTTCAATGGTAAGCTTTGTCAGGTCTACATGAGGATGCAATTGGTCTAGTACATCTCTATTCTTTTTGGAGTCATCTGTAGCCCCACCCCACTTTAACACCAATTCATTAAGTTGCAACTTATCCCTCAAATTAGCCTCTAAAGCATCTCTAGCATCAACAACATTTTCCAACTTCAAAATTGAAAGGCTTCCCCTAAGTTGCCGGAGCTCCCCCAACTCTTTGAGGCCAGAGCTACCTTTTTTTCCCAAAATAAAAGAAGTTAATGTTTGGAGACTTTTCAATTTATCCATTAGCAGTGGCATTTCTATCAAGTTTGTTCCACTAATATCAAGATGATGCAAGTTAATTAGCCATCCCATGTTGGCAGGCAACTCAGTGAGAGAATGACAACTTGCCAACAATAATGTTTGCAAATTGTGTAAAGTACACACTGAATCAGGTAATACTTTGATTGCAGTGCGAGAAAGGTTTAAATATCGTAAATGTTTTAAATTACCAATTGAGTCTGGTAGAAATGTCAAATTCCAGTAGTCAGATAGAGATAGTACCCTTAAGCTTCTCAGTGCTGGTAATAAGTCAAGAATTACTTCTTTACTTAAGCATCCAGACCGCACTGACAAATTTGATGGTAGAAAGCTTCGCAAACCCTTGGCTCCAAGACAGGCTTCAAATTTTTCATAGGCATCAAACTTCAATCTGGAATATGAAAAATGCCGAGTCTTTTCTGACAGATCATATGAATTGTCTGTCTCCATTCTAAAACAAAATTCTCCAGAGACAAATAAAGCTAAATCATTCAAAAGGTCATGCATAACATAGCATGAATTCTTACCACCTGACCTCTGAAAGAATGACCTGGATACTAGATCATAGAAGTACTCAATACCTACTTCTTCTAAATTCTCTCTTTTAGGCAAAAAATCTTCCGCCATCCATAAGAGCACTAATTCCTCCTTTTTAAATTTGTAATTTTTAGGAAATATTGAACAATAAGCAAAGCATGGCTTTAGATGTGAAGGTAAATAATGGTAGCTCAATATAAGAGCTGGAAGAATATTGCTTTTGCAGTCTGAGAAACTCCATATATTGCTCTCCAATATCCTAAGCCATTCCTTAGAATCCAACTTCGACCGTAAGAGACCACCAAGTGTTTTTGCAGCTAAAGGCAAGCCTTTGCACTTGTTCACAATTTTCTTACCAATTAATTCCAGCTCTGGATGTTCTTTAGATTCTCGGTTGCCAAATGCATGTTTTGCAAATAATAACCAACAATCTTCATCCGTTAAATGCTTTAGATGGTAGGTTGGAACTGTGCCTGCAATTGATGCAACACTTTCATTACGTGTTGTTAAGATGAGCTTACTTCCATATGCCCCAGATTTGAAAGGGGTTCGTAAGACCTCCCAATCCAAGTAATTCTCATTCCAAATAGCATCTAACACAAATAGAAATTTCCTTCCCACAAGACTCTTGTTCAACCTAACTTGGAGTAGATCTAGGTCGTCAGTATCACCTGACGAGGAAGTCACTGCCTCAAGAATAGTTTTTGTGATCCTAAGCACATCAAATTCTTGTGAAACACAAACCCATGCTCTGACATCAAAACTCTCCATCACCAACTTGTTGTTATATACAAGCTGCGCAAGTGTGGTCTTGCCCACACCACCCATGCCCACTATGGGAATCACATTTATGTTATTACCACTGCCATCATTTTCTAGCAACAACTCTATTATGGCCTCCTTATCTCCATCCCTTCCGTATACACCAGATTCTTCTACCAAAGACGTTGTTGGCCTTTTTTGTGAAAATTTCTCACCACCACCTTCGTTGAGATCAAGGAGGTCTCTTTGCTTTGCAAGAAATTCTAGTCTGCCTAGAATCTCTTCTAACTTAACTTCTATTCCATTGTAAGAACTATGAGAAATCAAGTTGAAGCTTCGTACCTTATTTTTGCTAATTTCCATTTCGGCTTTTAACTTGTAGAGTGCAGCATCAGTAGCAATCTCGTCCAGCAAGTCCTGAGCATTATAGGCAGCATCTTTTAGCTCGTTCACCCATTCTTTGACAACTGGGCTTTTTATCTGCTTCTCTTCTGCATCATTGAGGACTGAATTGATCAATAATAGAGTTGTCTTCAACTTCTTCAGCGGTTCATTGTTAAGCTTCCATCGGCTGAAGAAGTCAAGTACCTCATTAGAAGCCATCCTGTCAAACAAAACCTGGAGGAAAGCAGAGAGAAATGCTCCTCCAACTAGAGCGTCAGCCATTGTTTTTTTTTTTTTTTTTTTTTTTTTTTTTTGATGGAAAGAATTGATGGAAAAAATATGGAAGTGATTGAGAACAATGGAGCACAAATGGATTGGTCAAGCTTTTGAGGATTCTATAATTAGTTCTTGAGCCAGATTTCAAAAATGAACAATTCTTTTACTATCAAGGGGGGACAACCTACCAAGTCGTCGTGTGGCAGACTTAGACCCCCATAAAACACTCAGAAGGGCAATTTGTTACTTGCATGTTGAATCCACCACTTTTTTATTTTATTTTATTTTTGTGAGCAAATTATGTCATTGAGCTACAAATCTTTTCGCAACAATTAGTTGAATATCTAAGGTTAAATGTTAATGAATCCATGAAAGTGACATTATACATATAGGGTCTGTTTGGATAGAACTTATTTTGCTGAAACTGAAAACTGAAAACTGAAAACACTGTAGCAAAATAATTTTTAAATATGTGAATAGTATTGTGGGACCCATTTTTAATGAAAAAGTTGATAAAAAGTGGAGTTTGTGGGATCCGTGAACAGTGCATAAGTGCACTGTTCATAGAAGAACGGTCAACCATTACGGCTGAAAAAAAAAAAAAAAAAAAAAAAAAAAAAAAAAAAAAAAAACGGAGGAAACGCAGTCGCAGCATAAGTGCTATCCAAACGAGCACAGATACAACCCTATAGTTTGGTTTTCTTAAAAATAAATAAATAAACCAAGAATTCCCCTCCCAACTTTGGGTCCAATTTGAAATTATAAAACCTTTTTTTTTTTATTAAGAAGAAATTAAAAAACCTTAAACTTTGAGGAATGACCACATTAATCTTTCTTTTATCATTCCGTTTATGCAATAGACGGTTTAATAAATAAATAAAAATTAAAAGTCAATGAAGAATTCCTTTTAATTTTTTCTTCTTTCTTTTTGTGTTGTCTTATTTTCTTCTTAGCCGAATAACAAAAAATGAATAAAAAATAAAAAATTCTTTACAACTAAATTCCAATTACCACCGCCCACAAGATACGACGCCACCACCTTCCATTCATTCCTTTGGAATTATTTCCTTGCATAGTGACACTGACATTGCGTAATAAGCGGCAGACAGCAAAAAGGAACCAAAGAAGGAAAAAAAAAAAAAAATTAGAGTAGAAGTGCAATAGAAAGACTGTCATAACAATTTTTTGTCACCACCTTGACATGATATGATCGATTATAAGTGATGGATCTACATAAAAATAATAATTTATCATTCATAGTCAACTATGTTAAAATTGTGGTAAAAATTATGACATAAAGTTTTTTTTTTTTTTTTTTTTGAGATAATTACATTAATATATTATTAACCTCATGGTTTAAACATTTTCTCTTTTAGAGCATTTTGTGTATGGAAAGATGCCAATTCAACTACAAGGCTTGGCAGAATAAAAGAATTATAGAAAAAAAAAAAAAAAAAAAAAAAAAAAAAAAAAAAAGGAAAATTGAAAAAAAAATAGTTACACGGATGTTGGACTTTGATAAAAGTTGTAGAGTTAGAGTGGGTCTGAGTCGTTAGTGCTAACACTGTTCTAAGTGTTCTTCCATTTCATCAAGCTCAAGCTAGATTCCATTCCATGCATCAAAATTCCAAAGAGGTAAGGGAAATGATGAAAATGAGCAATGTTGAGGTCTCCTGTGATATCTTTGAATTCAAAGTTCAAACTTTAGTTGCCAACAAAATGAAACTCCGGTCTCCACAGCCCAAATTTTCTCTAGAAACAAAAAGAGCCCAGCATTGCACCCAAAAAAAAAAAAAAATAAATAAATAAAATAAAGGGGTTTCGACCTTCAAAGGTATGGAGGATTGGAAGAAGAAGAAGATAATAAAGAAAAACAATTTTTTTAATTAATTTATTTATTTATTTTAAGAATCAAACAAAAACAAAAACTAAAAGTACAACGGAATTGATAATATAAAATAGGAAAACAAAAATTTCCATCTTTTTTTTTTTTTTTTTTTTTTTTTTTTTTTTTGTGAACAAGGAAAAGAAAAGATTTAATTGAATAGAGAAAAAAATATTATTATCTTTTAACTGTAATTAGTCGCTAACCCGTGCGATGCACGGAATATATTTCACTTTGCTTAAAATAAAATTTAAAATGAAAAAACATCATAACTTATCAAAATAAACATAAAATATACAATATTCATCGCAAAATGTTATTTGAGAATAAAATTACCATCAAAATGATAAAAAGAAAAATTTCATGTCCAAACAACTCATCAAGGTGGAATTTGGTTATTACTAAGATCTTATATGTAATTTACTGAAAAGATATCATGTTAGTTTTGATCTTCATTCTCTTTTTGCATATTAGTTATTACTTTTAACTTCTATGTAAAATTTTGCTTTAACTCAATTGTTATCTTGAGATAAATCTATAGTTATCTCATCTTTACTATTGGTACTCATCCCATGTCTATCGCCATTGTAACTGTAAAACATAAAATCATACCTATTGAAGAAGAAATTCAAAGTAGTTCATTTGGCATTACACCAACAACATTCAAGGCAAAATCCTTCCTGTGAAGGGGAAAAAAAAATTAATCAACCATGAAAACAAAGATTCATAAACTGAAGAAGCTCAAGATAATTTTAGAACTTGTCAAGATATATAACCACATACCAAAAATTTTAAGAACCAAAAGAGGATTATCATAAGAAATAAATGTGCGTTAGTTTGTATATGAATTTAATTTGTGGAAAATATGTAACCACATACCAAAATTTAAGAACCAAAAGGGGATTATCATAAGAAATAATTGTGCTTCAGAATTTGTAGAGATTTATTGGAAATTCAACGGTGATTTATGAATGGCACACTTGATTATCAAAATCAAATTCCTAACTTCAAATTAAAGGGTTGCATGTTCTCTAACTCAAATTCCTATATCACAACTGCAAATGATTATATAAAACTGATACAAACCATCCATAGACAATCAATAGGCTTTGTTGTTGGTCTTTAGCACTAAGATTTGAATCGCATCGTAATCATTACTGCTTTCTAGGGCTTCACATATACTTCTTTAGGATCCTCTACAACATTTGTAGCAATGCAAAAGTTAAATAAATAAATAAATATATATATATATATATATATATAAATAAAAAAGAAAGTAGTAGAGATTGCAAACAGAGAAGAGAGAGTACCAAGTTTTTGTTGGGTTTTTGTTTCCAACTGTAATTCTCAATAAAAGAGTGAGAGGAGTAGGTTTTGCGGCATGTGAGGAGTAGGTTTTGCGGCCGTACAGTTTCAGTCGGATGAAACTATATTTTTAAATCAGATTTATTTATTCATTTATTTATTTATTTTTTAACTTTAGGATTAAGGAAAAAAGAGAGAGAGAGACTCCTGTTAGGATTCTCTCACTATTTAGTTTAAAAAATTAAATTTTTTTATAAATTAAAATGATGATGTGGAAAATTGTGGGAGTTTCAGAAGTTTCGGTTTTTTATATATATATATATATATATATATATATATATATATAACTAATGAAATTCAATGAAGTGAAATTCAAATGTTGAGTTGAACTCATTTGTCTCGTCGAAGCGCATAATAAAAAAGCCATATCCAATATCAATGAAGTGAGTCATACCTGAGGGTCGCCAAATACCTGCTAACCTGGTTTGGAGTGCCCGGAACTGTATGGGTACGCCCTTAGTTTGGCACTCTCTCATGTAAAATCTAGACAAGTCTTATATAACGAAATCAGCTAAGACTCTGTTTTTTTACAGAGATGACAAATAAGCATGTAATTTCATTATGAGGGTTTTTTCTTCTTTTTTTTCCCACAATTTGATATATGCCTATGTTCTCTCTTTTCATAGCTTGGTGCTAAACAAATGTTGAGTTGAACTCATTAGTTTGAGGTATTAAAGATACAGAAAAATTTTCAAATTTCACAACTTGGTAAATAGATTGTAAGTGCAAGATCCAGAAAGCAAACATAATCAACATAACACCATTTAGAACAAATCAATTAATCATCGACACAACCAATTTAACCAATCCAAATCCACCCAGTTGTAGAAATCATAAATAAAAATATCAAAAAACTTAGAAATAAAAAACAGGGCATCTAAGGGTGGCGTTGTAGAAAGGCACCCAAAACTCAGATCCTCCCGCCGCCGCCACCATGGATCACCGCCACTGCATCGATTTCTCTTTGCCTCTCCATCATGGGTTGCCAGTGGATTCTGATGAGTACCTTCACGTATTATATAAGGTTTCTTTTAAACCTTCTCTCTTTTTGTGTCATTGCAATTTTTTTTAATAATGATTTCTGTTTGGTTACTAAGAAAGTGTAGCAATAGAATACATATAGTTTTAGGTTTTTATTTAGTTTGGTTGGGATTTGGGCATCTTCTTTATATAGCTGTTTGGGCTTTGTTTTTTTCTCACCCCTCCCCCCCCCCCCTCCCCCCCAACCCCACAAAAAAAAAAAGAATTCTATTTGGTTGTTGAAGGAAATCAATTTCAAATTAGAATCTCAAATAAATTAAATTGTCGGTGAAAGAAAGCAAAAATATTTAAATTTTTACAACATTATTAGATTGCATGCATGGGATCTCTTATGGTCATTCTCTCAAAATTTTACACTGAACTACTAACATATGTGGTGACTCTTGACAACATCATATGCATTGAGAATTGACTTTTTGAAAATATGTAACAACTTTTTGGAGAAAAAACACCATTGTCTAATCCTTTAAGCAAATATAAATTCTAATTTTAAAAGTGGTTTACACATTCCAATCATTTTAAAAGGGTGTTGATGATTTTGCTTTAAATTACTGGGACTATTTTTCTAATTGAAGGGGTTGCTGATATTTCCTAGAGGTATGAAAGGTTTGATTTAGCATCAACAAAAAGTAGATAACTCAATTCAATTATGATCCTGCTTTCATGGAGGAAATGAGGACAAGAAGACAAACATCTCATGAGTTTCACATACACAGTTGCAAAACCGGTTCATAAACCATAGAAATATGGACTATGTAAATGGACAAATGTCTATGTACAATGATAGATTTGCTTATTCAACTTGTGGTGGTGTTCATAAAGTAACGTTCAACTAGCATTGATAACACCTACTCTTCTATGTTTATGAAATTTTACATGTATTACTTTTGCGATCTTTTGAAATTATGTTGTTTTAGGTTTCTACATGTTTGTGTTTATTTTTATTTTTATGTGAACTTTTATTTTGAATAATTTTTTTTTTATTTTCATATATTTTCAAGTCAATATCTTGAACAAAATAAATATATTTAATTTTTATTTAACTATCCCGTGCATCGCACGGGTTAGCGACTAGTATGTATTGATTTAGATATTGGGCTAAATATGTGCCCAAAGGGAGGTGAAGGGAGGAGGTCATCCATTAATTGTAAGTCGGTTAAATCAACCGGCGTTGAATACCCTTGTTTTTTTTTTTTTTTTTTAATATTAAAGATCTTTCACCAAGCTTCTAGCTTTATTCTTCCTTTCTTTGTACATTTTTAATTTTATAAGCTTCTTGGTTCTAGCTTTTTTATTTTTTATTATTATAGTTTTTATTATTTAATTTCTTGTATATGATAGCTTCTAAAAATTTATAGTATTTGCATTAGACTATTTAAACTAGTCTGATGCTACAAATATAGCTAAACATCCACAAAATACTCATGCATTAGACTCTTCAAACTATCCATATCAGATTCAAAACCCACCGTCAAATCCTCGATATGCCGTTGTTTCTCTATTATTAAGAAAGAAATAATTAATAATGAATAGAATAATATTTTAAATAAAATTAAATGTAGAGTATTGAGTCTGATGTAGGAGTAAGAGAAAGAGAGTGGTGTTACGTGGGTAGCAATGAGTGAAGGTGTTCCATATACTAGCTCCTCTACCTCCTTCATTTGTTGCACCTTCATACTGTACAATGACAAAATACACCAAATCAACAGCCCCTAGTCGCTAACCCGTGCGATGCACGGGAAAATTTTTAGTAACTATAAGATTGCAGCAAATCAAATGCTTTAAATTTTGAAAATCTTAAAGAACTTACATTAGCACTCATCAATTTGTTTACAAAGCCAATGCTAAATAGATCTACAAATTGCATTCTCATATCCACTATCATTTGCAAGGTGACAGGATTCTTTTCATTACGGTTTGCATCCTTCTATCCTTCAAAAGCTTTAAGAAGTGTCATGTGGTCACTACATAAGAATGTGTATAAGGTTATACAAAATTCTATCATTATAATCAACATCCTAAAGCTAATATCCAATCCAAAAATGTGTAACCAATGTTACATATTAGAGTGTTGTAGAGGGCAAAGAGTAGAGCAAACATTTTCTTACAACCATGACCATACGGCCTATTCTAACCATTATTCTAAGGAACCCAACAATATCAATAACCCAAAAAGTATTGTTGTGATACATTTACTTTAGGACAAATAAATTCGAGCAATCAAAATCAAGCAACCAAGCTGTGTGTGAAGACAAAGGCTGACGTTTTAGGTGTCCAAATAATTATTTAATCAAACAAACGATTAACCTATAAGCTAAATCAGATGTGCTAAAAAACCTAGAGAGTAAAATAAAGCAAAACTTGAAAAAGTTAAAAGAATCAGGGAAAGGTTGATTTGCTCACAAAGAAAAAGCTAAAAAGGGAAAGAAGAAGGAAAAAAAAAAAAAAAAAAGACATTGAAAAAGAAAGAAAGAAAAAACTATTTTTTTTAAGAAAATAATATTGAAAACTAAAGTAACATTAAGACAATGTGAAAACTATTTGCAAAAGATTGCAACCTTTGTAAGTTTACTTGGCTCAAAGTCAAAATCCAAATTCAATTTTGAAACAATGAAAACATACAACTTCATATTAATTGTAAATTAGTCTCATTACATAAATTCACTTTTCGCTCTAATGTATTTTGTAGATCAAATACTGTCAAAAGAATTCCAATAAACACTATTGCCACATCTATATTTGTTAGAGGCATTTAATTTACATAGAAGCCAATTGCAATCACAATAGCTATCACAGTTGCTCAATGCTATGACAATCTAGATCCAAACATTCTCCTCCTAGAATCTCATCTCTTTTCTTTAAACCTGCACATCAAGCTTTGTGAACGTGCATCCCCCCTCATCTTCATGGAAAAACAAAAGAAAATGAAGTTGACAACTGTATATTTATTTGCTGCTTTGCAAAGTTACACCAATCCTTCAACTACATAAGTGTAGCTTATACATAATAATCACCAAAGGCAATGGTGAAATTGACAAAAACATCAATTACGGGTCGGAAAATAACATGTATACATATAACATATAAGAGGTTAACACTCATTGATAATTGTCCACAAAACCGTATGAAAAAAAAAAAAAAAACCATCAACAATAACAACAAAATACACTTTACAAATTAATGCCAAGTGCATGTTCTCCCCAAATGATCTCTTAGGTAACTCTTTTATGTTGACCATAGACTAACCCAATTTCCTAAATCAAAACCAATCCACCACAATATCAAAACCTAAGTCATACTTAAAATCCAAATTTATTAAAAAAAAAACTTACCGGTGGATGTATATAGAAAGTTGTATATAGAAATGGACCCAAATTAGGGTTTCAACCACTATAAAACCAATTCTAATTCAAAACCAAATCTAACACAATTACATACAATGCATTTAGTGAGTCATTGTAGTGTAATGCGTGGACTTATTTAATAAAATATGTCAAAGTATCTGTGTGGAATTGGGGGAAGGAGAAATAAATTGAAAGCAATGGAATAATGTTACTATATTATTTTCTTGGACACCTGCCATGCTTGGTTAGTTAACAATCAATAGTATTTTTGTTTTAATGTAGGATGAGAGCACAGGTGGTGTTTCAGTGTGTTAGCAATTCCTATGACAACTAAAACCAATAGAAATAAACCATAAAATTGACTTAAAATAATGTGAGAGTATAACTATCAAATTCTAAATAAATAAATAAAAATGCAAGAGGGAGTGAGATTTTTTTTCAAATAAAACACACAAACCCAATAGGCAAACACAAATTGAATACACCAATATGAATATACATGTAGAGCTTACATAGGTCAATCCCACATATATAAAAGATGTGTTCAATACATCTATTCCATAAGAAAATTTTAGATAGAACCTAACATTATACGGTGATATCCATAGCATTAGAGTGCTATTACATAACTTTGCCATTCAAGCTACATATATTCAGATAAAAACAATTTTTGTAGTGAAGTCATAGGTTACAGCATCATTTTCAGCCGTTTAAAATGATTGCTTAAATAAAAGCACAACAATTAAAAAGAAAACCAAAATTTCAAAGAACTAATCAGTAAAAATCATTACTCTTAACCAAAATTCTAAACGCTTATAGTTCTCTATTAACAAATTTATAACTCACAGTTCTAGTTGTGAGTTGTAATACAAATTCTCACCAATAGTACCTGTTTTAATTCACAGATAACCCAAAAAAATCAACTTATAGCAACTAATAACTTGAAATACTAAACTTAACAACATAATAACATATAAAGAGAGCAATAAAAAATTCTAGACTTTTTCAACCAATCTAAACATATTCTAATTTTTACCAATCCAAAATAGAAGACATTCACTAAACAAATGTAAATTTTTTACCAAGCCTTTAATCTACACTGATTCTAATTTCATTGAGACATTTTGTCAAACACTTAGGGTTGGCCTATTTTCAATAAGGATACCAATTCTTATATTATTCTTTCAACCATTATACCATCAAAAACATGAGAGAGAACCCATGTACATAGTTACTCTTTTTAAAAAGTTCCATACATTCAAATGTTTTCTTATTTCAATTGACAACCCATGTACATAGTTACTCTTGTAGGCCTTTTGTCAAACACCTAACAGATATGGCCAAGAAATAGAACTTAGTTGATGTATAGGTGCTGAAATAGAGGAACTTTAAAAAAAATTATAGTAATGTAATCTAGAAATTAAAAACTTATTGACAGAAAATTGATATACCACCAATTTCAAGCTTCAGCCAAAAAATCCAATTTATATTTAATACATACAAAAAAAGAATTGGGCATGAGGATAACCTTATTGCAACCAATCCGTCTCAAAGAGCTCCTTGATGGTCATTGCAATCTTCTTTGACACAAATTTCCATCTTAAATCACCAGAACCTAAAAAAAAATAATAATAATAAAAAAAAAAAAAAAAAACCCAATTTTACTTAAAAACTGAGATGGAAAAATAAATAACAATTGAAGTGGAGAAAGAACAGTATATTGGAAGTAAAAACCTAAATTGACAGAAAAATCTAATTAAAGACAATAGGAAAAGATATTATTCATAGATTAATTGAGAAATACCGAGAGAGAATGGTCTGATACGTAGAAGGGCTTTGGCCGACCTGTATTTGTGATTGGAGTGAATCACTTCAGAGGAGAAGGGGAACGGGATCAGGTTTTGTTGGAGCTAATATGGGTCTGGGTTTTGGATGATGGAGAAGGGTTTGGCCATGGGATGTGTTTTGGACGATGGAGAATGTTTCACCGTGGGGTGTGTTTTGAACGGGGGAGGATCAGGGGATTGGGAGAAATAGAAAAAATTTTATGAGGAGGAGAGTATGAGCCTGTTTGGATTGCTAGTTTTGATAACTCAATTCTCTATTTCCATAACTCATAACTCATAAATGGTGGGATCCATAGCAAAAAGGTTGTTTGGCCAAACAATAACTCTGTTTCCATAACTCTATTTTCATCACTCAATTCTCTAACTTTTGAGTTATGAGTTATGGAAACTGAAAACAACCAAATGCTGTTTTCAATTTCCATAACTCATAATTTAATGACAATATTGTAATTAAACACACAAAGGGGACCCATAGCCGCAACTTTTGACCACCTTTTGAATTTTTTTTTTTTTTTTTTTTCTGGATTGGCTTTGGCTGTTCGTTCTTTTTTTTCTTTTTCTTTTTCTTTTTTTTTTCACTGGATTCAGTGAGTTTGGGTACTGAAAAAAAAAAAAAAAAAAAAAAAAAAAAAAAAGCGCTACACCGGTGATAGTTATGGGGCTCACAAATAGTGTGAAAAATATTGAGTGATGGGAAGTGAGTGATGGTGCCAAACAAACATGGTATTTTAAGTGATGAGTGATGAGTGATGAGTTATGAGTTATAAGTGATGAGTGATGAGTGATGAGTGATGAAAATTGAGTGACCAAAAAAATGAATCCAAACAGCCCCTATATATTCTCATAGACGAAGTGTATATATATTTAATAAAAAGGAAAAAAATCAGATTTAAAAATAATAAAAAATGCTGATGTGGAAAATTGTGGTGTTAGCAAAGGTTTCGGTTTTATATATATATATATATATATATATATATATATATATATAGATAAGGGCTTGAATTTTTTATGTATTAATTTTTTTTGATAAAAAGGTAGTGTATTGTAATAAAATATGGAAATAATATAATATTTATTGTAGGGGTATTGGGCCAGGAGCTCATGATCCATGTAGATGTTGGGCCTGCGGCTCAATCTAAGGACAAGGAATCATCCGAGCAGGAGTGGACATTGTCAAGGGAGTTTGTTTTAGTGAATGAAAAAGTCATTTTTTTATCATAACGGCCTAGAAGGGTTGTCCGAGGATGAATGCCTCTTCGGCTGATCAAGGCCGAGGTTAGGAAAGGTGGTCTGCAGTTCAGGAAAACGCTCTAGGAAGTTCTGTTAGTATGAATAGGCATTACAGAAACATAGGACAGGAGAAAGTCCTAAAATATTTAGGGAGAAAGCTGCTACTACCACATTAAAGGCTCTGCAGCTAACTTTCTAGCTGCATTAATGTGGAGAAGACTCCTGAACAGGGCTAGATTGGTTGCCCCAATGCACAAAAAGGCCTGAGGGGGTGTCCGATGGGACAGATACTCAAGTAGAGACTTGGATGATCAACAAGTGGAAGGCCAAGATCATTTAAAGGGAACTATATAATGAAAGAGACTCACCATGAAAGAGGGATCGAAAAATCAAGAGAGAAACACTGTAGCAACTGAGAACCAAACTTGTAATCAAACTTAAGAACAATATATAAGAACAGTTCTCCTCAAATCTTGCCGAGGACGGTTTTCTTCGTCAACCCTATCTATTTACATCATCTTGTCATCTAAATCTACTGTTGTGTTTGTCTGATTCATTAGGACCTAGTTTTCCAACCCATTTTCTACAAATTCATTGTTTTGGTCTTGTTGGGCCTAAGTCCATTTGTCTGTTGGGCTAGGGACTCAAATCTGGTCCTTATATTTATAATTTTATATTGATTTCATGTTAAACTATAAGGTTTTAGGTGCACAATTATATGGTTTTTAATTGTTATAATTATAATTATTTTATGAGTTAAATAAAAGCTGATATAATAAGTTGTAATTAACATTTATTTAATTCTTTAAAAAAATCATTACTTGAGATATATAGATCGAATTTTGACAATAAAAAAATATTACACGGCTTATCAGTATATAGATAATCCCAATAATAAACTCAACATAATGGGGTATGTTATTTTTTATGAGTTATTTAAAATTCAAATACTAATTCCATAGGGTATCATTTTTTCAATGTACACATTCAAATATGTTTGATATAGTTTGAAATAAAAAGAATTAAAAAGAAAAAAAGAAAAAAAAAAAAAAAAAGAAGAAGAAGGATAATTTGACAATTGCATCCTTTCATTTTGTTTTTATGATTTATAAGAAAGAAAGGTAAAATGGAATTTTACATCTTTTAATGAAGGAAATGAATCATCTTACCTATATTCTTTTGGAAAAAATTTTAGAAGTGAATGAAACATTTCTTTCTTTTAAAAGTATCTCCCAAATAATATGCCTCTCCCTTCGTTTCCCTTCTAACCACTCCAATTCTACCCATCTGCACAGGTTGTAATGCCATGGCTTATAAAAGAAAGCAATAGGAAGAAGAAAAAAACAAACAATTAAAAGTAGAATGGATAGAATAAAAATGATTGTTGATACAAGGAAGTAGACTAGATTATTTTACTTTTTGTCTATGAGACATCTTGAAAATCTTATGAACCGATAACATGGTAGATTGAAGTTAAGATCCAAATTTATGCCACATTCTTCAAAAAATTCACTGTAGCATTCCACACTCTCCTTGACTCCTCTCCATTTTACCTCAATTTTCCCTCATTTAACATAAACCATAAATGGCTACAAAAATACTAATGGACACCGCTTGTGTCCAGTGTGTTGAAGATAGAAATAGCTTGAAGAAGCTTAAAATCAGGGATGATCAAAACGACAGCACTGGATGAGCAAAACGGTGAAGCTAGATTAATATTGTGAAACGCATCGTTTCACTTAACGCAACACACCGTTTTGAATGAAGCAAAACCAAAGTATGGGATGCGCTGCAAACGATGTCGTTTACTCTGTTCAAAGACTCAGTTAGCATTGGGCAAAAGTTTGTTATTTAGCTGTGTATATTTCCGTGATTTACGGGCTTGATCCGTTTAGTTTGTAACTAATTATTGATCAGTTAAGAGTGTTAGACTGAGTGTATAAATAGAGGGTAGCTGTTCATTTGTAAAATTAAGCAAGATATTTTCATCGTTTACTGAAATTTTCTCTCTCTTTCTCACTCTCTCTCCCATTATCTTGCTGATCTTTTCCTTTGTTTTTACTCTTGATTCTATCTGAGATTCATTACATCAAGAATCTCTTCACAGTGCACTAATACACTAAATACAAGCTTAGCCCACCTTCTAAAACCAAAATCATTTCATTTTGTTCGTTATCAAAACCAAAATGATTGGAAGTCAGATTTTTATTTTTTTTCTTCTTCTTTTTTTAGAAATTGTGAACGAAAATGACTTCAAACCCGACCAAAATGAAAGCACGATCTATGGTAATCAAATTAAAAGATAGAAAAAGATTTTGTTGACTTTAATGTAATGGACCGTTTGTTTCGCAATAGGGAAGCTTCTAACAAGAGGGGCATAAAGATTAAACACACGTTTGGAACAGTGATTCAAAGAGCTAAACGTTACAAACGGGTGTGGTTGATGGGGATCGAGTTCGGTTTTGAACCAGCTAGGTCGAGTCGGATTGAGTTTGGGCCAAATACTTTACTCGGTCTTTGAGGGATCAGGTCAACCCGTCAGACCGAAATTCCACCAAATCAACACATGAGACAAAAGGCACAACTCCCTGATATGAAGGTAATTTTAAAATTTCAGCTCCATTTAACATGGGCTGAACTGTTAGAATGACCATGCTCTTAGATGGTGGTTATAACATGATAAAATGATGCATGAGACTGTTAATGTGATGAGACTAGAAGACGAACATGCATGGTGAAATTATCAATTATGTTCAATGTAATAATCCATGATTTTAGTATGAAAAGAACGTTCAATATAAATATGTCAACTTGAATATGATTTTTGCTCATGAATGTTAGGATTTCTTTAATAATGTTCTATCAATTGTAGGCTTGCGTGATAATGACGTGAAATAGATTGTTTGATCATAACATGATATCGTCATTAGTTCCTAGAAGACCGACTTTCGAGTCAAGCAAGATGAATGCCTAACATTTTTCCATCTCATAACCTGGTCTTGAATCTTATATCTTGGGTTTAAGATTAGTGACTTTTTCAATGTAATTTTCAGTCCTTAGAATGCAATTAGGAAAACAAGTCATGTCATTACTAAAGTAACATTCCTTAAAATGTTATACCGAAATATTTCATTTCCAGAAGTAAAATATCATTAATGTTTCTAGTATCCTAGAACCAAGAATAGCAGTACAGAAACTTTTTGCAGTAGAATTGTAGAAAGGAGTTCCTCAAGAAGCACCAGGGGTCTTTAATTTTCTCTGGCTCTTGCTAGGGTGGCACAAAAACCTTAAGTGGGCATGACTTGCTGGCATATGTGACTTCTAAACATTAGGTCCACCAGTTCCAAATTTGCACAAGTTATGAAATAGTTCTCAAACTTCCACCATATGAGCCCTAATATATAGGAGAGATTCAATAAAAGTGCAAAACAACAGAAAGATTAATCTACCAAAAATTTAAATCCAAGTTTTAAAATCAAACCTGAAAATGACTGATAGTCAGAACAGCATACTAATTTTCAGACCAACAACGAGATCTGCAAATTAAAAGCAAACGCATGAACAAGATTTTATCATTTTTAAAATAGTACTTGCAGCAATCAGCTAACAGAATGAATAACGAAATGAAAAAGTTAAGGGAAAAAAAAAAAAAAAAAAAAATCAAGGGCTTTGTTTTCATTTGGTTAGTCCAACTATATTCGGTAGCTCATAATTATACAATGCAGTTGCCACCTTATATCCTCTTATTATTATGTCTCAGCTCAACTAAATATTTCTAAAGCTCATGTTTAAACAAATTTCATTGACTGTAGTCAGATAATGGATTGAAATAGGTAAGATAGATTCCTCATACCCAAAGCCTTAGGATATATATAAAATAGTGCAAACCATTTAAGATCGCCAAATGTAGGAAATTTTCAGTCCTAGGTTTTCACTGATATGCTGCTGGAGAAAGATCAACATGGGTTTCACATTCCTTATTGATCTGTTGTAATGTTGCTCTGTTCAATTTTCAGTTGGTACAAGTCACTAATAATTTAAAAATCATCGAAAGCTGTATAATTTTATACAATGAAGCACAGATGAGTATATTGGATGCAGTGTGTTGATAATGCAAATCCTAACAAATTAAGATATTTGTCTGAGTGTTTACACACACAAATAGGAAATCATTCCCACAAAATAAAAACAGTAAATGCTTCTATTACCTGCCATATCTACAAAAGATCAGAATCACCCAATGGAATTTTCCCTTCATGCCTATCCCAAGTCTCAACTGAAAATAAAAAGTAATATCAAACAGAATTAGTTAGGAGCTTGGAAGAGTAGTTTAGGTATAAGAGTGGGATTGCAAGGTGTATTAGTTAGTATTTGATGATTTTGTGATTGTAAACATTCCATGTGATCCTCTCTTTAAGACTTGTTTTTCATTGTATTTTCAGTTCAATTCAGATTATCAATTTCAGTTCTACATTTGTTCTTGAATTAGTTTCCTTCATCACTGATACTATGAAACCTAAGTTAATTATTGATTCAAGAATTGTTCTTGATGTAACTTGGTTCACTCCACCTTTAGCACTCCAACTAGATGATCAAAGAAGAGAACCAGTGCAAAGTGAACAGAGTATGAAATCCAGTTAACAGTAAACAAAGCATACGGTTTAAAAGACCATCAGTAAAATTGAGATCTCAGAACACAAGAAAATATAAAAATCTGTTACAGAGATGAGCTTTTAGGGTTTCTTGGGAAATAGTATGAGTTTAGGTATATGGATGCAAAAATGAGGTTCAATTGGTAGGAAGCAGTCACTTTGGAATTGACACAAATTAAATAAATCCTGTAATTGACAATCAGAACTGTGGGCTATATTGACAACTAAAACCTAGTCAAAAGCATCAAATTGGGAGAGCAGTATGTGATTGGAACACTGAAGAAATAGTTAAGAATTATTTAAAAATTTAGGAGGTAGAAGTGGTACATACCAAGTACCAAGAACACAACTCCACTGAATAATTTAGCAGAACTGCAAAGCGTCTTTGCATTAAAAGCTTATCAAAAAGGCAAGAGGAATTCTGCAAGTATTAGTTGAGGAATAAAGGTGCAAGCATTTTCTTTCTTCCATTTAATCATAAGGAATATGAGGCATGGAATTCTATAACTGTGATTTTGCGCAGCCTGAGGGCCGTTCAATTAACAGTGCTTTCCACAATATTCCAACTGCACTCCACATAGCCAGAGCCTTCTTCTGCTATTAAGTCAAAAGCTGCACATTTAATCATGGCAAGTGTTGTTAGAAGCAGACAGTTGGGATGGCTTTAGGAAAAAAGAGAACAAATGAAGTGTTTATTTGCTAGTTCATACATTAGGGTGGTACTTTTTGTATACCTTTGGACACTGGGGATCACTGCAACTAAGATATTGTTGGAGCCTCAAACAAGTAAAGAGAATATAGATCAATATCCTGAGAAAGATTTACAAGAAATGTAGGAATAAAATGAAAGAGGTGTCCACAGTACTATACACCAAAACCAATAATAAACTAAAGAGCTTCAAGCTTAAAGAAAACAATTCATTGACTTTCTTTAGACCAGACAAAGCACTGGCACTGCTCCTGGTTACGCAAAGACCACTAAAAAAGCATTGGTTGAAGTAGATAATTAAGGTCAATAAAAAAAGAACCACTGGATCATAGTAAATTAAGTTAAACAAATAGCACAATGTATGTCGTATGACGTAGAATGAGTACCTGAGAAGAAGTTGGATATATTGAAGAGCTGGGGTTCCAGTAGAAATTAAGCTCATCATATTCAGATCACTTTTTCATCAATTTTTATAATGGGTAAATGAGCTATCTTGGGCCAGTCTTCCCCTTTCTCCCTAAGGCACCGAGTTTTCAGCAATGGACATTTCTTGACACTTAGAAAAGATAACGATTTTGGCAGACCCTCTTCTGGCATGGTCTGCAGATTTGGGCAGCAGCCAATTCCCGATTTTTTAGGTGTGGTAAAATGTTGAAGCTCATTGCCGTCCAGCGATTTCAAATGGGGAATATTCCAGATTTCAAGGGATGTAAGAGAAGAGGGCAGCAGCGCCCTCTCCAGAAAGGACTCTACATTTACAGAGAAAGCAGTCCTTGCAAACCCCACTCCGTGAGGCTGGAGAAAAGTTTATCACAAAAAAGGATTTCAAGTGCATTTAAACTGGTTGGCATCTGGAATTGACACAAATTAAATAATCATGTAATCGATAATCAGAACTGTGGGCTATATTGACAACTAAAACCTAGTCAAAAGCATCAAATTGGGAGAGCAGTATGTGATTGAAACACTAAAGAAATAGTTAAGAATTATTTAAAAATTTAGGAGGTAGAAGTGGTACATACCAAGTACCAAGAACACAACTCTACTGAATAATTTAGCAGAACTGCAAAGCGTCTTTGCATTAAAAGCTTACCAAAAAGGCAAGAGGAATTCTGCAAGTACTAGTTGAGGAATAAAGGTGCAAGCATTTTCTTTCATCCATTTAATCTTAAGGAATATAAGGCATGGAATTCTATAACTGCGATTTTGCACAGCCTGAGGGCCATTCAATTAACAGTGCTTTCCACAATATTCCAACTGCACTCCACATAGCCAGAGCCTTCTTCTGCTATTAAGTCAAAAGCTGCACACATTCAATCATGACAAGTGTTGTTAGAAGCAGACAGTTGGGATGGCTTTAGGAAAAAAGAGAACAAATGAAGTGTTTATTTGCTAGTTCATACATTAGGGTGGTACTTTTTGTATACCTTTGGAAAATGGGGATCACTGCAACTAAGATATTGTTGGAGCCTCAAACAAGTAAAGAGAATATAGATCAACATCCTGAGAAAGATTTACAAGAAATGTAGGAATAAAATGAGAGAGGTGTCCACAGTACTATACACCAAAACCAATACTAAACTAAAGAGCTTCAAGCTTAAAGAAAACAATTCATTGACTTTCTTTAGACCAGACAAAGCACTGGCACTGCTTCTTCTGGTTACGCAAAGACCACTAAAAAAGCATGGGTTGAAGTAGATAATTAAGGTCAATAAAAAAAGAATCACTGGATCATAGTAAATTGAGTTAAACAAATAGCACCATGTATGACGTATGACGTAGAATGAGTACCTGAGAAGAAGTTGGATATATTGAAGAGCTGGGGTTCCAGTAGAAATTAAGCTCATCATATTCAGATCACTTTTTCATCAATTTTTATAATGGGTACATGAGCTATCTTGGGCCAGTCTTCCCCTTTCTCCCTAAGGCACCGAGTTTTCAGCAATGGACATTTCTTGACACTTAGAAAAGATAACGATTTTGGCAGACCCTCTTCGGGCATGGACTGCAGATTTGGGCAGCAGCTAATTCCCAATTTTTTAAGTGTGGTAAAATGTTGAAGCTCATTGCCGTCAAGCGATTTCAAATGGGGAATATTCCAGAATTCAAGGGATGTAAGAGAAGAGGGCAGCACCGCCCTCTCTGGAAAGGACTCTACATTTACAGATCTACCCCTGATACAGAAGCTTCTAAGAGAAAGCAGTCCTTGCAAACCCCACTCCGTGCGGCTGGAGAAAAGTTTATCACAAAAAAAGATTTCAAGTGCATTTAAACTGGTTGGCAACCCCCATCTGGAAATGACTCAAGTTCTGTACAAAGCCGAATACTCAAAGTCCAAAGGGATGGGAGCAAGGTATGCATCTGGTCAGGCAGTGCCTTCAAATTATTACAGTTATCAATACTGAACCTGGTAAGGTTGGGTGCAGGTAGTCTTTCTTCAGGAAAGGATACAAAATTGGAACAGTTACTGATTTCTAAGCTTCTGAGAGATTCAAGATACTGAAGTGGCCGTTGATTTGAAACAGAAAGGGACCGAAGATTATGACATCCATGGATATCAAGATGATTCATCTTTGGAAAAAAATCTAATAGAAAGGACACGAGAGAATCACAACTGCTTCTTATGCACACACTCTCAAGGGAAGCATAACAGTGGTGCATCGGAAGCAGTAATTTCCCACAGTTCTTGACACCAAGTGATTTTAGTGTATCTGCAATACCACTACTACGAAGCAACATGAGAGATGGACAATCAGAGATATCTCCTTAGGTAAGGACTTCAAGTTGTCATATCCACTAATTTTGAGCTTTAGCACTTGAGGTGGTAATCCATTCAACACCACCTTATGACAATATTGTAACCTCAATTGACGGATGGCTGGAGCACTTGAAAGTGAAGCGACAAGCTGCTGGCACTTTTCAATCACAAGTGCTTTCAAAGAAAAAATGCCATTGGGAAGACCCATGCTCAGTTTAGGACAGTTTTGTATACAAAGCAGTTGGAGACGAGGGAAAGCTATTGCACCTCCATTGTCATCCGTGAAAGGAAGCCACTCCTGCAGTTCTGACATGTTTTTAAAGCGCAAATTTTCTAGCGATCCAAATGGCCTGCTCCCAGAAGCACCAGTCCCATAAAACTCCGTACCAATATTCACTACTCCATCTAATCCCACAATAGAGAGGTTCTTCAGAGAGGGCAGTTTACCAAATGGTGGCAAGGAGAGGCAATACTTACAATTATGAATTTGGATTGACACTATATTGTAGGCTGCATGTCCTAACCATTCTGAAAATACTGTGCGACCATAATTTTCAATGGTAAGCTTTGTCAGGTCTACATGAGGATGCAATTGGTCTAGTACATCTCTATCCTTTTTGGAGTCATCTGTATCCCCACCCCACTTTAACACCAATTCCTTCAGTTGCAATTTATGTAACGCCCCAAAATCATAGGCAATAAAAGTCTATTTAATTTGAATAATCCATAAAAAAATATTAAATAAAAGAAACTAGCAACCTTGAATCTGATTACAAAAGTCAGAGCTCTAATTCACCAAATACAAAACATTCTCAAAATAATTCTCCAATACAAAGTTTAATGCCATAAAATAATAATAAAATCCTCAGTCCCACAAAAATAATTTGTAACTTCTGTCTCCCAAGAATCTCTATTCCAGTAATTCACCTAATGTATCTGTAATGGGAAATAAATGGGGATGAGATAACTCAATAAGTGGAGTTCACTAACATTGGGGTGTGGGAACAAACCTTTCAAATAAATAATTCTTTCAACAGATTCACAACTTATAACTCATCAATATTTTGTCATCAACTATTTCACGTAAAAGAAAATAATATCTTTATATTGTGAGCCATCATAATATATATATTGATACCATCACATAAACAATTTCCTAGGCTTTTCTCGTGGTCAACGTTTACGCCCCGTTGACAGGGTTGTGCTATGCCCTTTTTGGGACTGGAACCTCCTTTCATCACATTTCTTAAGGATGGCTCCTTTGGAACCTAAAGGTACACTCCCTTGCTAAGGAGCTTCCTTTTGGATCCTCAATAGTATGCTCCCTTGCTAAGGAGCTATCAAATGTGCACTGTCCCCTTTTGGGATCGTCCCTTGCTAAGGCCTAGCTGCAGCATGATTGTCCCTTGCTAAGGACTAAATACCATACTGAGCTTCTAATCACGACTTGCCATAGGTTTTCAAAACATATTCAATATGCTCACAAAATAATCCATTCATACTTCTCAAAATATAAAGACATATTCACACATATAAGTTTAAATAAAATTAGGTTGTCCCACAAGTTTTTCATAAAACGAATAGCCAATGTGCACATCAAACATTTGTAAAATATTCATTTATATATAGAATATCAACATATTTCTTTCATATAAAATAGTTTAATAATCAACACTGTTTTGGGAAAACCCCCAAAATTAGTAAACACCACTTACCTCTTAGTTGCAAAACTAAAGAAAATCAACCTCCCTTGAATCACAACAATTCAGTAGAATTAGAACCTAGCAATACCAAAAATAGGTTCATCAATACACAATTTCCCACTTCAAAATTTATTTTCACACTTAAACGGTTTTATCCTAAACAATATTAATATATCCAAAATCCTCCATTTATTGACTTAACTATCAAATTCACTTCCAGCCTTGATCAGATTTTTGGACTTACAATTACCGCTGCATAATCATATCTTTTGGCTCTACCTAATCAGATTTTGGCTTAAAAATCATTGCTGCATAATCAGATTTTTGGGCTTAAAAAGTTAGTGCTGCATACTCAGTGGCTTAGAGATGATAAATTAGTATCACTAGATGCAAAGGTAGGTATCAAATAACATAATGCAGCCCTTTTCCATTAATATAATCTATGCATGAAACTTTAATGCAGCAGAAAGATGGACATGTGATCAACCTAATATATACCTTAATTTATCCATCCAATGCCTAGTATTCCCTTGATGCCACCAAAACACAAGGAAGTTGCTGGACACGTATTGGACAAGGACAACGTGAAGATACATGGCGGATGGGTGGTGACATTTAGTGATGCCATAAGCGGTCATATAATGTTCACAGAAACCCTATTCCTATCAACATAATCATATACTTAGATCCATAACAGCAACCCCTATTTTTATTATTATTTTTTTCTTTTCTTTTAGGTACACCACTAACAGATTTTTCCTAGAAGATTGGGAAGAAAAGCTAGCCATTGAGTATCACAATTTTCCTAAGTTTAGAGTAGAAGAGTGTCATACCTTTAGTCTCCACTCACAGCCACAATGAAGCAAAGCAAGGTTCAGTAGTATGAAGCGGCTGAAGCAAAAGGAGGCACCATCAGTAAATACACGTGTAACTTAAGAAGAAAAAGGCTAGGATTTTCAAGGCCTATATATTTACTAATGTCACCTCACTTGGACTTCATATCCCTTAGTATTTACCTTCTTTTTAATACCTTAGGCCCAAATTAATTAATCCATTTTAATTATAGGCCTCCTTTAAAAATTTACGTATAATAATTTAATTGGTATCAAAATTATGGGGTGTTACAATTTATCCCTCAAATTGGTCTCTAAAGCATCTCCAGCATCAACAACATTTTCCAACTTCAAATTCAGTGAGTTCACAGCAGCTGTCTTCACTGTGAAATTACTAATGAAGTGTTAACCATCAAGTACCTCAACTGAAATGTGACCTACCAAGGGCCGATTTCACCATGGATACCACCATTTTTGTCCTACTTAAACAGAGAACCAAACATCCACAAAATAGAGCAAGGTGATTAATCCCTATTACACCAAATTGCTCCAAGGCATTTAATTCTTGTAGCACGCACACACACACACACAAAAAAAGTAATTATGGGTAATCATAAGTAGACTGCAAAAACCCTCAAATTTGAGAGCTACAAGCCTGCCATGATCCACAGTATGAACTGATTGGTAAGTTTGTAGAAGGTAGTCAAGTGGAATAATCAATAAGCAATGAGAACATGGTTGCAGAACTGCACTGTTGAGAAACAAGAAACCCAATCCAGCTCTATAAGATGCAAACAATAGACGATATCAATGCACACACATAAACACTCAGATTTACGTGGTTCACCCAAAACTAGGGCTATGTCCACAGAGTTGTTGCAATTTCATTATGATGGCTACAACTTGAATTACAAGGATCATTATACACACACACACACACACACACACACCACTTTATTACTTGGGTTACATGCATGTGTGAAATTACAACAAAGAGCTTAAGGCATCTAAATACTCAAATACTAGAAATAGTCCCAATAATTGTACAAACACCAATTTCGTTCAATCCGGGGGCCAACTAAAGCTGAGCATAACTTCAGTTTCTTAATGGTGATTGACTTGGTTCGCAAATATTCTAGATTTTGATTCCCACCGATCTTCTCAAGTGACAACAATCTATCAACCATAAGAGTACGATTGAATAGGTAACTGTATATGTTTCATTCTAGCATGAAGCACTGAGTTCTTTGGAAGGTGAATGGCACTCTATCACAATGTAGGCACTATTCTGTTGCTTCTTACCCAATTCAACAAAAACATTGTTCATGACGTGAGTTGGTTTAATCCACCTTTTGCACTCCAAATAGGCGATCAAACGAGAGAACCTATGCAAAGTGCACAGAGTATGAGATCCAGTTAAAGTGAACAAAGTGAAAAACTTCTCTCAAGTCTAGGATTTCTATCACAGAAAACTCTAGAAGAAGAAACAGAGAAAAGAAAGAAAAACAGAGAGAGAGAATAGTTGAAAAAACTCTTTAGAAATTATCTGATTGAATACAATTTTCTTCACACTAACAATGAAGACTATAATCTATATTTATACATACAGAGTGATAGAGAGAGAGAGAGTGAGATTGATAACAGACTCACACGTATGCTAACAGACTCCCACACGTATGCTAACAGACTCACACACGTGCACTATTCTCTAACAAACTCTCACACGGGTATTCCAGAACTAACCAGCTATACAATACACAAAACGACACCGTTCCTTTTAATGAGAAACGGTAACGTTTTGTTTTAGCTTTCCTTTATGTTTCCCTAGCCTCATACACGACAACGTTTTGATGGAAGTAGCCGTTGGAGTTTCTTCTTCTTCCTCATGATTTGAATGTGCTGGACTTCCAATACTGTTATGGCTTTCATCCCCCCTCAAACGAATGGGGAATTTCCACATGAGTTTGGAGGTGAGCCAATTGAACCAAGGAGAAGGAAGACCTTTAGTAAATAGATCAGCTAACTGATCATGGGTGGAGATGAACTTAAGCATCACATCACGCCTAAGAACCTTCTCACGAACAAAATGATAGTCCACCTCAATGTGCTTAGTACGGGCATGAAACACAGGATTAGTGGCAATGGCCAAAGCACTAACATTATCGCACCAGAGAAGAGGAGGATGAGGAAGAAAGAGACCAAGATCACGAAGAAGCATTCGAATCCAATATAACTCAGCAGTGGTGGAGGCCAAGGCACGGTATTCAGCCTCAGTGGATGAACGAGACACAGTGCCTTGTTTCTTGGCAGACCAGGAAATAGGAGAATTTCCAAAGAACAAAACCATACCAGTGAGGGATCTCCTATCCACAGGGTCCCCAGCCCAATCAGAGTCACTGTAAGCAGATAAAGAAATAGGGCCAGGAGTAAATGCAATACCAAAGTGTAATGTGCCTTGAAGGTATCTAAGAATACGTTTGGCTGCCTGAAGATGATTATGAGTAGGAGTACTCATATGTTGACATGCTTGTTGGACAGCAAAGGAAAGATACTGTAAGGCACCAACCAAGCTCCTATAGGATGTAGAATCAGATAAAACTGGACTATCATTAGGTAGAAGATGAGAGTTAGGGGAGGAAGGAGTTTTACATGGCTTACAATCAGTCATGCCAAACTTCTTGAGAAGATCAGAGGCATATTTGGTCTGATGAACAAACAATCCAGACGAAGTATAGTCAATTTGCAGGCCAAGGAAATAATGGAGCAAGCCAAGATCTTTGAGATCAAAATCCACCCCCAATAGCTTGATAATAGAGGAGACAAAACTGGTTTTGTTGCCTGTGATTATGATATCATCCACATATAGTAATAGAAAGACAATTGAAGAGCCATGCCTTAAAATAAAGAGATTTCCATCAGCAGTAGAAGCACAGAAGCCAATGTGCAGCAATTGGGAAGTAAACCTCTCAAACCAAGCTCTAGGGGCTTGTTTGAGACCATAGAGGGCTTTGTGAAGTAGGCAGACATGCTGAGGAAAGGCAGGATCAACATAGCCTTGAGGCTGGGCCATATACACCTCCTCTTTGAGAACACCATGCAAAAATGCATTACTGATATCTAACTGCCTTAATTCCCAACCAAATTGAACAGCCAAAGCTAGGAGAATTCTCACAGTAGCAGGCTTCACTACAGGACTGAAAGTCTCATCATAATCCATGCCATATTGTTGAAGATATCCCCTTGCAACCAATCTGGCTTTATATCTTGCTATAGAGCCATCACTATGCCGTTTCAACTTATAAACCCACTTGCAAGTGACCACATTCTTAGTAGGAGGAAGAGGAACTAAAGACCATGTAGCTTGCTTCTGTAAAGACTGAAACTCAGCATCCATAGCAGCCACCCATTGAGAGTGTTTAGCAGCAATAGTGAAAGAAGGAGGTTCTGTGATGGTGTAATCAACCTGAACTTGCATAACTCTAGGCTTATAGATACCATGCTTGGACCTTGTGAGCATTGGATGAGAGTTAGAGGAGATAGGAACAATGGCAGTAGACTCAGAAACACTAGGAACAGTCTGTGAGGAAGATAGAGGAGGAACATGAGCAGGAATAGACAAGGAAGGAACAGTCAAAGGTGGAGGAACAACAGGAATGGGAATTGGTGAAGATAGAAAAGAGGGAAGAAGAGAAGATGTGAGGTCAGGAGGTGTGGAAACAGCAGCAGACTCAGGAGAAGAAGTATGGACAGATTCATCAACAGCTTGTGTAGGTGAAGAAAACCAATTAGATAGAGATGAGGAGAAGGGAAGATGAGGATCAGTAAGATTAGAATCATGAGCAAAAGGAAAGATAGACTCATTAAACAGAACATGACAAGCAATGTAGATTCTGTTAGAGGTTGGATCAAGGCATATATAACCTTTAGAAAGGGGAGGACAGCCTAAAAAAAACACAAGGCTTAGATCTGGGCTGCAACTTATTTTGGTTAAAAGGCCTAAGGTAGGGATAGCAGGCACACCCAAAAGCTTTAAGAGCATGAAGAGATGGGGGTTTTGAATGAACTTTCTCCCAAGGTGAGTGAAAACCTAAGACTGAAGAAGGCATTCTATTGATAAGGTAAGTTGCAGCAGAGAAAGCATAGGACCAATAATTGAGAGGAAGATGAGACTGATACAAAAGGGTGAGACCAGTTTCAACTATATGCCTGTGCTTCCTCTCTGAAACACCATTTTGCTCAGGAGTGTGAGGGCAGGAAGATTGGTGTAGGATACCAGAGGTTGAACAAAAAGATTTAAAATCATTGTTAATGTACTCAGAGCCATTATCAGTCCTAAGAACCTTAAGTTTAGAGCTGAACTGAGTTTCAACCATGGATTTGAAGTGTTTGAAGACAGAAAGTACTTCACTCTTATGTTTGAGAAGAAATAACCAAGTAAACCTGGAGTAATCATCAACAAAAATGACATAGTAATTGAAACCAAGTAGAGAAGTGAGTGGAGAAGGACCCCAAACATCACTATGCACAAGTTCAAGAAGTGAAGTAGAAACAAGAGGTGTTTTATTCAAATGAAACCTGTGCATTTTAGCACTTATACAGAATTCACAAGATGAGCAAACATCAGAAATCTGAGACAAAGAAATAGAGGGAAATACAGGTTTTAAAGCAGAAAATAAAATCTTAGAGCTTGGATGCCCAAGTCTATGATGCCATAGTAGAATATGATGTGGTTTGATGGTGACAAAGGCAGGATTCTGGACAGAATTGAAGCAGGGAGTTGAAGACAGATCATGATTAGATGGAATAGGGTAAACTCCATCTTTACTCAACCCTGCATAGAGGATCTTCCCCGTGGGTAAATCCTGAATTAAGAACTTGTGTGCATCAAAATAACAGAAAGCATTATTTTGAAGGCAAAATTTATGAACAGAAAGAAGATTGGAAGCAAGATCAGGTACCCTTAGAATGTTATCAAGCCTAAAGTTATGAGTTAAGGTTCGAAGCTCACCATTACCAATGTGAGTCACTGGTAGTTCTTGGCCATTTCCTACTGTGACAGTCTCTGATCCTTGGATTGGTTGCTGCATGAGGGAGAGTTGTGACAAGTTAGGAGTCACATGATCTGAGCAACCTGTGTCAGTGAGCCAAGCATTGGAAGCTTGAACTTGAGCTGCATTAGCCACCATAGAAGCAAGTTTTGCAGGTGGATGCCTCCCTTGATATGTGAAGTCCATTCTATGGTAACAATCAAGAGCTGAGTGTCCATTCTTGCCACAGATCTGGCAGATAGGCCTGCTTGATTGACCTGGATTCTGATTAGATGATTGCTTAGGTTGATTATAGGTTTGAAACTGAGGGGAAAATCCAGAATTGAAATTCTGAAACTGTCCAGGATTGGAATAACTACCACCACCATAATGAGAACCTCCTCCAGAATTATGATTATGACCTCTACCTCTTCCTCTCTGATTATTATTCCTACCACCTCTTCCTTGTTGAAACCCTTGTGAGTGAAATTTTGCAGCCATAGCCATAGAAGCTGAATCTACTGTATTAGACCTCTTTTTAATCACTCTCTCTTCAGCATTAAGTAAAACATTCAATTCCTCAACTGATAGTACATCACTTCTAGTTCTAATTGCTGAACTAAATGAATCATATTCAGAGGGAAGACCATCAAGAATGATGTGAAGAAGCTCTTCATCATCAACAAACACAGAAACAGCAGCCAATCTATCTCTAGCTTGCTTAATTTTCTGAAAATATCCATCAATAGAATCAACACCTTTCTTGATTGCATTTAGTTCATTTCGTAGGCTCATCACATGAGACCTTGAGACAGATGCAAATCTTTTCTCTAACACTTTCCAAACTCCTCTAGCAGATTTCTGCCCAACTATAAGAGCAAGAATTGCAGGAGAAAGCGTAGAGTTCAAGAAGGTGAACATGGCTTGTTCACGATTCTTCCAAGCTATGAAAGCTGGATTAATCTCAGTAGTGAAATTACCAGATGAATCTTTAAGAAATCTATCTGGAGCACTGATCGAGTCATCAAGAACATCAATCATAGAGTAGGTATCAAGAATTACCTCTATTTGGTGTTTCCATACAATATAGTTTCCATAATCGAGCTTCACAGTCATCATGGATGACATGTTTGATAACAGCAACAGTGAAGTATTCACTGGTAAGCTCGTAGTAGCCATAACAGGCAGAGTAGTTGAAGCAGATCCTGAAGAAGACGAACCAGAAGGAGCGGAAGCCATTGAAACAGATCAAAGCTCTGATACCATGAAAAACTTCTCTCAAGTCTAGGATTTCTATCACAGAAAACTCTAGAAGAAGAAACAGAGAAAAGAAAGAAAAACAGAGAGAGAGAATAGTTGAAAAAACTCTTTAGAAATTATCTGATTGAATACAATTTTCTTCACACTAACAATGAAGACTATAATCTATATTTATACATACAGAGTGATAGAGAGAGAGAGAGTGAGATTGATAACAGACTCACACGTATGCTAACAGACTCCCACACGTATGCTAACAGACTCACACACGTGCACTATTCTCTAACAAACTCTCACACGGGTATTCCAGAACTAACCAGCTATACAATACACAAAACGACACCGTTCCTTTTAATGAGAAACGGTAACGTTTTGTTTTAGCTTTCCTTTATGTTTCCCTAGCCTCATACACGACAACGTTTTGATGGAAGTAGCCGTTGGAGTTTCTTCTTCTTCCTCATGATTTGAATGTGCTGGACTTCCAATACTGTTATGGCTTTCACAAAGCATATGGGCTGGACATCCACCAGTAATACTGGGAATGGAGAACACTTGGAAATATTAACATCTATTATAGGGATGTGTTTTCAAGTTTCTTGGAGAAATAGTATAAGTTTAGGTCTACAAATGCAAAATGAGGTTTTATTTGGCAGAAAATCACTATGAAATCAACACAAAGTAAATAAATCATGTAAACATTCAGAACTTTGGGCAATATTGACAACTAAAACCTAGTCAAAAGCATCAAATTTGGTGAGCAATATGTGACTGGAATCATGGAGAATTATTAGATGAATTAAAATTTCAGGAGGTAAGAGTGGTACATACCAAGAGCCAGGACCAAAAATCTTGTTAATAATCTTGCCCAATTGCAAACTGTCCTTCCATCAAAAGCTTAACAGAAATGCAACCATAATTCTGTAAGTAGTTGAAGAAATAAAAGTGTCAGTATTTTCTTTCTTCAATTTGACAATAAGGAATGTAAGGCATACATTCTATAACCATGACTTTGTGTAGCCTAAGGGCTGTTCAATCAACAGCGTTTTCCACAATAGTCTTGCACTTCACATAGCCAGACCCTTTTGTCTGATGTTAAGTCAAAGTCTGCACACACCAGTATATACGTGTCGTTAGATGGTTTTAGCCTAAAAAGAAAACAAATGAAGTTTGTTTGTTAGGACCTACATTAGCCTGGGACTTTTCGTATATAGAGCTTTCAGGATCACTGCAACAAAGGATTGAGAAGAAATGCAGTCATAGAATGAGACAGGGCAAAGCTCAAGCATTCTCTCCCAGTATGCAATGATCACTCACTGAATTCTTTTGAAATGACAAAGCTCTAGCATTGCTGCTACCAGTTATGCAATGATTACTGAAAGACAATAGTTAAAGTAGATAATTAAAGATAGATGCATGAGGTCAAGAAGATAAAATGCACCAATGCATATGTAAATGAGTACCTGAACAGAAATATGATGTGTAAATGAGTACCTGAGCAGAAGTTCAATTAGATGGAGAGCTGAGACTACCGCAGACTATCACCTTGTGAGATCACTTCTTTGTCAACTTTTATAAGGGATCTACCCTTTATCTTGTGGCACAGGTTTTTCAGCATTGGACATTTCTTGACGTTTAGAAAAGATAGGGAACTTGGCAGACCATCTTCTGGCATGCACTGCAGATTTGGGCAGCAGCCAATACCCAATTTCTTAAGTGCAGTAAGATGCTTAAGCTCATCACCAACCAGAGATTTCAAATGTTGAAGATTCCAGATTACAAGGGATGTAAGAGAAGAGGGCAGAAACCCCCTCTCTGGAAAGGAATTCCAATTTTCGTATTCACCCCTGATGCAGAAGCTTCTAAGAGAGGGCAGTCCCTGCAAACCCCATGTCGTGCGACCAGCAGCGAGTTTGTCACAAAAACAGATATCAAGTGAATTTAAATTGGATGGCAAACCCCCTTCTGGAAGTGAATTGAGTTCTGGGCAATGCCACAAACTCAAAGTTGCAAGTGATGGGAGCAGGGTTTGC
Organism: Quercus berberidifolia; assembly: GCA_028535905.1. Taxonomy (NCBI): domain Eukaryota; kingdom Viridiplantae; phylum Streptophyta; class Magnoliopsida; order Fagales; family Fagaceae; genus Quercus; species Quercus berberidifolia. The sequence continues at coordinate 8,460,518 of JAPQVW010000003.1, read as the reverse complement.
ATCTTTTTAGGCAGTGCCTTCAATTTGTTACATTTATAAACGTGAAACATGGTCAGGTTGGGGGCAGGCAGTCCCTCTTCGGGAAAAGATACAAAACTAGAACAGTTACTAATTTGTAAAGATATGAGATTTTGAAGCGGTCCTTGATTTGAAACTGCAAGGGACAGAAGACTCTGACATTCCTGGATCTCAAGATGATTCAGCTTTGGGAATAAGTCTAATGAAAATAACTCTAGAGAATCACAACTACATATTATGCACAAACTCTCAAGGGATGAATAGTACTGGTGCATTGGAAACAACAATTTCCTACAACGCTCGAGATGAAGTGACTTTAATGTACCAGCTATACCACTGCTAAGAGGAAACATGATAGGTGGTAAGGACAACAAGCCCTCATATCCACCAATTGTGAGCTTTAGTACTTGAGGTGGTAATTTATTGAACGACACCTTATGACAGTTTTGTAACTTCAATTCACGGATGTCTGGAGCACTTGGAAGTGAAGCCCTGAGCTGCTGACACTGATCAATCACAAGTGTTTTTAAAGAAAAAAGACCATCAGGAAGACCCTTGGTCAGGTTAGGACAATTTTGAATATAAAGATGTTGGAGATGAGGAAAAGCCACTGCACCTCCATCATTATCTCTAAAATGATGCCATTCCCGCAATTGCAACATCTTCCTCAATTGCAAAGTTTCTAGTGATCCAAATGGCTTGCTAGTAGATGCAGCAGGCCCATAAAACTCAGAATCAATAAACTCTACATTATTTAATTCCGTAATATAGAGGTACTTGAGAGAGGGCAAATTTCCAAATGGTGGCAAGGAGAGGCAATAGTTACATTTCCGAAGGTTTATAGATACTAAATTGTAGGATACATGTCCTAACCAACATGGAAATGCTGTGCCACCATAATTTATAATTGTAAGCTTTTTCAGGTCTGCATGAGGTTGCAGTTGGTCTAATATTTCTCTTATCTTTTTTGGAGTCATCGGTATCAACAGTATGCCCACCCCATTTCAACAATAATTCATTAAGTTGCAATTTATCATTCAAATTGGCCTCCAAATCATCTCCATAATGGACAGCATTTTCCAACTTCAAAACAGAAAGGCTTCCCTTAAGTTGTCGGAGTTTCCTCAACTCATTGATACCAGAGTCACCATTCTTGCCCAAAATAAAAGCACTTAATGTTTGGAGACTTTTCAATTTACCAATACGCGGTGGCATCTCTATCAAGTTTGTTCCACTTATATCAAGATGACGCAAGTTGACTAGCTCTCCCATCTTGGCTGGCAACTTAGTGAGAGAATGACAACATGATAATAGTAATGTTTGCAAATTGAATAGATCACACATAGAGTTTGGTAATACTTTGATTGCAGTGTGAGAGAGGTTTAAATACCTTAAATGTTTCAAATTGCGAATTGAGTTCGGCAATACTGTCAAATTCCAGTAGTGAGATAGAGATAATACCCTTAAGCTTCTCATTTCTAGTAGTGAATCAAGTGGAACTTCATTACCTAACCATCCTGATTCTAATGACAAATGTGCTAGTAGAAAGGTTCGCAAACCCTTGGCTCTATGAAAGCCTTCAAATTTCCTGTTAGCATCAAAATGAGTTCTATAATAAGACAAATAACGAGTCTTTTCTGACATGTCGTATGAATTGTCATCCTCCATTCTAAAAGAAAATTCTCCAGGGACAAATTTGGCTAAATCATTCAAAAGCTCATGCATAACATAGCGTGAACTCTTGCCATGGGAACGCTGAAAAAATGAACTTGATACCAGGGCATCAAAGTACTCTGCACCTACTTCTTCCAGATTCTCTCCTTTAGGGTGCAGCAACAAATCTTCTGCCATCCAAAGGCGCACTAATTCCTCTTTTTGAAATTTGAATTTTTTAGGAAATATTAAACAATAAGCAAAACATCGCTTTAGATGTGAAGGAAGATAATGGTAACTCGATAGAAGAGAAGGGAGAATTTTGCTCTCACGGTTTGAAAAGTTCCATATATTGCTCTGCAATATCTTAACCCATTCCTTAGGATCCAACTTCAAGCGCAAGAGACCCCCAAATGTTTTTGCAGCTAAAGGCAAGCCATCGCACTTTTTCTTGACTATATTCCTACCAATTATTTCCAACTCTGGGCATGCGATAGACTTTTTGTTTCCAAATGCATGCTTTGCAAATAGCGACCAGCAATCCCCATCTGTCAATTTCTTTAAATGATACGATGTGACTGTCCGTAGAATTGAAGCAACACTTTCGTTTCGTGTTGTTACAAGAATCCTACTTCCATCTGCCCCTGATTTAAAACAAATCCGTAAGGTATCCCAATCCAAGTAATTTTCATTCCATACATCATCCAACACAATCAGATATTTCCTTCCCTTAAGATTTTTGGTCAACTGAAGTTCGAGTTGATTTAGGTTGTTAGTATCAACAGTCGAGGAAGTGATTGCCTCAAGAATCTCTCTCATAATCCTACGTACATCAAATTCCTGTGAAATGAAAATCCATGCTTTGACATCAAAACACTCCGTCACTAACTTCTTGTTGTATACAAGCTGAGCAAGGGTGGTTTTGCCAATACCACCCATTCCCACAATGGGAATCACACGTATATTATCAGCATTGGCATCATCATCTAGCAACATATTGATTATCGTCTCCTTGGCACCATCCCTGCCGTATATTTCAGATTCGTCTACCAAAGACGTCGTTGGCAATTTTTGTGAAGATATCTCACCACCACCTTCTTTCAAACCTAGGAGGTCTTTCTGCTTTGCAAGAGACTCTAGTCTGCCTAGAATCTTGTTTATCTGTTAGAATAATGATAAATGATTAAATTCATTATTTTCTAATAGTTTAAAATTTTTGGGATAAGTGATTGATAATGGTTAAACAGAAAACTCCCATTAAGTTTGCTGACTGTACGACCAGTGATGCAGTATTAGAAGCTAAACAATGGCACACAATAAACCCCTAATTTTGAGGAAATAGCAACCAGGTATGCAGTTACTGAAGCTTTTGTTGACTAAACTTCCTATTTAGATTCCTATAGTGCATCTCCCTATTGAATACTGGAACTCCACTTGCTTTAGCCATGTAGCAAGTGGGGTTCGGAGGTAAATCTAGGAGGAAAGTCATTTGTAGTCGGGGTTGAGTATCCATGTATCCCTTCAAATGTGAGAAACGTAGGGTGTTTGGAAATGCAAGTTTTGCATGTCAAAGAAAAGTTACAAAGACATGGATTCCTAGGAAGAATAAGGGGTTCCAAGGTTGAATAAATATAGTATTAGGGTGCTAGAGTGTGTAGAGAGAGAGAGATGCAGCACCAAGAGTGTTTAGAAAGGCTATGCAAAAGTATAATAATGAAAGGCAGGTTTCTACTGGTAACCGTGTAGTGAGAAAGATGACTAAGCTTCATCCTTGTCAGAATTCTTTAAAATTTTGGCTAGCAACGATGCTAAGGGATAATCAGGAGGATGGAGAGATATCTGACATAGATGAGCAGTGGACTAACAGATCTCCTAGTGTCACTATCCAGAAAATCATCAAACAAGCACTGTGCAATGGATTTGGAAGGATGTGAAGAAAGATCAAACAAAAGATGGGGGTTGACAAGAGGAGCCCTGAGATGCAGGGCTCATTAGAGGTGCCCTGAGGGTTTTTGTACAACTTCAAATTTTCAATGAATTTGGTTGTGTGGAATATAAGAGGTCTAAATGATCCCTTAAAAAGGTGGTGAAGGCAATGGTGGGCAGATGGAAAATTAATGTGGTATGCCTTATGGAAACCAGAGTTAAGGAAGAACATGTTAAAAGGGTTGAGGATTGTATTGTACCAGATTGGGGTTTCATACATAATTGTGTGTCTCATGGCTTAGATAGAATCTGCGTATGTTGGAAATTTGGAACAATCATGATGAATATGGTGTGCCATATAGACCAGGTAATATGTTATAAGGCTTGATTGTTTAAGGTAAAATGGTTGTTTTCTATCATTTTGTACGCATCCAACAAGGGGGTGGGAAGAAGATCACTTTGGTAGAGTCTAAAGTCATTCAAAGTTTCTATTGGTGAGGAGTTTTGGTTGATAGCAGAAGACTTTAATGTAGTATGGTGTACTGAGAAAAATTAATGGTTGAGGGCATCTCCACTTATGAAAGAATTTTTGCAGTTATTTGTTTTACATAGAAGTCTTGGATCTTGCTTTTGCGGGATGCTATTACACTTGGAGTACAAGAAAGAGGGCTGTCAATGTGTCAAGAAAGTTCGATCAAGTTTTGGAAATTTGGGTTGGATGGAAAGTTGGAGCTCCTAAATCCTAGGGTCACTGATAACTCCCTGCCAATGATCTCTAAAGAAATGGAAGGGAACTTTGGTCAGAAACTTTTAAAATTTTATTTTTACGTTGATAAAGATTCATTCTTGAATTGCATTCAAAAAGGATGGGCACATGAGATTGATAGGGTACACATATTTAGGCAATACGCAAAGCTTAAGGCAGTCAAATGCATCCTATGGAAAGTTAATATAGAACTGTTTCGTGGAATTCCTTAAAGGTTTAAACCAGGTAGATTGAAGCTGGAGCATAACAAAAGATGCTTGATGCAGTACCCAGGCAGGACAAAGTTTTTGGTTTAGGAGAAAGATTGCATGCATGAGTATGTTTCAATTTGCACACAGAAAGCTTTTTTAAAACAAAAATCTAGAAAAAATTGGCTTAATCTTGGTGACCAGAATGTGGCCTACTTCTATAGGTTTGTAAAAATTAGAAATTCCAAGTATACTATAAGATGTTTGTGGGATGGAGGGATCAAAGTGGAAGAACCGGGGCAAATTCAGAATCTGGCAGTAAGTTTATATCAAAGGCTACTCAGGTTTTCTCCACACTCATCTGGTAAAAAAGAGGCAGCTATAGTAATTAAAGTGATGACTAATCAAAACTTGCTGAAATGTCAAGGATTATTGCAGAAAGATGATTAAATAGAAGAAGCTTGGTAGGTCATGTTTTCCATTGATGGAGGCACAGCTTCTGGCACTAGCAGTTTCTCTAATTTTTCTAAGGCTTGGCCTATTATTTTATACTAATTGAAAACCGACGATGCATGGGAAAATTTGTAAGAATATGATGTAAAATTTGTAGGTTAAATGGTGCACACATTATTTAAAAGTATTTTCTTTTTCTTTTTTTTAAAAGTTTTATGTAATTGAACACATGACGTATTTAGCATTCAACCACAATACATAGTGATTGATGTGAATGCATGCGTGTGTGTTTATATATATACACACACATAATTTAATAAAAAGATTTAAACTACATAATTATAATATTGTTTTAAATAAATTGAGAAAATGTTATTAAAATGGACTTTTTAAAAATATACTATAATAATTAAGAAGTAGATTAATTTGATCATATACAAGAATATTTTTTTTTAAAAAAATGTACACCCTTATTCAATAGAATACATGTAATATATATGTTACAATAAGTTTAAATTATTATATAAGTTTAGAATTGTAACATTGATTTTTCCTTTTCCAAATATAAGAATAATGCATATATTATTGAAACTTGAATTTTATGTAATGTTGTGAATATTTATCATTTTTATTCTTTTTCTAGAGCTCATATCTCTAGTTTCTAATGTCTATTTTTTTTTGTATTTTTTATCCCAAAACTAAAGAATTTGGCTCAAATAGAATTAAATTTAATATTTTTCAACCTAAAATTTGAGGAAAAAAAAAGAATTTTTGAGCCCAAAACTATAAAGGTAACTTATAAAGGAATCAATTTAAGGACCAAAATGGGCCAGAATGGACTGAATTAGACTGAATGGACGAAAGTGGACTGAAATGAACTGAAATGCTACATTAATGTGACTTAATAGGAGTATAACAATAACAAATGTTATGCTTCAATTTTTAGATATTATATGGATTATTTATTAATTGTAAGAAAAATATTATGAAGTATATAAGAAATTGACTTCTAATGTGTCTGCTTGAATATGGTATTAAAGTGGTGAAAATCCTTGAGTTACACATAGGAAAGGAAATAGATAATATATAAATTTATATGCTCAGAGGCTAGACATTGGGTTGGATGTGGGTCCAAGAGTGCATCACTCCAAGATTCTTTGTGGCTATAAATGGAAGTTGAGTAGTTTGGCTAGGTTTTTCTAGGGTGAAAAGGGATTAAGGCAAGGTCATCCCTTATCACCAATAGATTTATATGACAATTTGGGTACATTTGGAAAATTGTACTAGACCCCATAATGGAACGGATATTCCTTATGGGTTTGTTTAGTTTGAGGAGTGAAACAGTGAGAGGATAGAAAAGTAAAATGATATAAAATATTTTAGTTTTCCTTTGGTTTGAGGTGGAAATGTGGAGGGATAGAAAATGTAATTTGTATAAATTTACTTTTATAACCCTACTAGATTTAAAAAAAAAAAAAAAAAAAAAAAAAAAAAAAGGTAACAAATTAGGGGAAAAAAAAAGTAGCAGTTGAGTAGCACAAAACGGAAAAAAAAAACCAAAAGAAAATAAATAAATAAATAAAAAGCTCCAAAGAAGAAACCAAGACAAACCCACTTTGCTTAAAAAATAAAAATAAAAAAGAAAAAGAAAAAGCAAAACCCAATTAATGTTGGAGGCTTGGAGCAACATCATAAGGATTGTTTAGTCCAGATTTTTTTTTTCCTCTCCATTTTTCTCCCCAATTTTGGGAGAAACCATTTTGGTGGCTCAAGGGAAAAACACCCAAGCCCCACTAGTTTTCCTTCCTAAAATCACTTCTACCAAAAACCCCAAAAAATTCCTTGTAAAAATTTAAGTTCCTAAAAAACCCCTACTCTTACTTACTAGGTTCTCTCTCTCCCTAAGCGAATAAGAATATATTTTTGTAAATCACTTATTCTCTAGAGTCTTTCCTAGATTTGTTGTAAATCTCTTATTAAAGAGTTGTCATCAGGAACAGTTGTCATAGATTAAAACTCTCTCAAAAAAATTTGAAAACTAATTCAAAACATAATCTAATATGTGTAAATATATAATTTTGTAAAAACAGTGTTTTGGGAATTATCATTCCATTCCGTCTTCTTTTATTTCTTGTAATAATTATTCTTATTACGCAGTAATCATCATTATAGTATATCAAATATGCCGCATAAGGCAAGGTCAAAAACTTAGGATTTCAAATTTCATTCTTGGTGCTCTAAACTTCATTTTATTTATTTGGGCTATTCCGATAATTTATTGATGTCTTTCCATGGTTGATAAGACTTCTTGCTTATTTAGTAAAGTATTTGAGGAGTTACGACAACTTTCTAGATTAGAAGCCAATCCTACGAAAAGTGAGGAATATTGTGCTGAAGTTTTACTGATTTAAAGAAGAAACTGGTGGTTGAAAAGGGGAGAAGGGGGGGGGGGGGGGGGGGGGGGGTTGTTAATCAATCCTCCCTCTCCCTACACAACTTAAACTTTGATTTTATCTTTTTAATTCTTATAGAGTTTCTTTAAGTATGTCTTTTTTTATGTATATCATAATAACTAATAATTAATATACTTATATTTCTTTTACATCTCAAATTTTATTTAGGATAAAAAATTCTTTTTATTTTATCAATATCTTTTAAATGTTCAAAACCTATAAAGAGAGAATAAAACAAGTTGAAAAATAAATAATAAAAAAACGCAAGAGTTTTAATCGAAAACTAAAAGACAAGAAATAACGATATTATTAACTTTCAATAATGGTTTAGGGTTGAGATTGCTTTGCTGACTTGAATATTCAGAACTGTTGTTGTTCTCCAAGTGGTTGCTAGGCATTTGTGTTTCTCTAGGCCTTTTGTAATTTTATTTGTGGTGATCTACAATAGTTTAGGCTAGAATTGAGTTGTGTCTTTCTATGTACAACGAGGCTGCATGCTGTTTGTATAGCTGTGTGTGACTTTGTACTTAATAATATCCTTCTCAGTCGTTAAAGAAAAAAAACAAAAAACAAAAAATCAAAACATACTATTGGTTCCTAAACTTTAACTTGTGACCAAATTTGTCTTTGAAATTTAAAGTGGTATCTTTTAGTTCTTAACTAACAACCTTGAAATGATTGTTTTTAGTCCCTAACATATCTAAGGGAGCGATAACAAGTTAGTTTTTTGTTTGATCACAGCGTATATCGTTGCATGGAAGAATCTAATAGATGTTGACGAAATGACCAAAGGTTATCATTAGGGGCTAAAACTGATAGCTTTAAACTACAAGGACTTTAACTTGTTAAATATTAGCATTGATGTGTACCTTATTGAATTTGTTAGAATAGATTCTGAAGAGGAAGCATTTAATAAGAACACAAGGAATATGAGGTTTAGCTTTGTCGATCTACGTCCACAGATGTAGCCCTTAAGATGAAACCCTTAATGGCTACATCTTTAATATATGATAGTGCAGTACAAATCTTGTGTTACTATGAATCTTGACATGAGTATACATCGTAAGCTAAATCCTAGACTTCTAGTACAAGTATGAGACTTGTCTTGCATACAAAGTATGATGGGCTTGGGCCTATGCTATTAGACTAATATGTTTAATATATGTCTAACACTCAAGGTGAAAACTTAGTGAAAGTTTGATGTTGGATAAGTTTGAGAAGATGCCTTGAAAGATATCTTAAAGAAACCATGATGATAAATTTGCTAATTAAGCAAATTCGGAGCTTCAAGTGAAGAAGTGGAGCCTAAAATCAGAATTTACACAAAAAAAAAAAAAAAAAAAAAAAAAAACCTAACAAAATAAGCCCTTTCAAAAATTTTGATTTTTTGGTTAAAGGTCAATGCAAAAAAGTCAACTACTAATCAATGGATCAACATCGGATGGTCAAACATGCAGAAGTTCAAGGGTCATACTCGGGTGTTCCGAGTAGGGTCAGTTTGGGTCAACTAAGCTCAATGATGTGGCAGAAGGACCTAGGGTTGACATGGCAGTCTTGCCTGGCTAGATGACGTTATCTAAACGTCCTGGGCGTCACGTGTGAGAGGCCAAAGAGGTGCGAGGAACGACACTAGCGCGTGGGCGACTGATAAAAGTTCTAGAGGCGCATAGTAGCGTATGCAACTTCCATTGGAGCCCGGGTTTTGGATTTCTGTAGTTCGAATGATGCCAAAATGGATGACCTAGCGCATGGGGCAAGGAACTCAGAGGAGCGTGAGATCACTGAGAAGGGTCTGGAATATTGCCAGGAGTTGAGGCTGTGTGTGGCAGCGCGTGCAGCAAATATATGGGATCGGCTTTTCAAGTTGTACTCGTGCAATATTGTTGAGGTGGCCAGTGTGGTTGATTTCTTCCAAAGGAGGTTGGAACATCACAAATTATTGTGTAGGTGTTGTAGTTTAATGGGTTTAGATATCAATCTCTAACAATGGGGGCGAGGGATGTAGACGGCATGTGGAGGTGTGGTTTGGCTGACAAGGCCTGTGGAGGTCTTGTGGTGGAGTTGAATGTGCCAGTAGGTTCAGAGATAGTAAACGATGCCACAGTGATAGACCTGGTGCATTGGAGAATCTGTGTTGTCCACTATGGTATCTTATTTGCTGGATAGATATGAATTTCGCTAGATGCTAAGAACAAAGTTTATCTTTGATACCGTATTAAATATTAGTATTGATGTATATCATATTGAATATGCTAGAGTAAATGTGAAAGAGGAAGCCTAAAATAGCAACATAAGAATACAAGAGTTATATGCTTCAGCCTAGTCGGCTTACGTCCAAGGAGGAAATCTTTAAAGGCTACATCTTTAATATATGAGAATATAGTACAAATCTTATGTTACAATAAATCCTGACATGAGTATATATAATGGGCTAAACCCTAAACTTCTAGTACACATATGAGACTTGTCTTACACACAAGGCACGTTAATAGCCTAAACCCTAGTTAAATATTATTTAAGTGATAACATAAAGACCCCATTTGAAGATTTCGCCTTAGGCCTCTAAAATGCTTGGGCCACCCTGGATGCCACAGTGATAAACCTTATGCGTTGGAGGATTTGTATTGTCCACCTAGGAATATTCTTTGCTAGATAGAGATGAATATTTCTAGATGCCAAGAATGAAATTTGGCTCTGATACCATGTTAAATATTGGCATTAATGTATACTATGGTGAATATGCTAGAGTAGATGCAAAAAAGGAAGCATAGAATAGGAATAGAAGAACGTGAGGATTACGTGATGTGGCCTATGTCCACAGAGGAAACTCTTAAGGTTACATCTTTAATATATGAGAATATAATACAAATCATACTCTACAATGAACCCTAACATGAGTATATATAATAGGTTGAACCTTAGATTTCTAGTATAAGTAGGAGACTTGTCTTATACACAAAGTAAGATGGACTACTTAGGCCTATACTATTGGGCTAATATGTCTTATATATCTCTAACAAAACTCATTGGTAAAAGTTTAAGGACCAACAATATTCCCCCCCCCCCCCCCCCCCCAAAAAAAAAGATTTAATGAATAAATGATTATTCACTTTTTCCTATGAACAAAGTTGTGTATAAACTTAGTTGCAACCAATGGCTACAACTTCTATTAAAAAATTTAACATGGTTATAGATAAAAAATTTAGCTGTCAAATTGCGTGTTCTTTATATTCTTAACATGTATGTCAAATTTTGTATTAATAAGATATTATTTACTATTTTATCTATAACCCTTTTATGGATAATTTTAGACTAACAAAACTTGAAGTTTAAACGTTTGATTAATGACATACCTATTAATCTTTAATTTTTTTGAAAATTTTACAAATATAAATTATATAAGAAGAAAAAGTAATCCAGTGAAGGATTTATCAATATTCACATCCAATAAAAAAATGTTAGGTTGAGTTGTAGTTACAACTAAGTTTGTAGCTAAATTTTGCATTTTCCTAATAGTTTAAGCAGGGATCAACACAATATAAGACCTAGCGCAACAACTTTGATAAGACATATTCTTATATTTAATTATTTATCAACTAATATTTAACTTTCTATATAATACTTTTTAATTTAGATTACATCCATCTCATTGTTTTGAGACGTGGAATTCTAATTAAGTTTTTGTATTCAAGTTTTGCTACTTATTTTTAATTGATAATTAATGTGTTTAATCCACTTGTGGCATAGTCATAACTTCTTCAAAAAAAATTTGTATTGAAAATAAATCTAAACCATCAATATCAAAATAAATATCGCATTTGAATAAACAATCAAGATTAAGAGCATATTTTTGCAAACTATCATCATCTAGTGATTTTAATTTTTTCAGTGCAGTTTGTATTATGTCTTTATTTGATTATTTTTATCAAGCTATTTCTTTCTAAGTTCTTCACGAAATGCAAGTTCTTATTGCAATTGAACTTTAATCTCTATGTAACCAGAACATATACAATTTCATTTTCTTTATATTTTTTGGGTTAAAAATGAGTGTTTCAATTCAAACTACCCTCCTGTTTTAGGAGAATTAGAATTCATAACCTCCTTCCTGTTTTTTATTATTATTATTTTTTTATTTTTTTATGAGTCCTCATGTTGTTGTATAAAGTATCAAAGAGAATATATATATATATATATATATATATATATATATAAGCATTACTCTAAAAATAAAAACATCTTGGTACCATCTGTAATCTGACATAGTAGGACAACATAAATTGTTTAAGTAGTCACTAATACGGGAAGAAATATTAGAAGGAGTTCCAACCAAATGTTTAATAATAGTATAGATTAAAGTATTGACTCCATCAAGAATACCTTGACCAATTCTTTCGTCAAAAATGGGTAAACCATCATCATCTTTTTTAACAGCCTTTTTGATGGATTTTCTAGACTCTTCAGTAAGATATTTTTCCCACCAACCATGAAGGGTTCCAGAAAAACTAGTGGTAAGAAGGTCAACAATTTCAACATGTTCAAGATTATGATTGGTAATATAAGCATTAGCAAACATAGACATTTGACCCATTTTATTAATAATTTCTTGTTCAAGTAAACCATCAATATTTCATTCATAAAATTTATCAGCAGAAATAGAAAACTAGGTTTGAAAAAATATTTCTTCAAATTGCATATCAAGAGGGGTAGGTTTTGAATACCAATTTTTTTTGTAAAAGATATGGAATTGGGTTTTCTGACAAATCTTTTCAAACTCAGGAGTAAAGGATGAGGAATTTGAATCTGAATCTTCAAGAAAAAACAACCTCTTCTCTTTTCCTAGAAATAGCACGGGCAGTACTTGTAGAAGTAGTATTCTACTCAGTTTTTATTTTTTGTAAATCAAGAAGCAATTGTTCAACTTTTTCAATAGTTTTACTCTCGGTGGTCTTAAGGCTCAAGCTTTGCCTTTGACCAAGTATATCAATCAAAGGTTTTTAAGTTTTTGAAGAAGAAGTAGGTTTTTCAATTTTTCTTCAATACAGTCAAGTTGATGTTAGGAATTATTAAAAAAAATTGTTTTGTTCAATAATCTTTTTTTTTCCAGTAGAAATAGGGGTGTTAACATCAATTATTTTAGCAATTTTGAAAGAGGAGGCCTTTATCTCAATCCCTTTACAAACCTTTGAACAAAGTTTTAGGATGGATTAGGTATCCTATCCCCAATAAGAATGACCTAGTACATAGGTTAAGTGATGCTGTCATATTCTCTAAATTCGATATGAAATATGGGTTTTGGCAAGTCCAAATATGTGAAATGCCATAAGGAGGTAGATGACTAGACCGAACAACAGTTTTATCTTCTTTAACAAAATTTGATTTTTTTTACCATATCCAAACTGTTTTTTGAAATATTTTTTGAAACATAATAGTTTTCAATGAAATCAAAAAACAAAATATATTTTTGCAATTCATGCATTTTTTCTTTCCATTTTCTTTTAACATAATCTTTTTCTTTCTACTCAAAAGTAGCATGATAGGATTTTCTTTTTTTCTTTGTTTTTTGCAGATTTAAACTCATCAAATGAAGCTACCATATCAATAATAAAGGCTTTGTTTGAAACTCTCAGTTGGCTATGAATAATAGGGGTTTGAAAATTGAGAGCAATAGAAGCTTGAAAATCAGAAGCAGACGGAGACTCAGATTCGGTTCCTTCTTCTTCTTCAATAACATGCTTGCTATGTTTAGAAGGATCCTTTGTTTTTGTAGAATAATAAGCAGTTCTTACTTGGGAGTTATCACTTGCAACCCCTTTCAACTTCAACTCAGGTTTTTCAAAATTCTTTTGTAAGAAATCATTGAGATCTTGATCTTGTTTTGAAATATTTTTAGAAATAGTAGATCCAACAAAAGAATTTCTTCCTTCATTAATCATAAGAGGTTTGTTATTATCAAAACTTATTTTAATAGTTCAATCAAGATATTGTTGGATATGGTCAAAATTTAAGTCATCAGAAGCAAATTTAGCCGGTTGAGCTTCTCGTTCTATAATATATATGTGTGTGTGTGTGTGTGTGTGTGTGTGTGTGTGTGTGTGTGTGTGTATTGGAGGTTTTAAGAATTTTTTCAGGGTGGTCATTAAAAAATTTAAATAATACAAAATTTAATAAAAAGATAAGTTAAATATATCAACATCAACCAAAAAAACATGAAAATATGAAAAGTATTTCAATTTCTTTTCTACTAACAAAGAGATAAAGAAAGAAAAATGACTGATAAAAGATAAAGTAGGAATTGAAAATATTTAGAAGAGAGTAATAAAGTGAGAGAGAATTGAAATGGTAATAGAAAAGAGAAAAGTGAGTGGAAGAGAGAGAGAGAGAGAGAGAGAGAGAGATGATTTTTGATACAAATGCGTGCCAAGTTACTAAGAAGAGCAAAATTATTGCAACTTCAAAGTTAAAGAAAGCAAAATTGTGGGCATAGCAAAGGAGAACTCACGATCATAGTATTTCTCTTAGTACCTTTTTAAGAAAAAAAATAAATTTAAACACTATTTTTTATGTAATAAATTGAACGAGTTACAAATTTAAATGATCATAGATTCTTATCTTTATTTTGTTTTTTAGTAGATTTTTTGTTGAATAATTTGTTCACATGTTGTTATTTGGTCTAGTCATGTTTTTCATTGAGTTATTTTTGTTGTTACTTGGGCTAATTTTTATTATTGTTATTTACGCCCCTTTTTTTTCTTTTCTTTTTTCTTTTTTGTTTAAGGGGGCTAAGAATTATTTTTGAGAGGATAAAATTAGTTTTGGAGTAATGCTTTGTTTATAATATTTTCAGAACAAATCTTATGCAACAATCTATTATTGGTTTGTTAAAAAGTAAACCAATATTGAGGCTGAATTAGAGTTAGTCACAACTTATCATGTAGGATTTTTTGTGAAAATTTTATAAAAATGTTATGAATTTTACATATATATATATATATATATATATATATATATATAACAAAACAAAAGAGAAGTCAAGATCAAGGGTGGTACCTTCTTTCTGCTCACTTGCAGGTCCCCTTCCAACATGCACGAAGCATCCGTTGCAATCTCATCAAGCACATCCTCAGCATCATAGGCTACATCTTTTAGCTCGTTAACCCATTCTTTCACAGCTGGGTTTGTGATTTGCTTCTCCTCAGCATCATTCAGCACTGCATTCATCAACAGTAGTGGTGTTTTCAACTTCTTCAGCACTTCATCACTAGGCTTCCATGGACCGAACTCAAGGACCTCGAGAGAAGCCATCCTGTCGAATAAAACCTGGAGAAACGGAGATAGAATTGCTCCTCCAAGTCCAAGCACGACCTCTGCCATTTTTATTTTTGCTGATTAAGGAAAGAAATATACTGAGTAGAAAAAGGTTAGCTTAAGCTTTGAGTATTGTATCTGTGATAAGTTGCAACTCCTGTTATACTCAGTGAGTCGTGTCATGGATCATGGACTCCACAGCTCTCACGTGGGAACTCCAACATCCAAATTCCAATCCACGCTAGTCAAAATGCAAAATGCAAAGTGCATGCCGTTATAACAGGTCTAGGCAAGTGTTAATAAAAGCACGCTTCTGTTACAAGGGGTTTACGGTTAGGCGCACATAGGGTCCATTTGGAAATAATTTATTTAACTGAATTAAAATTTTATTACTGAAAATATTTTTAAAAAAAAAAAAAAAAAAACTAAAAACTAGCTGAATAGTACAGTGCTAAAAAGTGTAATGAGGCCTATAAATAATAGTAAAAATAAACTAAAAACTCTAATAAGTTTCAACTTTCATCACTTCCCAAACACACTCTTAGAGTTCAAAGGTAGAAATTTCAATGTCTAGAAAAAAAAAAAAGAAAAAAAGAAAAAAAAAACCTTTAAGCATGCTATTTATTTTTTGCACATTTTGAAAAAGCACAAAGTAGCGTAGGCACGCTTTTTCATTTTATTCGTAAACAAGATGTATAATATCCAAATTAATTTCTTGATCTTAAAAGAAATAACATAGACCAATGATTTACTATACAACTACTATTCTTAAGGTATTGTATACTTGTATTATACATATGATTTTTTTTTATTTACATATCAAAAGATACAAACAATATTAATTTACTATTTTTGTACTTTTGGTCTCCAATTTTTAGATTTTTGCATCATTTGATCATAAATGGCTATGTATTTTTATAAAATACAAGAGAAGTTTATAAAATGTTATGTTTAAATGCTCTACAACTAGATTATCATGATATTGTCCATTGATAATTTTTTTCAATTGACTATATAAAAATTTTAAGAATATAATTGAAATAACTTAAGTAAAATTTGAACTTAAAAACATTATGCAATTTCACTTACCTAAGGGATGAAATTTACAAATTTTAAGTTTTTCTTTTTTAAATTATATGTTACAGATAGTTCTATTAAAGGTTATTAGACATTATACTTGAAAATTGTGCACTTTATTTCAATCAAGCATGCGATTGCGCTTTGCTCCTAGTCTCTAAGAGACTTATGCACCATGCGCTTAGTTTTACCAACACTAGTTTGGACCCTAACTCCACATATGGGCCAACAGTCAAATATTTTAACATGCCAAAACTTTTTTTTTTTTTTTAACCAAAACGATAGAATATAACAAAACTTAGATTTTAGAAATTGTCAATGTCTTTTTTGTTGAGGAGAGAAGTACCATCGGAAATTGTCCATGACTGTGTTGAGGAGAGAAATACCTTGGGGAAACTATTTGAGTAGTTAATATAACATATAGAAACAACACTTAACCCAAAAGATTTAAGCTCAACTATGTTATATTTAATCATTCACTCTTCTCGTTAGTATCCAAACTTTGTGTTGAGGAGAGAAATACCTTGGGGAAACTATTTGAGTAGTTAATATAACATATAGAAACAACACTTAACCCAAAAGATTTAAGCTCAACTATGTTATATTTAATCATTCACTCTTCTCGTTAGTATCCAAACTTTGTGTTGAGGAGAGAAATACCTTGGGGAAACTATTTGAGTAGTTAATATAACATATAGAAATACCACTTAACCCAAAATATTTAAGCCCAATATGGTTATGAGTTCAACTATGTTATATTAATAATTCACTCTTCTCGTTAGTATCCAATGTGAAACTTCACTTCTTAACAAACCACACTACTCACACTTGAATATTCCAACCCTTGTTAACCTGTTAAATTGAGTATATAATGAGTCTATGAAGATCATATCAAGTTCAAGACAGATTGTGCAGGAAACAATTCAAAAAAGACAAGTCTGACAATGTTTAACTACCCTTCGATAAAGACAATGTTTAACCACACTACTCAGAGTTTGTTTTGCCTAGAATTTCATACCCTAGTGAACGCCAATACATAAGGAATTATTTTACACGATTTTCTAAGAAGAGGAAAAAATAAAATTATTCATGAATATGTTATTTTAATGGGCTCAATTAAGAAAATAAATAATCTTGTGTTAAAAAAAGTTTAATAATTTGTTGGACTCAAATTAAAACACAAATTTTAACCCAAAAAAAAAAAAAAAAACTATTTTAAACTAACCTGTCTATGTATCTTAAAATACATACGACTTTATGATATACGATACAATTCATATAATACATACCTATGTATTGCACAATTCATAAGTACTTCCCATACCTATCATATGATATGTATTGCATACTGTACGATACCAACAATTGTGCCAAAAGGAGGGGGAAAAAGAATGTAAAGAAAACAAATGAAAAGCCATAATAGAAAGTTAGAAACCAAAAGGATAGCAAGAAACTTAGAATATGAAACTCCTCTGTAATTGGATTTTTATTGGAACTCCTCTATAAATTTTTCTGAAATATGGTAATTTATTATGTCACCACATATTCAACAGTAGACTAATGACCTTATAGTTATATACATGTTATAAAATTGTGTGTGGAAAACAGTTTTCCACACACAATATTATACCTAAAACTATAGGAAAGGCATCATTAAGATTTTGAAGGAGATTGTCGAAAGTTTGAAATTGTCAAAAGTGTATGGTTTTTGTTAATAAGGTCTCAGAATTGTATACCCCGACCTTCCTAGTGACTATTATTCTGAAGGGACTTGCTAAGTTTTTGTTTATTGATTTTTTTTTTTTTTTTTTTTTTGGGTGTTTTCTGGTACAGGACTTTGAGGAAAATAGTAGTAGATTGTGATTAGATGCTTCTTGAAACTACTATATAACTAATCATGTCAGTGATGAGCTTACTTATTGTATAACAAAAGAATTTTTGAGATACTAGTCCCTTCTCTAGGCACTTTAGGAAATTTCCTTAACTTTAGATATTCTTCTATTTGACTACTTATATGATAATTGTACCATGTTAGCTTTTGATTAATTTCGTTAATAAAGTCTTAAATCTATATCACAACGAGAAGTGCATAATATTCGGAAGGGAAGAAGCAATCTGAAGTTGTTGATAAGGGTGACAGTATGATTTTGCCTACTTTCAAAGTTGCATAGAATGAGATTGTTGGCTTTGAGTTACAAATATCATCGAAGCCAAAATTTGTAATTATATTTGTTTAATGGAATTCATGATAAATGTTAAGTTTAATGGAAATAGATTATTAGTTCATATATTGATATTTAGTATTTCTTTAGATATGCTTTTTAGTAGCTTTACGTGCTTCAAACGAATTTGCAACTAGATACCATAATAGACACAATCATGATTTCTCTCAAATGGGAGTCTAAAAGTAGAAAACTCATGCTCACATCTACGAAGGGAGGTCTGGTACAAGAAGTGGGGTGGGGTATAGACTCAGTGTTTTATTTCTTTGAGTTTGGGTTGTTAGGGACATATTTATGTAATTGGCTAATCCTTTGACAAAATGCATTTTACTTGTAATTGGGTAAATCTATGATGGGTTTAGTACTTCAAGAAACAAGTGTTCAAGTTTAGTATTGAAACCATGCAAATATGACCAAGAAACAAGTGAAGAATGTGTTGTTCATTAAAGTTCGACAGAAGTCTTGACAAAATCCTTTTTATTGAGAATTACTGCTGAAGCTCGACAAAAGCTCAACATAAGCTGTATCTATCAAGAATTACGAAATCAGAATTTCCAAGTCTGATTACACGTATATCTTTGGGTATTTGTGTAGGGTTTATTTTCTCACAACCCTAGACATATATAAAGATTATTTTAAGAGTCGTCACAAGGTGATGCAAAGTGATAATACACGCATATTGTGACGAGAGACAGAAATTGTTTTGATTCATCATATTCTCTCTAGAAGCTACTGCGTCTTTACGCCAAGGATTTTGTGACCAAGGAGCTTCCTGATCTTCATTGTTGAACTGAAGAACTTTACAACCAACATCTTCCTCAAGTTGGTGTGTTAGTCACATACGGAGATCTGTACATCATTGGTTAGTCATGTATTGAGAGTCGTGCATTGAACAGAGAGATTGCCGCTACAATACAAGTCAAATTAGGTATTGGGATAAGGGTTCAATTGTAGGTTGGTATTGGATACTGGGATTCCTTTTACTTGTAACTGCTTGTTATTGATAATAGTAGATTCTTAAAAGTGATGACCTTAAATTCACCCGATAGGATTTTGCCTCGGTGGTTTTCCCTATTCGTAAATAAATCACCTGTGTGAAATTTATTTTCCGCTGCATTAGTTTAGTTGGTGATTTGTTTGTGCTACCACGCTTATTGCATGTTAAATTGACTTAATTAATTAACTTGGATAATTAATTAATTAATTTTCCAAAGGGGTTGATACATTTTTGCCCTGTTAAGTGGTATCAGAGCAGACACACTCTGATTAGGTTTAATCTTTGCTGTGTGATCCATTGACCCCTAAAAGTTCAAAAACGTGTAAAAACACTTTTGAACGTTTAGACCCCCAAATTACAACTTAACCAATTCAAGCAATATGTCAAACAACTAGTGTGCGGAAACTTAACATATGCTATAATATGAAATTGGTTAAAAACTATCTAAGCCATAACAAAATAAAATCCACAGCAGATAATAAAAAGGCAAAGATAGAGAGGAAGGAAGATGCAAACACAAAGACAACACGCGATGTGTTATCGAAGAGGAAACCGAAGCCCTCGGCGTAAAACCTCTCCGCCGCCCTCCAAGCGGTAAACAATCCACTAGAAAATACAGTTGGGATACAAGGACAGCAATAGACCCTCCAAGCCTAATCTACCCAGTGCACCTAAGCCCTCCAAGTTTCTTGCTCCAACGAGGTTGCGCCGAACCTTTTTCTTTTCTAACTTCCCAGATTCCGCTACTAGACCATAGCATCAACCAATGAAGATTGGTTCCTTCCTAACTGCTTCCCAGAAATCCAAACAACTGTCTCACAGTGATGATGATGGTGAGAACCAGGTTTGGTATAATGCCTCTCAAGGATTTGACAATGGAGAGGAAGAGAGTTGAGGAATTTGGAGAGACTCTAAGGTATAGATTGTGGGTGAATCAATCTTGTTTTTCTTTAGGGTTTCTCTCTCAAAATTCTCTCTGGAAGCTCTCTCTCAATCGTGGGTAAAAGGGGTATTTATACTGGAGTGGGAGAGGAATGTGAAACGTCAGGTTTTACAAAAACAGGGGTGGCTCGCGGCTTGACCTCGCGGCTTGACCAAGTCGCGAGATCCAATCGCGAGTTAACCTTATGGCCAGTTGTCCTGTTTTGTCCTGTAGTGCTCCAGCTAGCATGACTGTTCATCTTCCAGCATGCTTGGCACGTGTGCTGCGTCTGGCGGCTTGCAGCCGCGAGTCACCCGCGAGTCCCAGCCGCGAGTCTCTGTTTTCTTGCACACTCTTGAGCAATCTTCACTCTATCTCACTCACTACCCTTACATCAAACCCACCTAAATACAGGGTTACTAAATGCTGAATTACAAGCAAATTTGGCACGGAATAAAGCCAATTAAATGGTTGAATAAATTCAACCTTACAATCTCCCCCTTTGGCTATTCCGTGACAAAACCCTAAAACAGACTCTAGACTTAACATGTGAGTTGGGAACAGTTGAACAAAACTCACTCACACCTAACTCTAGAAGCTGTGAAGCACTTGAATCATATGAACATAATACTCCTGAAACACAACAATACACCTTGATCATTGTATGCAGACAATCATAAAATGCATATGAAACAGGCAATATGTGATCAAGCAAAGATGGAGTTATGAAACAAACCATGGCTTGATTAACCAAGTGAACACCACAAGGTAGTGATCACAGTGCTCATTCACACTTGGAATGAACACAAGGACATACAAGTTAACAAGCACAAGGCAAGACACTTGTATGTTCAACACTCAACCAATGCATAACACACAAGGTATATGCATCTAGGAACAATCCTACAAGGGCACAAGAGTGACAGTACATAAACCAAAATGCAGGACATTTAGATTAAAGTACTGATTTCAACATAGCATAAAGGCTGCATTAAGCAAGGTACATACCATAAAGCCTACAAACTATGCATAAAATATAAACCCTAAAAGCTTACAAAAGCACATGGGTACAAATACTAAACATCCTGAATAACATCATCAAAATATATTAAAGTTTAAACCAAGAGTATATGATAAGAGTTAGAAACAACTATACACCAAAACACCAAAACACAGTGTATCAAAACCATAAAAACACTAAAAGTACCCAACACATAAACATATATAAACAGAGTCTCTGATTTTGACAACTCCCCCTCAACACATTACTCCCCCTTAAGAGCTGCTTTTCTGCTTCTCCCCCTTTTTGACAGGAATGGCCAAAGGGTCACTGTTCAGGCTGAGTGGTGAAGCTGTCAAGTTTTGCAGACAAGACATCAATCTGGTCCTGCATGGCTCTCATTCTCTCAGAGTGCTCAGTCTGGATTTCTCTGATCCCATCAAGTCTTTCCAGAATGATTTGGAAAGCATCTGGAGGTGTATCTGAAGAAGTTGATGCTCTAGGTCTTTTGCCACTCCTTCTGGGTGTTGAGGTTGATGCATGCCCTGCTGCCTCTGCTTCAGTATCCATTGGGACACCTTCTCCTTCATCACCTTCATCTTCTTCTCCTGGAAGCCTAACACTAATCCTTTTGCAGGTAAGCTTGTTGATTGTAGAAGGTGTGGACATGGGACTGATGTCTTGAGGAATTGGAACACCCTTCCTTCTAAAAATCCTCATTAGCAAACTGGGAAAGATCAATTTTGGCCTAGAGGTTGTTCTTGTCTCATCCACAATGGTGTCAAATATGTGGGAACTTATGTCTATGAAATTCTTTTCTTTGAGATCCATCAGAAAGATTGCTCTAGCACAATTGATTGTAGTCAACTTCTTAATGGGATAGAGGTTAAACATCATGATGATTGTTAGACACCTCATGTCCACTGGAAAGGCAGTGGTATTCAAACATTTCCCTTCTCTCTGCCCACCTATCCTTTGTTGAACTGTTTCAATAGAAACACTCCTATCCTTGTAGTTGATAAATTCCTCATCTTCTAATCCTTCAAGGCCTAATGCATCATCTATGACATGTGCATCTAAAATGAATTCCTTACCTCTAACCCAGCAACTTAACTCATTCTCATTTATCACAGCATTTGAGTAAAATTCCCTAATCAGGGGTTCACACACTACAGGGAAATCACTCAGAAGCTTTTCCCATCCTCTTCCTTCAAAACAACTGGGGATAAAGGTTTGTCTCAAGTCCTCCAAATTTACAAATCTTTCTTGAATAATTCCTGCTTTCAAGAAGTTATCCTTGTATCTCTCAAAGTGATGAACTGACCTAAACAGTTTAGGATCCATTTTCAATCTTTTGTCAGCCTTCTTTGCAGGAGTTTTCTTCTTAGGAAGTGAGGGAGCCATCTGTGAACAATCAGAAAAGGCCACAACAGCATAGAATAGTACATGTGCAGAACCAGTCAGTACCATGTAATTAACAAAGAGATATCATCCATACCAATGAACTTTGAACATTTAAACACAAGCTACTTAGATCAATCACATGGATAAACAAGCCTAAGATAGGAAACACAAAGACAACACGCGATGTGTTATCGAAGAGGAAACCGAAGCCCTCGGCGTAAAACCTCTCCGCCGCCCTCCAAGCGGTAAACAATCCACTAGAAAATACAGTTAGGATACAAGGACAGCAATAGACCCTCCAAACCTAATCTACCCAGTGCACCTAAGCCCTCCAAGCTTCTTGCTCCAACGAGGTTACGCCGAACCTTTTTCTTTTCTAGCTTCCCGGATTCCGCTACTAGACCATAGCATCAACCAATGAAGATTGGTTCCTTCCTAACTGCTTCCCAGAAATCCAAACAACTGTCTCACAGTGATGATGATGGTGAGAACTAGGTTTGGTATAATGCCTCTCAAGGATTTGACAATGGAGAGGAAGAGAGTTGAGGAATTTGGAGAGACTCTAAGGTATAGATTGTGGGTGAATCAATCTTGTTTTTCTTTAGGGTTTCTCTCTCAAAATTCTCTCTGGAAGCTCTCTCTCAATCGTGGGTAAAAGGGGTATTTATACTGGAGTAGGAGAGGAATGTGAAACGTTAGGTTTTACAAAAACAGGGGTGGCTCGCGGCTTGACCAAGTCGCGAGATCCAGTCGCGAGTTAACCGTATGGCTAGTTGTCCTGTTTTGTCCTGTAGTGCTCCAGCTAGCATGACTGTTCATCTTCCAGCATGCTTGGCACGTGTGCTGCGTCTGGTGGCTTGCAGCCGCGAGTCTCTGTTTTCTTGCACACTCTTGAGCAATCTTCACTCTATCTCACTCACTACCCTTACATCAAACCCACCTAAATACAGGGTTACTAAATGCTGAATTACAAGCAAATTTGGCACGGAATAAAGCCAATTAAATGGTTGAATAAATTCAACCTTACAACCCCTGTTTGTCATAGATATAGGACAATCTCTTATTATACCTCATTTATTTGATAGCACTAACTATGTATATTGGAAAGTAAGCATAAGAGCTTTCTTGCAGTTTTTGAATGAGAATGTGTTGCAAGCTGTGGAAATTGGCTAGACTAAGCCAAAGGAAGCGCCGGCTGATTGGGATGAGGCCAAGATCAAAGTAGCAAACTTCAACAGCAGAGCATTGAATGCTCTATTCAATGCAATGACCAATGAGAAGTTCAAGAAAATATCTTCAGCTGAAACTACTAAGGAAGCGTGGATCATTCTTCAAACTACCTATGAAGGAACCAGTCTAAACTCCAAAGGCTTACTACAAGCTTTGAGGAGATCAAGATGGAAGATGATGAGTCATTCAATGATTTCTATACTAAGCTGAAGGACATACTCAACTCCACATTTAATCTTGGAGAACAAATTCCCGAACCCAAGATTGTGAGAAAAGTACTCAGATCTCTATTTGAGAGATTCCATGCCAAGATCACTGCCATTGAAGAATCAAAGGATATTGACAAAATTCTTTTGATGGAGTTAGTAGGCAATTTGCAAACCTATGAATTGGGTTTGACTAGAATTTGAAAAGGAAGCAAAAGTAAGAGCATAACACTAAAGGCCAAAAGTATAAGACTGATGAGCCTTCAGATGATGAATATTCCAAGATGAAGTCCTACATCACTAGGCAGTTCAAGAAGTTCATGAAGAATGCCAATGCAAAAGGATTTGATAAGGACCGTAAGCAATCCAGTTCTTCTCAATTCAAAAGTCAAGACAGAAGAAAGAAAGATGCTAAGGATGGTGGTTAGTATACTATTCCCTCCAGACCAAAGTGTTTTGGATGTCAAGGTTTTGAACATATGAAATAAGAATGTCCAACATATCTTAAGTCAATTGGGAAAAGTAAGACTCTTGTTGCTACCTTGAGTGACACCGAGCCTGAGATTGAGTCAGATGACAGTGATGACGAGGGAATTTTGAGTACCTTCACTGCCACAGTGGATACTATTGAGGGTATCGTAGAAGCAGTAGATGAAGAAGAGCACTTGGTGGAATCAAAATTTGAGAAAATGGACGATCAAGATGACATCCATACAGCTTATGCTAAGTTGTACAAGGTTTCTGAGAAGCATAAAAAACTGTATAGGCTGGCTACCAAGAAGTTGAGTGATATGGAGCTAAATCAAGAGAAGCTCTCTACAAAGGTTGATGAAGCAAACCAAACCATTGGAGCTTTGCGTTTCAAGAACAACTTCCTTGCTGAAAGGACAAAGAAGCTTGAAGTGGAACTATTCCAGGTTAGAGCTTAATTGGACAGGACTTCTAGATGAGATGCTAAGCTTTCAAAAAGCTGCTTCTGATAAAACCGGTTTGGGGTATGATTTTTCTTCTCCTAATATTGCCTCATCTAGTACAACTGTGTTTGTCTCACCTGCTAATAATGTTTGATAGTTTTTAGACCCCTTAAACAATTGACTAAACCTAGGTAATTAGCCAAGTTGTTACTTAGTCCAATTAAACAAGTCTAGGTTATCACAATATAAAAAATCAAATCATGCAAAGTAGCGGAAAATAAATAACACAAGATATGATCACCAAGGAAACCAAACCGATAAAAACCTGGGGAGAATTTGACCTAGCTGTCCTCAAGGTAAACTTGAATCCACTATCTTGAAAGAATCGAAGTTCATACAATAAGACTTATAAGCCCCCACGCTCGACTTCTTATTGCTACCAATCAGTAGAACTTACTGACACGACCACATGCAAGCTCCAAATCCACGGACTCCTTCTTTCTTGGATTCACCACCAGCTACAAGCACACCCGCTTGTGTTTTCTTTAAGTTTTAATAGCAGCAACTAAATTGATCATCAAGGCGTAGATAAATCTTCTCCTTGAAAACCTTAAGTTTGTGTAAAGGAAAGCCCCTTTAGATCTCACAAGAGATTTACACAAACCGCAAATATAAACAACCCTAAAACGTGGCTGGGGTTTGCCTTTTATACTTAGGACAAATAAGAAACCCTAAAAAAACGTTTTAAAACACTTAGGGCTGAGTTGGACGAATCTGCAGAAAAACATTCTGCCCGAGCTTTGATCAATCAAGCCTGTCTTTCGATTGATCGAGCTAGCTCGAAAGGCACAATGCTTCCTGCTTTAACTCGATTCCAACTTTACATAAAATCACAACTTTGAGCTAGACTAAAAACACTTCTAAAGCATTGTTTTGATCATGGTTTGCCAACAATACAAATTAGAGTTCTAAATACATAAAATCCTAAACTTTAGACCCTAACAATGTTAATTCTAAGAATGATGAAGCTAAAACTGAAATAGCTGGTAAGAACTTAGATAAAGGCAAATCTACTTTAGGAGCACCCCCTAAGGTTGAAAAGAAAGAGGCTAGAAACCCTAGGACTAAAAGGGAGAATAACAAAAAGTCTCAACAAAAGAAGCCACATTTCTGTCATCACTGTGAAGCTTCATGGCATACTCGTCCAAATTGCTACAAGTGGTTAGCCACTCAACAAAGCAATAGTATGCTCTCGTCCGGTAACCAGAATCAGTTTCCATCCTCTTTTTCTCCTCTTAGAGATCTTCTCAAGATCCTTATGTTCCTTTCGAACTTGAACTGTTTCAATTCTTTCCCTTCACCTCTGGTTCAAAGCCTCACGCAAAGGAAAGGTTCTTCCAAGATGTGGAAGGAAAAATGCTCAAAATGATTTAGTCATGCATTACTTGTTTGTTTGTTTTTTTTTTTTTTTTTTTTTTTTTTTTTTTTTTTTTGCTTTCTTGATTTTTAGTTAGTCTAGTTTTATGCTTTGTGATTTTCTTTATGTTTTTGTTTGGTTGTTTTTCAGTTTTTGTTTATTTTTCTTTTCATAAAAATAAGAAAAAAAATGAAAAATCAGAAAAAAAAAAAATACAAAAACAATGTGTGTTTGTGTATATTGGTACTTGTGTACCTTGGATGGCCATTGAAATAAAATTTTCTAAACTTTGTATCTTTTGTAGCTTAGATGAGTATCTCAATGCACAACTAAGCAAATGAACTTTATGGCTCATGTTTATGATGAGTACGATTAAGTAATCTCTTATACTTAATACTCATATCACTCTTTTTGATAGGAAGGACTAGAAAATCTTAAGAGAAATGCATAAATAATCATCTCACCACTAAAGCCTGCCAATCATGTATAACATCTGTGTACTCAGACACAACAAAATTGTAATGTTTCAGCTTACATAATTGGATTTTTTTTTTCTCTCTCTCTTATATGTCCATGCATGCTATGCTCAAAAAGAAAAATATGCAAAGAAATACAAAAGCAAAAAGAATCAAAATGCTTTTAAATATGGTTATAAGCGTGTTTTTAGGAGATGTGGGAGTTATAGGATGTACCTCAAATGTGATAGTCCCCATCAAGCAGTTATGATTGTGTGTGAGTGTATTTGGTTTTTCTCATATCTTAAATCGTCATAATGTGAGACACTTATGCACTCTTGCTATGTTTCACACACAACACACAAATTCTTTGCTACTTTTAATACATCTGCAGTTACAATGTGATTTGGCCATCACAAGGAATACATGTGTTAATATACTAAACTGTCTTAACTTATTTTTGAAATATAAAATTGGTTAGACTTGTTTAGTTTGTGTGTGTGTTTTGGATCTATGAATGCCTTGCATATATGTTGAGAGATATTTTGAGAGCTTAATGTGTTAATTAGATCTATGTTTGAGTAGCTTGCTTGTTGCATTAATCCCTATGTGTTTTTACCTTCTTTGAAAAACTTGTTTTCTTTAAGCTCGACAGATCCTCGACAGATTCCATTTCTATCGAGCCCTTCTTTCTCTTTTCTCAACAGATCTTGACGAATCCTCTATCCATCGAGATTTCTAGGTTTCTCCTCGATAGAATCTTGACAGCTTCTTCAATCCATCGAGTTAAATTTTTGAGCTCTCTATCTGGCCGATAGATTCTTAATAGATTCTCGATCCTTTGAGGTATTTTTGTCGTCGATAGATCCTCGACAGCACCTCGATAGATTCATTTCTATCAAGATTTAGTGCTCGACAGATCTCGATAGACACTTCAATCCATCGAGCTGCAATTTCCTTATATAGGCTGAGCTCGAATCAAATATCATTTTTCACTTCTCTCTTTAGACAGAATTTCTTTTCTCTCGCCCCAAACACTTTTCTTTCACAAAAATCTCCCTACCCACGCGATTTTCGGCCTAGATCTAGCCTCAATCACTTGGTATGTGTTCTTAAACCCTCATTTTACATGCATTCATGTATTTTAGACCTAGGTTTTGGGGTTTTTGAAAAATTTTGGGGTTTCTGAGATTTTTGTGAAATTGTTGGGTTGGGTGTTGTTGATTTTATGTTATATGCTCATGCATTGCATTCTCAATGCATTTTAACAATGTTTCATGCATTTTAGATGTGTATTTGATTATTATTGATTATGTGCTAGTAGGTTGGATTGGGTTTTTACCTATGATGTCTTTAAATTTTTCACGTCACATGTTCATGCATTTTTCATGCATATGTCTTTTCCTTTCTTTTCTTTTCTTTTCTTTTCTTTGTTATTTGGTTTTGATGTTCTCTCTCTCTCTCTCTCTCTCTCTCTCTCTCTCTCTCTCTCTCTCTCTCTCGTGGATAGACTACGCTATGGCACCTAAAGCACGTAAATCCACTCCGATTCAGAATCCTCTTGGTTTTGGGTCTTCTTCTTCTGATCTTATTCCTCCTCTCCACATTTGGTTCCATGATGAGAAGGCTCAAAAGGACTTCTTGGAGAACTTTCAAAAACATGGCATTCATTTCAAGCGCCATGTTATCCTGTCGGATTTTGCCGACACTTCTCTCCCCTCTGTCATTCGGACTCGAGACTGGGAATCTCTACTTAAGAGTCCCTTAAGGTGTCCCATCGTGTTTATATAAGAGTTTTACTCCAATATACACGGTATCGATACCTCTGTACCTCGGTTTGCCACTACATTTCGAGGAACACGTTTCGTAGTTACCCTAGATCTTATATCCAAGGTACCACATGTTCCGTGGTAGCACATCCTAACTACCTCGGTTGTGAGCATCTTCAAATTGTGTCCAAAGATGAGCTTATGTCTCACTTTTGTGAGACACCTTCCATATGGGGTGGTAAGCAAAATACCCCATGCTCAGGTTTTGCAAAAGGTCCAAGATTCCTTAACATGGTGATGACATTTACTCTTACTCCATTGTCTCACTATAACTCTATCACTAAGCCTCATACTCACTTTCTTTTATCTCTTCTTGAGGACCTCTCTATTGGCTTCCCCTTTCACTTCATCACATCTGTCCCCAATGTGTATCAAGATATGGCGACTCGTGATAAGCTCATCTTTCCTTCAACTATCACGTGGATCCTTCACCACTTCTCCATCCCCATTCTTGACTCTCCTTATTTCATCACTATAGGTGCCATTAGTGCCGATTCTGTTTGGCGAAGCAAGGCCAACTTCGACCAAAGCAGCCAAGGACGAAGACGGTTGATCTTGAAGCTTCTGCTGTTCCTTCTTCCTTGGCTCCTTCCACCTTTGCAGCTAGTGTTGTGACCTTGGAGGCCATCATGGCGCAGCTTTAGTGCATGGATGCTCGCCTTGACTTTCTTTCTGATGAGATGGGTCAGGTGAACACCCGCTACGGTCGTATAACACGTCGACAGGCTTGCCTTGGTGGTATTGCTGCTTCTCCATCTCCTTCTCCTAAGGCTTCAGTAGATGAGAATGGTGATGCTGGTGATGATGAGGATGATGATGCTAGCTCTTCCAGTGATAACGAGATGACAATCTCTCAGTGACTTACCATTTGTCATTTGTGACAAAAAGGAGGGTAGTCTTGTACTTAAGGGGAGAGTTAGTATAGGAAATTTTTGTTATGAGGAGTGCGTATATCTTTTGAGGGATGTAGTGAGGTTTACATGTATTTTTTTTTGTTTACATTAGCCTCTTGTACACCGGTCTTATGAACATTTAGTGGCATACATTGTACTTTATTTTCATATATATATATATATATATATATAATGATGCATATTGTTCTTCACCTATCTCCACATGTGTTATTTCTTTTCTCTCTTTATACACATGTTTCTTTATGTACACAATCTTTATTTCTATTTTACATATGATGGCTTGAAGAGTTTTGTTTAAGTTTTCTAGAAAGACAGGTTGTTAAAGTCCACCATGCCATGAATTCTCTTCTTGCAAAGTTTTTCAAGAGTTTATGCTAGGGTTAGATTTATTTTTTAATTCAACAAGTGGTTATGAGTTTAGTGATTTAAGACTTCTCTCATGATTCATTTGTTTGTTGTGGTTTTGTCACGAATTACCAAAGGGAGAGATTGTTAGGGACATACTTATGTAATTGGCTAATCCTTTGACAAAACGCACTTTACTTGTAATTGGGTAGATCTAGGATGGGTTTAGTACTTTAAGAAACAAGTGTTCAAGTTTAGTATTAAAGCCATGCAAATTTGACCAAGAAACAAGTGAAGAATGTGCAGTTCATTAAAGCTTGACAGAAGTCTCGACAAAATCCTTTCTATCGAGAATTACTACTAAAGCTCGACATAAACTTGACACAAGTTGTATCTGTCGAGAATTATGATATCAGAATTTCCAAGTCTGATTACACGCATATCCTTCAGTATTTGTGTAGGGTTTCTTTTCTCACAACCCTAGACATATATAAGGATTATTTTAAGAGCCGTCACAAGATGATGCAAAGTGATAATACACGCATATTGTGACTAGAGACAAAAATTGCTCTAGTTCATCATATTTTCTCTAGAAGCTATTGCGTCTTTATGCCAAGGGTTTTATAACCATGAAGTTTCCTAATCTTCATTGTTGGATGAACTAAAGAACTTTGCAACCAACATTTTTCTCAAGTTGATGTATTAGTCACATACTGAGATCCGTGCATAATTGGTTAGTCACGTACTAAGAGCTGTGCATTGAACGGAGAGATTGCCGCTACAATACAAGTCTAATTGGGTATTGGGGTAAGGGTTCAATTGTATGCTAGTATTAGGTATTAGGATTCCTTTTACTTGTAATCGTTTGTTATTGATAATAGTGGATTCTCGAAAATGGTGATCTTAAATTCACCCGATGGGGGTTTTGCCTTGGTAGTTTTCCCCATTCATAAACAAATTACCTATATCAAATTTATTTTCCGTTACATTTAGTTTAGTTGGTGATTTTTTTGTGCTACCATGCTTATTGCATGTTAAATTGTCTTAATTAATTAACTTGAAAAATTAATTAATTAATTTGCCAAAGGGGTCGATACATTTTTGCCCTATCATGGGCAATTGACATGTGTAAAAAAAAACAAAAAAAATTCCACAATCTGGCCCATAAATTAGCCCACGTTCCTCCAAAAACCTCCCATTAACCTCTAAGAAATTCCAAAGTAGCAACATATATAAACACAAAAAATAATTAAAAAGAAAACAAACAAATTAGGTCACTGTGAACTGTTCCAATAGTGTCACTTGCCTCCAACAATATTTCCTATTCTCAGACCCTCAGATTAGGTAATACGGTAGCGCATAACCTAGCTAAATATGTTAGAGGTTTATTGGTGTAAATGGAGAATGTTCCTCCACACCTCCATGTTGTTCTTTTAGTCGATCATGGTTGATTTTTTCTTTAATGAAAGTTCAAGGTCTATTTTCTCAACCAAAAAAAAAAAAAAGTTTGGCATGCCCTAGTGTTCTTGTTGGGTGTTCACAACATCATTCCTTGGCAGCACTACTGGTACACCTTCGCTCTCTTGTTTCATTTGTGTGCTAAAACACTGTTGTTTGTTTGTTTTTGTTTTTGTTTTTTTGTTTTTTTTTTTTTTTTTTTTTTTTTTTTTTTAGGGGGGATAAACAAACACACACATACGAAAGAGAGAAATAGATTCTAACACAAAAGCCTACCATATTATTGTCACAACTGCTAAACATTATTGTAAAGCAATGACCGACTAAAGTAAATTTCTAGACTAGAGTAATGAAGTGATGTATAGCTGTACATCACCCCCACATGCTTTTTTTTTTCTTTATTATTTTTATAATAGATATATTAGTTTTGTTGTGTTGTTTTAATTTTTTTTAATAAAAAATTTCAACCTATGGCGTCTACTCCTGTTATTTTAATATTATGTATACTACAAATAATAATAATAATAATAATATGGTTTATATTATATTTTTTGTTGGTATCTAATAATAGTGGGAGGACAAATAATTTTTAAATTGTTTGATTGCACCTAAATAGTAATCTATTTTATCTATCTATATATTGTTTTAATGTTTTTTTTTTTTTTTTATATAGAAAGTTTCAAATCTATGGTGTCCGCTCCTGTTATTTTAATATTATGTACACTACAAATAATAATGATAATAATAATAATAACAGTATGGTTTATATTAGATTTTTTTTTTTTTTGTTGGTATCTGATAAGAGTGGGAGGACAAATAATTGTTAAATTGTTTGATTGCACCTAAATAGTAATCTATTTTATCTATCTATATATTACTAAAAGCTTAAGCGTAACATTTAATATTGCTATGCTCAAGTTTAGCCATATCAATAGCCACATTATCTACTTAATTTCTACTAATTCTTTTTAAACTTTTCTTCTCCCTATTCTCAAAAAACAAAAACAAAAAAAAAAAAAAAACAAGTACTTTTCTTCTCTCTGTTGGTCCACACCTACTATTACACTTTTTTCAACATTTTCTCTCGTTCTTTGTCTCTTTATCTTCCCACTACTATCTACTTTTTCATTACACTTCCTTCATCATTTTCTCTCTCTTATATTTTGACTTTTTTTCTCCCCATTTTATTTTGTATAAATTTGATATCATTTCTCTCATTTAATCCAAGTTTTTCTCACACAAAACCTATGAGTACTCTCTCTCTCTCTCTCTCTCTTCCCCCCCCCCCCCAATTCTTTTGATGTATTTTTGTTATTTCTTATAACTTTAATTAAGGTTGATGGTTTTTTTTTAGTATGTATTTTGGTATTGTGGTTTTTTTAATTTCCCATAAAAAATTCTTCTCTCTCCCTTTTTATAGCTTTGGCTGAATTTTTGCTTGGGTTAATACTTAATAATTTTCTTTTCTTTGGAAATAGGAATTTGAGTTTATATCAAAACACAATCTACATTACTATGAATTTGAATATGCCTACCAATTGTTTGATTAATAAATAATTATAAAGTATATCTTTTATTCCTTCGGTTTCATTTTAATTTGAAAGGCCAATCATGAGCTAATCAAATTTCCATTTAAACTTAAGTAGACGTTACTCAAATAGCCAAAAGAGCCATTAAGAGGTCAATGATGGTTACACTTATAATGAGGCTCCTAATGGCTGTATCAAGGCTATAAATAAGCACCAAACACCAGAAACAAAGTACACAATTCTAAACATACAAAATTACATTCTAATTCTCTGTGAGATATAAAAATCTCTATTGATTTAATCATCAAAGAACCGTTGGCTAACACCACTCTGGTGCCTTTTTCTTTCATCTTTGCAGGGAATGTAACCTTGTTGAGGCTATCAACTGAAAAACATTTTTGCTTCATTGGATTTTTTTTAATTATTGTTTCTCAAAAATTGTGTATTTGATAAGTTCATGACTACTATCGTGCAATGCACAAGCTTTCAACTAGTTACTAAATGGAGGATAAACTTTGGCTATAAATATTTTTTGAGCTATTTTTTAAACTCTATATTGAGATTTATAAAAGTACCAATGTGTATTATTTAAACAAATCACATGACCCATTAAAAAAGTCATATATATGAGTAAAATTATGCATAAATATTCAATTACCACATAATAGATTGCAAAAACATAGTTCCAAACATGTTTGGAGCTAAATGTTTTCCTTAAATGAAATAGAGAATTAGTTTGAAGGAATCTCCTCTAACTCATTACATGCAAGTCATTTAACCTTCTACACATACTATTTAAACAAGTCACATGACAGATGACCCAATTAATAGGTCATGTTTCACGTGGATGGTTTTAGCAACCTTCACAAGAGCTAGAGGAATTTTTCTCCAAACTGGTTTAGAGGTTAACTTTTTTATTTTAAAAATAGTTAGCTAATTTTATTTTTAAAGATTCTTATCATCGAATAAATAATAGAAATTTTTGGTTAAATCTTTAGGGTACATTTCATACACTAAATGATGATTACGATTGAAATGGTAATCTTTATTACTGAGAATAAAATGTGTTGTAATAGAATAGCTAAACTTATTCATAAGTTTGGTTGTGAGTTGTAACATTAGAATAAAACTTAAGATTTATTTTAAGAAATATCTTAATCAAACAATTATATTTCTAAGAAAATAATATATATTTTTTAATTTGAGATAGATAATTTATTTTTTGATGATTTTTTATCTATATATATATATAAAACCGAAGCCTTTGCTGACACCACAATTTTCCACGTCAGCACAATATTTAAAAAATAAAAAATAAATAAAAATTATAACCCCTCAAAACCCTAGCAACCTTACCCCTCTCTCAAGTTAAGAAATATAAAGTCACGGTTTCTGCAAACTCTCTCTCTCTCCAGACGTAGGAAGCCCTAAAGCATTCAAGATCTATAAAACCCTAACAACCTTACCCTCCCTCAAGTTAAGAAATATAAAGTCACGGTTTCTGCAAACTCTCTCTCTCCAGACGTAGGAAGCCCTAAAGCATTCAAGATCTACAATGCACGGTATAGATTTTAGCTTATAAAGTTTAGTTTTTGTAAGGTTAGTTTTGTTTATATATTAATTAATACATAGTACTTTGTTCACCATTGAATACTCATATAATCAATTTCCAATTCAGTGTTCAAGAATTAAACCAAAATTCTAACTGCGCTATCATAAAATATTATTATTAGTATGAATTTTATGGAGTTGCGGTGTTCAAGAATTAAACCAAAATTCTCTATATATATATATAAAACCGAAGCCTTTGCTGACACCACAATTTTCCACGTCAGCACAATATTTAAAAAAT
Organism: Quercus berberidifolia; assembly: GCA_028535905.1. NCBI lineage: Eukaryota > Viridiplantae > Streptophyta > Magnoliopsida > Fagales > Fagaceae > Quercus > Quercus berberidifolia. Next base: position 8,425,985 of record JAPQVW010000003.1, on the reverse strand, counting down.
AAAAAATAAATAAAAATTATAACCCCTCAAAACCCTAGCAACCTTACCCCTCTCTCAAGTTAAGAAATATAAAGTCACGGTTTCTGCAAACTCTCTCTCTCTCCAGACGTAGGAAGCCCTAAAGCATTCAAGATCTATAAAACCCTAACAACCTTACCCTCCCTCAAGTTAAGAAATATAAAGTCACGGTTTCTGCAAACTCTCTCTCTCCAGACGTAGGAAGCCCTAAAGCATTCAAGATCTACAATGCACGGTATAGATTTTAGCTTATAAAGTTTAGCTTTTGTAAGGTTAGTTTTGTTTATATATTAATTAATACATAGTACTTTGTTCACCATTGAATACTCATATAATCAATTTCCAATTCAGTGTTCAAGAATTAAACCAAAATTCTAACTGCGCTATCATAAAATATTATTATTAGTATGAATTTTATGGAGTTGCGGTGTTCAAGAATTAAACCAAAATTCTTTTAAATTATCTATAATATTTTGTCCTTTGAAAATTTTATCTCTTTGATTTTAGTATATTGTGTTTCTTAAGCTATAGAGAGATTTTAAGAGATTTATATATTACTACTATGTGGCTGAATTTCCCATGACATCAATTTTATGTTTTTAACCAAATACATCAGGAAAGCAAGAGAAGACGCATAAATATTTAGTCCTTAAGTTTAAGTTTAGGTTTAGGTTTAGGTTTTAAGAGATTTATATATTACTACTATGTGGCTGAATTTCCCGTGACATCAGTTTTATGTTTTTTTTTTTTTTTTTTAAATTTGTTTTATGTAAGGTTAGTTTGTTTACATCAGTTCTTTGTCTCAAAGATAAGGCTTTTAATATATCCCTTGCAAGCACACATGAACTTAAATTGTTTTTTAATATATGCATACTTTATTATTTTCTAATAGTTTTCCCGTGCATCGCACGGGTTAGCGACTAGTTTACATAATTATTATGTGCGTATGGTATGGAAAGTTTGCTTATTTGAAAATATATTAATTTTAGAAATTATTGCACCTATTAAAGAATAGCTATTACAAGTTTACAACCCATTTAGGACATGTTTGGTAGACTATAATAAGCACTGTAATATAATAGATATTCCTATGATTTAGCTATTCAATAGTTTGGTTATTATTTTATTGCAGAGAATAGTCATTCCTTATGAATAAAATAAGGAATAACTATTAATCTCTAAAACGGTTGTAATATCTATTCCTTAGTAAGTGTAATAATTACCTTGATATACTTCTAAATAAACAAACTTTCTATATCCACATAGCAATTATGAAAATAAAAAATCATCAAAAAATAACTCATCTCTCTCAAATTTAAAATATATTATTTTGTAGGAAATATAATTGTATGAGCGAAATATTTCCTAAAATAGATCTTAAGTTTTACTCTTTTTTTTTTCTTTTTTTGTTGAGAATGTCGTATTCTTATATTACAACTTACAACCAAACTAATGAATAGGTTTAATTATTCCATTACAACACAGTTTATTCCCAGTAATAAAAATTATCATTCCTGTTGTAATCCACATTCAGTACACCAAACGTGTCCTTAGTGAGAAATAGTTATTATTCATTTTAAAGAATAGTTTTTTTTTTTTTTTAATTGAGAAAAAAAGAATAGATATTCGTAAGGAATGAATATTCTTTGTAATAAAAATATAACCAAATTATTAAACAACTAAACCTTAAGAATAACTTTTTCATTACAGTGTTTATTACAGTCTATCAAACATGCCTTAAATGAATGCGAATACTCTCAAATGTTTTAATAAATTAATACTGCAAAGTATGTTCCTTTTAAAGCTATTTTCCAACTATCACCAATCATCAATAGACTGATACACATGAATGCTAAGTACGAACATTATTGAGTTAATAAATTTTGGATGCTTTTTCATTTCTAGTTTTGTTTTCTCCTAATCTAATATATTCAAGTTTTCCTCTCTATCTCTCAATTCCCCTATTATTTGTTTATATAATAGTCTTCATTCATCAAGTAAAAAAGTTAGATCCAGTATTGATATAATGATGCTTTCCCAGACTAAGACCTAGATTGAGACTTGGCATCCAAGGTGTCTTTCCACCCACTACCATGGAGATCTTTTTATATCTTACAAATATTATAAAATAAAAAAGGTAGAAGAAGATCATTCATTTTGTTTGATGAATAAAATAACTTTTAATTAATTAAATATTATAATTTTCCTTCTTTCTCAACTCATTGCAATTAGGTCCTACTTAAGAAGACCTAAAGTTAAGGGTCGATGGTGCTTTTCTAATTGCGTACCATCAGTTACTAATTTCTTGGAACATGCTATAATTTATGTCTAGCCCATAAATTGGTAATAGCCTATTAGGAGCTTTGCATTATTTAACAAAACCTATAAACTCAAGAAGACTCGGCCAAAATCTTTGGCGTAAAAGTGCTTTCCTGATCCCAGTCTTGCACCTTTTTAGAAGATGTTTCATAATGATGACTAGCTCACAAATTCTAATAATATTAAGAGCTTTGCATTATTTAAATGACGTTAATTCAACAAAGGCCAAAGACTTGGTGCCATTTTTGTGCTTTCTCAACTTGTAAGTGCTTTCTTGGAAAGTGCATTATAGTGATCAATGAACACTAATCCATGTCACTGCCATGATGAACTTTGCATTATTTAAGAACTCCTAGACCACGATAGTCAAAACTTCACATCCATGTGTCTTTCCACTCTCCACCATCAGAACTTTTTTAATACTAATATATATTTTTTTAAAGTTTGAAGAAGATAATTCCTTTAGTTTCAATCAATAAATAATTTCATTAAGCAATGAAAAAAGATTCAAAGACCTAGCCTATATGCTTTCACCAAAGTGATAAAAGTGCTATGAATATATGGGATTACGACAGGCCTCTAAGATGAAACCATATTGGCCCAACAAGATCATGAGGAAATTTCAGGTCTCTTTTCGAAGTGGATTGTGTAAAAATGATCTGGGATATACGATAGGACTGACGAACTCACCTCCCTTGGATGAGCTCATCAAATATACTCGTCCACCTTGGCAGGACACGGACGAACACAAGATAACCATTAATAAGAGCATTCAATACCTTGGATAGTTACCAAACAGTTGACAGACCATTGGAGCCTCATCAAAACCCATATTCATGAGCCCTGAGGCGTTACAAAAAGGGCACTAAAGCCACAATTAAGGCCCCCAATGACTAGGAACCATGAAGCTGTATATATACACTCTAATCAGAGACAAACCAAGTAGATAGGCTCACCCAAAAGTATTCATAGACGCTCTGATATTCAATACTCTCTTATTATTCTCTAAAAACTTCTATATACTGATTTTGGCATCAGAGGCGTGGTGACAGACATCACATCGGTGACCATTTTGACAGAGCCATTGTCCCACATTTGCAAAGATAGTGGGAAGGACCCAGCTCCATCTGGACGAACCTACAAGATTGATGATTTGCACGTCATCAATATATATTAAAACCATTGGCCCATATCCCTCATACTCAAAATGCATCAAACAATATATATAAAAGTTTAGAACAAAATCCAACAATATAAAGACTAATAAATTGCAATATTTTTTCATATTGACCAATAAACATAAATTTCAAAATAATTAATTTCAGTCTAATTATATGCTTGAATCTGATTGAAAATTTTAATATATCACACTTGTAAAATTGTAACTAAATTTTACCAAATCTAATAAAGAAATCAATTGCCAACCACGGGAGCCCACAACAACTTAACCAAGGCCATACAGAAGTCTAGTGCATTAATAACTGTAATAAAAATGACAAAATTATAAACTATAATAAAAATGACAAATTTTGGTTACAACTCTCAGTAAAAAATTAATATGACTATAATTTTGAAAATCTGACCATAAAATTGTATGTTTTGTTTTTAACACACATATCAAATTTCGTGTTAATTATATGTTATTTAATATTTGATCCATAAAATTTTTTCATGTGTAATTTTAGAATACAAAAACTTGAAATTTAAACATTTGATTAATAACAAACACCTAATAAAAAAAATATTAATTGAAATTGTAGTTTCACAAAAAGATATAATATATTTTTTTATGTAATTTACAAATCATTTGAGATGGAAATTTTAAGGTGGTGAGGACGTGTCACTACAAGAATTTTGGTCTTTTGTGACCAATGTTTTAGCGACGACTAAAAAATTTTCACTATTAGTCACACATTAGTGACGATAATATATGGTCATCGCTAATAAGTGCATAGTAGCGATGACACAAAGGTAGTCGCTAATAAGTCGTCGCTAACGCCATGGAGGGAATTTTAATTACTTTTGGAAAATGGAGGGAAACTTTTAGCAACGACAATAAATTTTGTAGCGATGACATTTACGTCGCCAAAATAAGGTTTATTTTAACGACAACATCTATCGTCACTAATAATCATCTTTAGTGACGACCTTGTGTATTGTCGCAGATATGTGGCCAAAAATATATAGTGAATATATTATATATATACTTTATTTATTAGCGATGACAAATTGGTCGTTGCTATTAGAGGGCTATTAGTGATGATATAATTTGTCGTCTCTGATAATCACCTTTTAGCAACGACACAACATGTTATTGCAAATATATCTACCAAAATATAATGGAGTGAAAAATTTTCACTATCAAAAAGTGGAGGGAATTATTGGAGGGAAGCAGATTATATATTAGCAACAAATCAAGTCGTCACTATATGGGATCTTTTAATGAAGACAAAGATTGTCGTCACTAAAATGTGGCTAAAATAATTTTGATATATATTTTTATTTATCAAATCCTCCAAATGCCTCTTAAAATATTTAAAATGACATAAATTCCTTTAGTATATTTGAAATTATTAAAATACCATTGGCCTCGTCAAAATGACCAAAATGCCCCCAAACTTAGATAATGACCAAAATAACCTTGAAACCTACAAAGTAATTTAAAACTCTCAAATTCGTAGAGAGAGAGAGAGAGAGAGAGAGAGAGAGAGAGAGAGATAAAAGGGAGGGCTTGTTGCTTCAGAATACTCTCAAACTATAATGTTACCCATTTGAAACTCGAAATCAATAAAATAACAAAAATCGAGAAGGTTCTGATTCCATTCAAAATACTGACTAATACCCATAATTATCAAAATGTAAATCGTATCGTGAATCAATTTTTGATTTTTTTGTATCATATGTCATAAAAAAGGTATTAGTCAATATTTACCAAACTAATAAATTCATTATAAATATTATGAATTTATAAATTCATTATAAATTCATAATATATTCAACTAATAACCAATTCAATCATTAGTTATGCAATAATATTTACCAAAAGTAACTAAATAAATCAAATTAAAAAATATTTTTAACATACATATTCAAATTAATTAAAATTAGAAGTGATAATACATGATATATGAGCTAAAATAATAAATTTTTTCATCATTTTGCCTAATCAACTTTACCTAAGTCAATGTTAACATGATGGTCATCATATTTCAAAATTATTTCTTCATTGACATTTTCTATCAACAATTCCAATACCCAATAATCCACTAAAAACCTTCCCATGAACCTAGTTTCACCAAGTACAGTGGTCTTAGGACCATCTATTAAGTTTGACCGGGTCTGACCGACTTTAACTAAATATTGACTGCGCCTTTCTTTAAATCTAACCGTTTGATTGTGACCATAATTTATAAAAATTAACCTTTCATTACACTCTTCAAATCCAACGATTAGATTTCAAATCTAAGTATGACGCGTGATGGACATGTATTGTGTACCTGTATGGCTATGTACTCTTAATCTGACCATCCAATTGGTCTTAAATTTTACCAACACTAATATGTCACCATACTCTTCAATCCCAATGGTCGAGATTTGAAAATGAATTTCACCAAGTCTAGTGATTTTAGGAACATCTATTAAGTTTGACCGGATTTGGCAACCTTTAACTAAACTTTGATCATATCTTTCTCTAAATCCAACCGTTTGATTGTGACCATAATTTATGATAATTATACTTTCATTACACTCTTCAAATCTGACGGTTAGATTTCAAATCTATGTATGACGCATGATGGACATATGTTGTGTACCTGTATGACTATGTTCTTTCAATCTGACCATCCATTTGGTCTTAAATTTCACCAACATCAATATGTCACCATAGTCTTCTATCTCAATGATCAAGATTTGAATTTGAATTTCATCAAATGCAGTGGTCTCGGGACCATCTATTAAGTTTGACTGGGTTTGACCAACTTTAACTAAATTTTGACCGAACCTTTCTCTAAATCCAACCGTTTGATTGTAACCATAATTCACCAAAATTAACTTTTCATTACACTCTTCGAATCCAACGGATATATCTCAAATCTAAGTATGGTTGTGATGGACATGTGTTGTGTACCTGTACGACTATATTATCTCAATCTGACCATTCAATTGGTCTCAAATTTCACTAATACCAATATGTCACCATATTCTTCAATTCTAATGATTGAGATTTGAAAATAAATTTCACAAAGTCTAGTGGTCTTAGGAACATCTATTAAGTTTGACCGGATTTTGCCAACTTTAACTAAACTTTGACCATCCATTTCTCTAAATCCAACCGTGTGATTGTGACCATAATTTATGAGAATAAACCTTTCATTACACTCTTCAAATCTAACGGTTAGATTTCAAATCTAAGTATGGTACGTGATAGACATATGTTGTGTACCTGTATGACTATGTTCTCTCAATCTGACCATCCATTTGGTATTAAATTTCACCAACACCAATATGTCACTATACTCTTCTATCTTAATGATCAAGATTTAAATTTGAATTTCATCAAGTCCAATGGTCTCAAGACCATCTATTAAGTTTGACTGGGTTTGACCAACTTTAACTAAACTTTGACCGCGCTTTTCTCTAAATCCAACCGTTTGATTGTAACCTAATTCACCAAAATTAACCTTTCATTACACTTTTCAAATCAAACAGATATATTTCAAATCTAAGTATGGTTGTGATGGACATGTGTTGTGTACCTGTACAACTATGTTATCTTAATCTGACTATCTAATTGGTCTCAAATTTCACCATCACCAATATGTCACCATACTCTTCAATCCCAATAATCTAGATTTGAATATGAATTTCACCAAGTCCAGTGCTCTCAGAACTATTTATTAAGTTTGACTAGGTTTGACCAACATTAACTAAACTTTAACCACGTTTCTCTCTAAATCCAACCGTTGATTGTGACCATAATTTACGAGAATTAAACTTTCATTGCACTCTTTAAATCCAACGGTTAGATTTCAAATCTAAGTATGGTGTGTTATGGACATGTGTTGTGTGCCTATATGGCTATGTTCTCTCAATTTGACCGTCTAATGGGTCTCAAATTTCATCAACACCAATATGTTGCCATACTCTTCAATCCCAATAACCAAGATTTGAATATGAATTTCACCAAGTCCAGTGGTATCGGGACCATTCATTAAGTTTACCGGGTTTGACCAACTTTAATTAAACTTTGACCATGCCTTTCTCTAAATCAAACCGTTTGATTGTAACCATAATTCACCAGAATTAACATTTTATTATACTCTTCAAATCCAACGGGTAGATTTCAAACCTAAGTATGGCGTGTGATGGAAATGTGTCGTGTACCTATATCATGTATCGTAAGATACACAAATACTTAATAAAATTATAGATATACATGTATGAATGGTATGTTCATTATAAAATCATAATATATTCAACTAATAACCAATTTAATCATCAAATATGTAATATATTCAACTAAATAAATCAAATTAACATATATTTATAACATACATATTCAAATTGATTAAACCCAGCTGTGATAATACATGATGTATGAGCCAAAATAATAAAATTTTTCAATTCACAAATTATTATATCCCCACCAATAAAATTTATTAGCAAAAAAAAAAAAAAAAAAAAAAAACCTTATTGTTATGAAGCATAATAGTTGTCACAATATTGTGTTTCTACGAAGACAATGTAAATCTTTCATAATATATGCCCTATTGTGACAAATGAATGCCACAATAGATACAGTTTTGAGTAATGCTACAGTCACAAACTATTTTATAATATTTTTACAAAATGTTGATATAGCTAATTTTTTATTGGTTTTCATCTAGATTCACCATTAATATCACTTTTTCATTTACCAATAATCACTTACTATAGTTTGTATCACTAGCATTATTATATAGTTTCTGTCAAAATAACTCATGAGATGTTTTTTTTTTTTAAAGAAAAAAAGAAAAAAAGAAAGAAAGAAAGATAAAAAGAGCACTACCTAACGTAACGGATTTGAAGTGCATCATCCCCATATTTTTCTCAGTCACTCAGTTGGCTGTTTTCTCAGCCACTCTTATCTCTTTTGTTTGCTTTTCAGTTTTTCTTTCCTCTTTAATTCTTCTTCACGTTTATCAAGTTTTGCTTTTCAAATTTTCACCAATTTGCTATATAGGTTCGCTGGAAGTCCTACTAGTAGGCCCTAGCCCCTAGGTATGACTTTTCTTCTTTATTTTGTCATTAAATTAATAGATATATAATATGATAAATTAATAAATATGTAAATTCTTTCTTTCTCCTTTACTTCTTCATGTTTATTAAGTTGGTTTGTATTTTTTCTTTCTTTGCTTCTTCTTCATGTTTATCAGTTCATCAAGTTGCTTTGTTTTTCAATTTTTTACAGATTTGATATTAAGGTCTACTCCAAGTCCTACAAGTGGGCCCTAGGTATGAATTTTCTTCTTTGTTTTTGTCATTAAATTAATAAATATATAATATGATAAATTAATAAATATGTAATATGATAAACCGTAGCTACAAGTACTACATTTCTTTATGCTAAGATTTAGAACCCCTTAAAAGTTAAAACACAGTTGCAACATAATATGTTTTCATTGATTCTTTTAAGTAAGGTTAAACATCTAATGGAAATTGAATAGTTTTTTTATGTTTGATTTTTTTAATATTATTTTTGTAATTAGGATATATTGAAATAGATTCTCAATACTTAAGAAATGCTTAAAAGATATAGTTTACTTGAACATATATGTTTTTTTATGTGCACCAAATGCCATACTGAAACAAATAATTGTTTGCTTTCAAAAAAAAAAAAAAAAAAAACTATTTGTGTACTGCACATTACATAATGGATTTATTCAATTTCCAAGTGTAAGTGTCTATTAGTTGGTAATGCTACATGTTTTATTTAATTATCATGTTCACAGTATTTACCAACTAGTTCTTTAATATTGATCTACTAAATATGCTAATAGTATAATGGAGTTCTAAAAGTGGATTAGTTTTATTCTTTGACTCTTGAGTTCTAAATGTAACCACTTCCTATGTCATTCATCTCTCACAAAATTTCCATCTTTTTTAGTATGAATGTGTAGAACTAATGGAGAATACTTTGAGTGCTTTGTCAATTTCTCCATTTATAGATAAAAATATGGGATAGAATCTAATTTTATATTATTTCTTACTTTTTCAAACATATCTAACTCATGTAATAATTGATTACACTTTTTTTGTAGCATACTATGAACAATAAATAACTTAAATTGTATATTGAATTGTGTATTGTACATTGTAGGGAAAAAACATTAATTCTCTCTCTCTCTCTCTCTCTCTCTCTCTCTCTCTCTCTCTCTCTCTCTCTCTCTCTCTCTCTCTCTCTATGATGCTAGACTGCTGTCTTTTTGGTTTTGGAAGTAGAAGAAAGAATTAGGCTTATTTTTTCTATTTATTTTTTGTTTAATTAACAATCTATTTGTGTCTCCATTTAAATTATTTTCTTTAAATTCGTGATATGTTTTTTTAGATATGTGATATTTTGTATGTATTAATGATTTTTTATTTGTTTTAAATTCTTTTACTTTAATTTCTTTACAATATTTTTCTCTATCAACATATATTAGTTGTTGTCATTTTTTTCCACAAGAAAATGATGTTTCTCAACTTTGTTACATAGAGATGATGTGCCAGCTATAGATTTAGGGCCTTAATAGCTGTTGATGATGTCTATGTACAACTTGATGAAAGTATGTTCATCAATGATGACTTGTCTAATGAGGAATGGGATACAGACTCCAACCATGAAGAAGAAATATATGGTGATAATGATGTTTCAAGCTCAAATTAGGAAAAAGATTTATCTAGCAATGATGAATCTATTGGAGATCTTGGGGATAAAGATTAAGTTGAGTTTTGATACAGGTTAAGTTTTTTTAAATACATAAAGCTTTCATATCTTCTTATCTATGGTATTTTTAAAAAATAAAAATATTAAAGTTTTACTTGGATGTTAAAACTATTTTGTACGCATTTTTGTCATCTACTTTAGTTGACTTTTACATTAGTTTATATATATATATATATATATATATAAATAATTTTTTTTTTTTATTTCAGGTTAAAATGTCGTGTGCCTTGGGTTACTGATGATGTTGAGGGGAGATACATTTCATTGTAAGCTTGGTTGTATATCTTCTTGAAAAATGTGTTATTATTTGATTTGTATTTGAGACAGTGGATTTGAATTTAAATTATGTATATGATATTGAACTTGGGTATTGTTTTCCTTATTAGTAGTTATTGATTGAGTATCTGTGATGTGTGGAATTGTGGTTTATTATTTCTCATTATGTGCATAGGATTGTGCTTTGTTATTTCCCAACAAGTACCCATGTAAAATTCAAAATGTAAATTTTAAAGAAAAAAAAATGTAAAATATTATTAGCGACGACAATGTCATCGCTAATATTTTATCATATCATTAGTGACGACAAACAATATCATAGCTAATATGCAATTTTTAGTGATGACATGTTTGTGGTCACTTATATATCATTATTAGTGACGACAGCAAGCGTCGTCGCTAGTACTGACATATTAGCAATAACAAAAACGTCATTGTTAATAATAATCTACTGATGACGACAAAAAAATTTGTCACTACTAATGAGCTAGTAGCAACGACATTTCATCTTGGGTTCTTGAGTTATTTATGACGACAATTGTCACTATTAGCGACGACTTTGTCATCGTTAATAGTATTGCATTTGTGACGATTTTAATAACATCACTAAAAAACTTTTTTGTTATCATTTTCGTTTAATGAAAGTTAGCAATGACATTTTTCGTCGCCAATATAATTAGCGATGATATTTAAAGCATTAGCGACGACTATATGTCATCGCTAAAGATCAAATTTCTTGTAGTGTAGGCTGCGAAGAGTATTTTTCCCTTTGACATCTTTTTGTAAACTTGAGATAAAATTAAAACTAAGAATGCTATTGTCACAAACTATATTGATGTGATAAATTCTTACTAATTGCTATCTATACCCACAACTAACATTATTTATTTATTTATCAATAACTACTTACCACATTAACTGTTTGTAATATTTTTTGTAGCTTTAACATTTTCCTTTGCCTAATTAATTGCCTCTTCAATTTGGATTCCTTCATACACACCAAGGATACTACGTGGTAACCCTTACGCACAGAAACATTCAAACAGTGATGATGCAAAAGTTACCTTACCTAACTTTTTTTTGATGAACCGTTAACCTTACCTAACTAAGCAAGGTGATCATACAAATTACAAGGTACTTTACAAAACAATTTTCTTATTTTTCCAATTAATCAGCAACTGTTTTAGCAATCACCTACTAAATTTATTTAAAAATAAACATGAAGAAACATAACTATATAATTAAAAATCATGATAATTAGCACTACTATTTGGATAACATGTCCCTAAATTTGATGCGGCGTTAATTTAATTTCATCTAATTTTTCCTACCTTGATTATATTGAATTGCTGAAGGATCAACTGGAGCTTATTGAACTTCCAAAACTAGTAATAAAGACATCAAACCAATAAACAAAATACATTATCAACAGTACCTATGGCAGCATCTGCTTAATAATTGCCATCAAAATTGGTGAACATTATGGATTGAGAAAAAAAGAAAAAAGAGAGAAGAAAAAAAAAAAAGAACCATCGCCTCTATTTCCTTCCACTCCTTTACGCAAAAGTAACTTTGATCTTTTTATCTCACTTTTACTTTCCACAGAATACAATTAGTCTTCATGTAATAATTATGTCCTCGGAAAGCTCCCTATTGCGTCAACAAATGCCGCTTTAAATCAAAGTCTACAAGTCTATTAGAAATTTTCAATTGTGAAAAAATAAACTATCCATTACATCAATGTCTCAATGAAAGACTTTCGGTCTGTGTCTATCACGCCTTCTCCATTGTCGTGTCTGAAATCATTTTGGTGTATACTTTCCACCAAAAAACGAAAAAGTCACTGTCATCACAAGCCAACGATGCAGTACAGATGGCTTGGATGCAGAAATGGCCGATTTGCAAAGAAGTCACTGTCACCAGATATCAACTTTGAGGACCTGCTTGTCTTGGCACAGTCAAATTAGAAAATCTTGGTATCTAAATTTGTATTACTCTGTCAGGAAGTTTTGACAAGCAAGTTAATGTAGAAAATTTTACAATCTAGACTAGTATATGACTGTAAAGTAAAATCTAGATTTTCAATCAGATAATGTATACCTTATAGTCATAAAATGAAGAACCTCATTCTTGCAAAATTGCAGCTGTTTATTCTTTTCCAAAATTTTGTTGAAAAGAAATCACAGTACATGTTTAGCGTTTCTTTTATCATTATGACAACCTGTCTATAGGTGAAAGGTGTGGCAAGAGGGACAACCTGTCTGTGAGTACTGAGCGGAGAGGAAATTATTGCAGAGACGAATGTTCCATTTCATTACACTGAAGTCAACAAAATCCTTTTGTATCTTTGATTTACTTAGATTGTGCTTTCATTTTGGTCGGGTCTGAAGTCATTTTCATTCACAATTTCTACAAAATGTCAAAAAGGAAAAAGAAAATTCGAGTTCCAATCATTTTGGTTTTGATAACCGACAAAAGGAAATGATTTTGGTCATACAACACTAGAGATTATCATTTACTTTTTGTTTTTGTTTTTAGCCATTTATAGCTCATGTTGTCTTTTGAACGAGGGAAAGTTGAGGTGAAATGGAGTGGAGTTAAGAGGGTGGGGAATGTTAGGCGAAATGCATTATTCCCTTATTATTGAAGAAAACTAGAATATAAATTATTATTTATCTTAAGTAGAATAAGAATTTTAATAAATTTTAAAACACATGGAAAATCCCTACCCTAAAGGCACACCGATAGTGAATTCATTGAGTTTGAGACCTGGATTTTGTTAAAATTAAGTTTTAAAAACATAGACATTTTACTGCATAATCTATATATAAAATAATAGGTGAAGCAGAGAGAAAATCAAATTAGAATTCCTAATTAGAGTTCTAATTTTATGCCATGTGTCTAGATTTATCTTCCTAATTGTTTAATTCAAATATGAAATTGGAGCCTAATTTCACCTCCCCTTCTAGAAATCTGCGTTTTACATTTAAATGTTGTACTTTTTTTTTTTTTTTTGGCTAAATAAAACCTTTTGCCCTTCTCTATATATCAGACACGCCTGTTTTACAAGTTCACCTCCCCTTCTGCCAAAGCCAACAACGACAACAACACCAATCTCTTCACCTCCTTGATCTCAGACATCAAATCCTACTCTGGCAATGACCCTCTTCTCCCATGGCTCTGGTATGCCTCTCTCTTTCTTTGTGGGTAGCTCTTTTAATGGTTTTAAAAAGTAAGATTGTTTGGCATTTTGTATATACAGAGGGATCAGAAAGATGAAGGATTTGCTACCTTCGCAAGTACTGAATGATAAGCTGCCACGGTTTTTGCAGAAGTGCGCGCAGACCTTCGATTGCGATCGCCATTACAAAAATGACTTACGGTACCTCCGCGTTTGGTTACAGTTGGTATTTTACTAATCCATCGCTTTTTTTTCTTTTTCTTTTTTTTTCGTTTTCTTCTTGATGATTTCGATTCTGGGTCGTTGGGTTTCTTAGAAGTTGTTTGGTTCCTGTGTAAATGAAGGGGAAAGATGTGAAAATGTAGATGGGTTTTTGTGGATGGTCTGAGAGCGCTTTTTTTTTTTTTTTTTTACATTTTCTTATTGTTGATTTTGATGCTGGGTTATTCGGTTTTTGTTCAATTTCATAGCCTTTGTTTGGTTCCTGAGAGAAAATGAAGGAAAAGTTATGAACATCAAATTTGGAGTTTTTTCAAAATTTTTGGTTTAACCTCTCTAATGTGTTTGCTTGGTGAGTTTTTGTATGATGGTATTTGCTGAATTTATATGGGGCTTTGTGAGGGAAAAGAGATATGGGTTATGTAATATTTCTGTACTATTGTTTGAGTTTGAATTGTGCTGTTGGTATATGTGTTTGTGGATTTGAAGCTATGGGCAATCCCAAGTCCCAGAGGGTGGAGAAGGAGGTAGTGGTCTTTGTGTTACCACGCGGAAACTAAAAAAGACTGACGCCTTAACCTATCTCAAGGCGGTGAAGGACACGTTTCAAGACCAAAGAGAGGTATTACAAGTGCTGATCGTGATCTTAGTGTTGAACACCTTGAGTTAAACAAAGGCAAAAGAAAATCTGCCAGGAAAGTTGAAGGTTTTGGAGTGAATGCAAATTTGGCTTCTTATGATGACAAAGATACCTTAAAGAGTGAGTCAACAGTTGAATTTCTAGGTCCTCCACAAAATAAGTTTTGAATTTCAAGAAGCTATCAGCTTTGTGAACAAGATAAAGGTGAAGATATTGTTTTGCTTTGTTGAATTTCAACTGCAAATGTTGGTTCCTTGCAGTTTAATGTTGAATTTTTTTTGGTACAGAAACGCTTTCAAAATGATGAACATGTTTATAAAGCATTCCAAGACATTATGAATGTGTGCCAGAAGGAGCACAAGGGCATAACAATTAAGGCCTACAATCAGGTTAGCGTGTCATGGCTCTTTCTTTTTTTTTTTTAAATTCTAAAGTTTTCTTATTCATGTAACTTTCAGTAGTCTTAGTGGGCTGGATTTTAATATTCTTAGTGGTTTTTGTTTTACAATTTTCAGGTTGCAACTCTTTTTGATGATCATCCAGATTTGCTTTATGATTTTTCAAGATTTTGGGTTGATTTTTATTAATTTAGGTATTTGGGTTATTGGTTTTGATTAAGCTTGAATGATGAAGAAATAAAGGGCATGATCAAAGACTTTTGAAACCCATTTAGCTTAGGGTTGACAGCCATTGAAGGTATTGCCGAGAAACAAGGAATTTTCTTTTGCTTAAACGTGGTTTGGTTGTCATCTATGTGATGTTCTTTTCTTTTTCTTCTTCTTATTTCAATTCATTCTCTGAATTTTATTTAGTTTTTTTTTTTTTTTTTTTTTTTTTTTTTTTTTTTTTATCATTTGTTTTTTTAATTCCTTTTGATTTTGGTGTCTTTTTTTTCCTTCAAATTTTCGTATCTACTGGTTTGGGTGTCAATGTTAACTTTCTAATTTAATGAATACTCCAAACTAGATTGAGTATTGCATGACAACTATTTGATTTGTATTACCCTTTTCTTATTATAATTATGATTGTTGTTTGGAATGTAAAATTGTATTATTTTATTTTTCTATTTGTCCACAGGGGACAAGAACGAGGCACTCCATACATATAGGAGAACTCTTGCAAAGGTCTATTTCTACCCTTTTTTGTGAAACTTTATTTCTTCTGCCGTTGCACCGCCAGAGCCATTATTGGGTAGGTTCCTTTGACTCTCTGTTGATTTGATTTTAATATCATTTATCATTGATTTATTTCAAGTATAGATTTCCTATGAGATCTCGACTGCACTCTTTGTTAATGTTTCTTTATTTATTTCTGGGTTTGTAGGTGGAAAGGCCAAGCCTTTGAGGCAACCCAAAGTCCAAGAAGAATGGGTACGGTTAGGTCTATTTTTCCCTTTATTGAAATCCCTTTCAATTTGTGTTTCAAAGTTTGTAGTTTTAGTGGATTGGTACTTTGGGTATTTATCTACTGATTACAATAACTTCATTTCTTTTGCATATAAACTTTTCGGTTTTATTTAATATTTCAACTCTATCATGTTATGTATCAATTATTTACACTTTTACAGAATCCTCATATGTACGGTTAATACTTTAATTTTTTTTTCATTATACTTTTTATTTTTGCATCTATATTCTACCACAATTGGTTCTCTCTTTTATGTAGAAAGATGTGGCGGGTGATGTTGAGGGCAAAGGCAAAGGAAATGAAGACCTAGACAATTCATTGCAAAATAGGTATATTCCTAAATTCTTGGTAGACAATAATTCATAATGTATTATAATGAAACTTGAGTTCTTTTAGCAAAAATAGTATCAACAGATTGGTAATTGACTTAAAAATTGGCATTCATGATTTATGTTAGAAAAGCATTAGACTTAATAGATGACTTGGTCAATTAGGAATCACACCAAAGCTCTAAGTGTTGCTACTCACACTAGGTGAATATTGAACATTATTCAAATTCTTTATTTATTTTTGTGTGTGTGTGTGTGTGTTACATTGGTGTTTCAACATTTGATAGCGGTACTATATGCTTACAACAAAGTTATTTTTTGTGTTTGATTTACTTAAAAGATATGTAACTATAAACCTCTATTTTTTTTGATGAACTATAAACCTCTATCATAAAAATTTAGTGGTTTGTCATGATAAACTTTAATTTAGGAATATTAGACTTTATTTTAATTAATTGAGAGGGGAATAAAATTATTTGGTTTTGCTGTGATAAAGTTTTGGTACCTCCCTGATATGGTTCTTTGGCTTATTTCCTGTTTGGATTATTCATATTATATGATTTTCTTGATATGGATGTGTTTCTGATGGATTTGTTGAAAAATTGGCTTTATGCAAAGAGTTTGGCTGCATAAAAGAACGGGTGGTGTTTGTTTGTCCATTGCTTCAAAAGGGTTAGCAATCACCGGGATAGGTGATTGAAGATATTGGAATCATATCCCAGTTGAAGAATCTAGGTGAGATTCGTTCAATTTTTTAACCCTCTTTTTTTAGTTTTTATGTATTGATTTTTCAATGGAAATGGGAGAAAAATTGTATTTTTCTTCCCATGTATGTTTTAGATGGACGATCGAAACTCCAGCCAACTGTGGAATTCCTTTGCTGGAATTTTTCTGAGTAGGTTTTTTTTTTTTTTTTTTGGTGATCTTTTCTATCTATTATGATTGAAAGTTTAAAATTTATTGTGTGATGCTATCATAATTGCAAGTGGTTTCATAAATCATAATAACTTTATTAGCAAGTTTTCTTAAATAATAAATACGGGTCATTTGAAGGATGTGGTCATTTCGAAGGATGTCCAATACCATTGAGTTTGTTTGGAAGTTCTTAATGTTTAAGACAGTTCTTATTGGTAATAAAATGACCATCATATTATTGAACTTGAAGTTATGCTGTCTTTGAGTTGGACTAACACATTTGATCCTTTAAAAACTAATTGCTATGAGAAGAATCATTACAAGCCTGAAAATCATCCCTTCAAACTTACCATTTTCCCTTTTCTTACATTGTTGCTGTGTTGATCCAAAAGTAGGCATTTGTAGTATCTCAATTGCTATTAAAAGTGAGGAAAATTATTAAAATATAACAGGATGCTAACTTTTGTTTTTTTCTTGACTTTGTGATTCATTAGATTGATTAGAAAAGCTTTGAGAAATTAAAAAACTTTTGTTGGTTTTTGAAGTGGTGCTTCAGTTTCTCAACAGTGGAGAACTGCAAAGCTTTTCATATGTTCTGGTGCTCTTTTTGCAATTGTATTTGCTAGAATATGTTGCCTTATTTCTTGGACAACTTTTCTGCCAAATTTGTTTGAAGGAATCTCTGCCAACCAATTACATTACATAGCGATTTAGATGACCACCTACATCTATTAAATCGTTCTATTCATTAAATCATCTACACAAGGCACATGAATACTAAATATGTCATGATTAAATACATGTGAATAGCTGTTTTTTATCATTTCTTTTCATGTTTTACTAAATATGCCATTAAGTACATTTTTGTTGTGAATTGATGTGGACTTGCCGACCAGTTATGCATGGCATCATAATTCAGCTTCCAAATCGGTTTGTAACAAAATTGCAATAGAACTTATAATACCTAGAGCAATTTTCATGTGAATTGGAATTACAGGAGAGGACACATTATATGAGTTTGTAATAATACTATTAATACTGAATAGAGATGAGTCGAAAGAGACTATTCTTTATAAAGGTTGCCTTTTAATATATTTTCTTGATGGTTTATATATTATCTAAATTGCAAACCCATTATCTTGCCATTATGTAATCATTGTGTTCATTTTTTGTGTTTGGTTTCATCAAACTCTTGACAAATTGGGTGCTATAACTATTTTTTACAATGATATTTTGGATTTGCTTAATTTTCAAGTGGCTTATTAGAAATAGGCCCTCAAAGATTAAGAACAAATGTCTCATCATAATATTATTTACAACAAACCCTTGATG
Organism: Quercus berberidifolia; assembly: GCA_028535905.1. Classification (NCBI taxonomy): domain Eukaryota; kingdom Viridiplantae; phylum Streptophyta; class Magnoliopsida; order Fagales; family Fagaceae; genus Quercus; species Quercus berberidifolia. The sequence goes on along the minus strand of JAPQVW010000003.1, from coordinate 8,407,383 downwards.
AATATCCTCTTCAATGTACTGACTTGACTTTGAAGATTAGTCCCAAATGTTTAGACAATGATGTTATACAAACTCATTTGAATATATTTGCACTATTTTCTAAATGATTTCCACTGTAATAAATTGTTATTATTTTTTTCCCTTATTTCTAAGTAAGTTATGATATCAAAGTAAGTCAAGTTTTAATTGCTTTGAAGATATTGCATTTTTGCATGCACAATAGAGAAGCATTCTAGAAAATTCCCTACATTCAAACTCATTTGAACGCAATGGAAGTAATAAAAGTGGTGGTTGCTCATTTCATATGTTCCTCCAAATGGTCTATTGGAGAATAGAAGTACATACGTGATGTGAAAACTGAATTAAAGTATAAGCCATATCATATAAGGTTTGTTGGCCTGCTCGACTAAAATTGTGCTTAATTATCATCTTCTCTTCCCCTCCTCATTTCATCTGCTCTATTTTACTCCACAACTCATTCTCATCTACAACTTCCATTTGCACATAAATATCATTTTCAAACCACAAAAATGGAACAAATAATATATATATACTGCTAAGTTTTTTTAATGAAATTTTCTGGTTAATAATATGAATTTAGACTTAACTAAGTCTTTTAAATATAAATAAACTCATGATTAATAATATATCCATTCCCGTGCAGTAGCACGGGTTACATACTAGTTTGTAAATTAAAGACAAATACCTATTTTTCCTCACAATCTTTACCGCAATTTTAATATAATTAATTTTGAGCAATAAACTATTATTTTTATATACATTTATCACTTATAGTTAATTACATTAGAGTCATGACAAAAATTATTACACAAAAAATTTTGTTGATAGTCTTTCTATTTTATTTGTACTATTTATTTATTTATTTATTTTTGTCTTATCTGCCGCTTATTCCGCAGTGTCAGAGTCACCATGCAAGAAAATTTCAAAGGAATGATTGAAAGGTGGTATTTAATTGGTTGGCTTTGAGACAAGACAAAAAGGAAAAAAATTAAAAGAAATTCTTCATTAACTTTTAATTAAATTATTTATTTATTTATTAAACTGTGACAGGCAGTGACTTCCTCGACAGGTGATGATACTAATTAACGACCTAGACCTACTCCAAGTTAGGTTGAACAAGAGTATTGTGGGAAAGAAATTTCTGATTGTGTTAGATGATATTTGGAATGAGGATTACTTGGATTGGAAGTAAAATAATATTGACAACACGTTATTAATCGACATGGAGATGTTGTTAAGCTTGCCCAGATGTTGACATCTTCTGCCCCAATGTTACCTCAAAGGTATATATTATACGAATAACATTTCTATCCAATAAATAAAAGAAGGGGTAATTACACTAAACCCACCTGTGGTTTGGTTAGAAATCACTTTGCCTATCCATGGTTTAAAAAGTGTCACTTAACTCACCCGAGGTATGTTCCGTTTGTTTTCTGTAATCCACCGTTGTTAAAATCAGGGGTAAATAAGTATTTTTACTCAAATTTTGTCTCTCTCCTCCAAAAACAAAAAATAACACAAAAATGCAAGAGAAACAAAATAAAAAAGTGGTATTGGTCTCTCTCTCAATTCACATAAATCTTGAACATGAAGAACATACCAAAAAAAAAAAAAAAAAACTCAGACCTTCCTACCCACCCAGATCTCCTATGGCTACACCGACTTTGCCACCGATCTCCTCGGCCACGGCAAATCTAACGGCCTCCACTACTACCTAGTCGACATGGAGAAAATCGCCGGAAGTTCCCTATCTTTCTTCTTTCACATCCACAACAGTGAGCTATACAAACTCCTCCCAGCTTTCCTCTTCGGCGAGTAAGGATAAGAGTTTGAAGCTCTATGATGGGATGTACCATTCGTTGATTCAAGGGGAGCCAGATCTACCTACCCAGATCTAATCCACTTTTAAACCCAAAAATGGATACCCAAAAAAGGAAAAGACAGCTAAGGAAAATAAATACTATTAGTTTCCATCTAGAATAATTGAATTCAAACATCTACAAGACAAGCAAGAATTTTTTTCCCAAACAAATAGAAGTTGGAAACCCCTTCTTTCTCTTGGTAAAGTAGTTGAAATCCCTCATTGTTTCTAGCTTTGTACAACTTTCCTTCTTTCAAGCTCTTTGTAATAATCACCAACCACATCAATGGTATGAAAAATCAGATTATTGAAATAAAAGTCACCATACTTTGTCATCACAAGACTAGTTAGATGTCGAATGTTGAGTTCCTATAAAGTGGCAATAGCATCAACACCATCTTCACCTAGATTATATAATTCTGCTCACATATCAATGAGGGCAGCAGTGTAGGTCCTTTGGTCTTCAGGAAATGAACCTAAATCCATGAAAAAGTTTTTGAATTTGACCTCAGGACATGAAAATTCTAGGCTTCTTTGGAGACATTTATGCAGATCAATATTGGAAATAATGTCGTCAATAGAACATTTCCTCAATCTACTAAGCTGAACCTCTGCACTCTGCCCAGGGAATGATCCACCAATCACTTCAAAGGGCTAGTGGAAACCCCCCACAGCCTTTCAACATCTGCAATTTATGGAACCAAATAAAATTTGTTATTCCTCTTTTGGGTTTAATTTTTTTTTTTTAATATTGTCTCCAAATAACCCAGTTCTAATCCACCATGACTCTCCAAACTCTCCCTTCTATAACCCTTTAGAAACTCCTTCACAGCACTCACAGCACATAGCCAAGGCTTTGCATCGTTTCATTAACCATGTCAATCACTTTAAGCCAACTTCTTCACTCTCTACCAATGCAGCTCAAGTAGATATAATCTCAAATGGAGGTGAATACCTCTTGAAATACTCTGTTGGTACACCACCAGTCCAAATCCTAGGCATTGTTAATACTAGTAGTGAGTTGATTTGGCTACAGTGCAAGCCTTGCAATGGCTTCTACAAGCAAACAGCTCCACTTGAAGTACAAATTTAGAGTTTCACACAGTAAGTTGGCACTTGAACAAAATCTAAAACCCTAAATCAAGAACAGACACAAATACCTTGATTTTCTTTACCGAAACTACCTTCCCTAGCTTCGATGTTGCGAAACTAGTATTTTCTCCCCCTTCAAACACTCCAAACCATGAAGAACACGTTGATCTCACCACAGGTCTCTCTCTCAAAAAGTTTCTAAGTTTTGGGTGTTTTGATTCATGTTATGTTATGTTTTGGGGTTAAGAAGTGTTTTTGTAACGTTGAGCTTGAGGTGGATTACGGAGATTGACAGAAACATACCATAAGTGGGTTAAATGATACTTTTCAAACCATGGGTAGGTAAAGTGATTTTCGCCCAAACCACAGGTGGATTATGTGTAATTAGTAATTACCCCATAAAAGAAAATATATATATTTATAATACTATATAGAAGTATAACAAATTTTAATTGATTATCAAATAATAATAATAAATTTTTTTTTTTTTTTTTTTTTGTGTATTTTCTAAGCTTAAATACATGAATTTGCATGTAATCATAATTGATATAACTGTTCTACCAAAAAAATAAATAAATAATTGATATAAAACTAAAGTATAATTGAAATGGTTGGTTCTAGTTAACTCAACTGGTAAAATTTCCGATAATTGAATAAAAAATTTGAAGTTCAATCCCCATCTATTCCAAAAACTAATTGGTATCTTGGTCAGATGATAAAGAGTTATCATCAAGAGCAAACGCTATAGGTTGAAATTCTCTCAAAAAAAAAAAAAAAATAAATGAAATGGCACTTGGTATGAAATTAGAGTATATTTAAAATTAATATAATGTGTTCCTCTCTCTCTCTCTCTCAACTGAGAATAGAAAAATGGAGGGAAGCAGCAATGAGGAAGAAATGGAGTCAGTAGTGCTCCCTAATTTCGATATCATCGACCAGGTAACCGTATGGTGTAATATATTATATAAAAAAATAGTAGTAGTAATTGTTAATAGGATTTCAAGAATGCTGTTACGGAGATAGAGTTGCTCAAATGCAACTCTATTGCTCAAAATCCCAGAAGCCCTCCAATTCACTTCTCATTCTCTCTACCAAGGACAAATATGATTTCATTCTTTTACTGCTTTGTGTTTGTTATATTGCCTCAATAAACAATTTTTTTTTGTTTTTTTAAATGTTTCTAAATTATCAACTTCAACTTATGACTTTTAGTGATCATTGCATAACTGGTAGCAGCAATGCTAAAGCTTTGTCTGTTCATAGAGGTCAATGAGTCATCATTGTACACTGGAAATGCTTGAGCTTTTCCCTGTCTCATTTTATGCCTACATTTCTTGTCAACACTTCACAGGCAACTGACTCATATCTTCTGTACAAGTTTGAAGCCCCAATGATGATTCTTGTTGCAGTGATATTGAAAGCTCTGTATACAAAAAGTCCCGGGATAATGTAGGGCCTAATGAACTAACTTCATTTATTTTTCTTTTTAGGATAAAACCAACTAGCAATAATTGTGTTTATTGAATGTCTGCAGCTTTTTACTTAACATCAGACAGTATTTGGCTATGTAAAGTGCAGTTGGAATATGGCGGAAAGCACTGTTAAATGGATGGCCCTCAGGCTGCACAAAGGATGTACTTAAGAAGCTTGTGCCTCATACAAAAGTGAATAAGCTACAGATCCATAATTATGGTGGCACAAGATTTCGAGGTTGGTTAGGAGATGATTCATTCTGCAATATTGTATCTGGCCTTCAAAATTGTGAATATTTCTGTATCTTGCTACCCCTTGGGAAACTACCTTCCCTGAAACACTTCTCCATTGAAGGTTTTGATGAACTAGCTAGTGGCTGTTGGTCCTGAGTTTTATGGGAACAATTCTCTTGTGGCTCAGCGGTTTCTCTCTCTTGAAATATTAAAGTGTAGTTGGATGTCTGCATGGGAGGAATGGTGTTCTATCAGAGTTGAAGATGAATTTATAGCTTTCCCTCGTCTGCAAGAGCTTCACTTAGATGTTCTTTTGAAGTACCAAGATCAGCACAGAGCTTTGTTAGGTCTGCTAATGTTATCAAATTTCTTAAAGCAGAGTTTCATTCAATTCTGCAGGTACGTTCTCATTGCTTATTGTTTGGTATACTTGATTGAGTATATTCCACAAACTTACTGATGATTTATTGGTTCTTATTGTGGACCATGCAGGCTTCTAGTTCACACAAAATTGAGGCTTTTACAACATTCCACCTGATGATTATCCCATAATTACTTTTTTAAATTTGGTGACTACTACGAGCATTGTAAGCATTGGAACAATGGAGAAAATCTCTAATATTATTGGTGGAACAGGACTTCTCATCTTGCTTAGTTTAGTTTACTGGATGTCTTGTTTTCTGTCCAATGAAGTAGCAAAATGAACAGTATCTGTGGTAAAATTTCATCTTGCACTATTGGATTTTTTAACTTGTATGTTGTAGTTCACCATCCATTTTGTTTGAAAAACGTCAGAGGCTTGTACTGCTAATTTTAATGGTAATGTTTCTGGTTTGTGTGGCTTTAACTTGCGTTTGTTTTGTTGCATTAGCTCTACCTCTAATGTCTAATTGCTAAGCACTTCATTTTTCATGTGGTAGACCTCAATGGGTTGGATTTGTGACATTGAAGGCAGAGATTGGCTGTGATCACATTGGTGGCAGCCGGGTACATTCTTTCCTGTTATATTGAACTAGCATGTCGTGTCTCTAAAACTGAACTATTGTGTGCTATGAAAGTAATTTTCTAACATAATTTTAGATTGGAAATAGGGATGAAATAAAAAAAAAAAGTTCATAAATCTGAAAATCTCTATATTCAGTGTGTATTAATTTGCCTCTACCTAGGACATGGGTATTTATATATGTTGGAATACTTTTATAAAAATTACAATATTTTTATTAATATGGATTAATTGAAGTGATTTAATAGAAACTTTTTTCTTTCTTTTATGTCTACCTTTCTTACTACGCAGCTAAACCGATATGCTTTGACTATTTTTAAATTGATGGTTTCACTTATTTAATGTTGGTAAATTACTAAGCTGTTAAACCGATATGCTTCTTTCTTACAATAGTCAAAAGAATCAAAGTAATAAACATGAGACTATATTTTTAACGTATAGTTTGTGACAATAGCATTCTTAGTTTTAATATTATCTCAAGTCGACAACAAGATGTCAAAGGAAAAAAATACTCTTCGCAGCCTGCACTTCCTCACCACCAACATATAACTAGCACGAAATTTGATATATATTTAAAAACAGAACATGCAATTTTCTGGTCAGATGTACAAAATTATAGCCATATTAATTTTTTTAGTTAGAGTTGTAGCCATTAATTGTAACCAAGGTTTTTTTTTTTTTTTTTTTCTTTTTCTTTTTCTTTTTGAGAGGGGATAATTGTAACCAAGTTTGTAACCAAATTTTGCCATTTTTATTATAGTTTTTAATTTTTTTTCATTTTTATTACAATTTTTAATGCACTACACTTAGTTTCAAAAAAAAAAAAAAAAAAAAATTAATGCACTAGACTTCTATATGGCCTTGGTTGAGTGATTGTGGGCTCCCGTGGTTGGCAATTGATTTCTCTATTAGATTTGGTAAAATTTAGTTATAGTTTTACAAGTGTGGTATATTAAAATTATCAATCAGATTCAAACATATAATTAGACAAAAATTAATTATTTTGAAATTTATGTTTATTGGTCAACATGACAATATATTGCAATTTATTAGTCTTTTTAATATGGGATTTTGTTCTAACCTTTATATATATATATATATATATATATATATATTGTATGAAGGATAAATTATGGGCTAATGGTTTTAAAATATATGGATCCCACATCATTTTTACACAATCCACTTTGGAAAGAGACCTGAAATTTCCTCATGATCCTGTTGAGCCAATATGGTTTCATTTGGAAGACCTATCCCTATCTCATATATTCATAGCACTATTATCACTTTGGTGAAAGCGTATAGGCTAGGCCTTTGAATCTTTATTCATTGCTTAATCAAATTCTTTATTGATTGAAACAAAAGGAATTATCTTCTTCAAACTTTCATATAAAAATATTAGTATTTATAAAGTTCTGATGGTGGTGAGTGGAAAGACACATGGATGTGCAGTTTTGACTGTCGTGGTTTAGGTGTTCTTAAATAATGCAAAGTTCATAATGGCAGTGATATGGATTAGTGTTCATTGTTCACTATGAAGCGCTTTCCAAGGAAGCACTCACAAGTTGAGAAAGCACAAAAATGACTCCAAGTCTTTGGCCTTTGTTGAATCAAGGTCATTTAAATAATGCAAAGCTCATAATATTATTAGAATTTGTGAGCTAGTCATCATTATGATACATCTTCTAAGAAGGTGCAAGATAGGGATTTGGAAAGCGCCATTTGCGCCAAAGATTTTGACCGAGTCTTTTTGAGTTTATAGGTTTTGTTAAATAATGCAAAGCTCCTAATACCATTAGTATGGGCTAGACAGCAATTATAGCATGTTCCAAGAAATTAGTAACAAACGATACATAATTTAGAAAAGCAAATAACAGGGGAATTGAAGACTATTATATAAAAAAATAATGGGGGAATTGAGAGATAGAGAGGAAAACTTGAATATATTAGATTAGGAGAAAACAAAACTAGAAATAAAAAAGTGTCCAAAATTTATTAACTCAATAATGTTCGTACTTAGTATTCATGTGTATCAGTCTATTGATGATTGGTGATAGTTGGAAAATAGCTTTAAAAGGAACGTACTTCGCAATATTAATTTACTAAAACATTTGAGAGTATTCGCGTTCTTTTAAGGCATGTTTAATAGACTGTAATAGACACTGTAATGTAACAGTTATTTCTAAGGTTTAGCTATTTTATAGTTTGGTTATATTTTTAGAAGAGGTTGAAGTGGTTCACTTGTAAGATGGCTTGCTTGAATAGTGAAGGAATATAAACCAAAAAATATACCCTTCTCTCTCTCTCTCTCTCTCTATATATATATATATATATATAAAGCAAAAGTTGAGAGAACATTCAATTAGATTACAATTTGAATTTCAATTGAAGAATAATTTTATGCCATATGTAATTTCAATTTTCTTAATATATTTAGAGAGTTGCAAAAACATGCCAAAAAGAATGCAATTGCATCTAAGTTTTTAAATTTTTGTATCAAATGAGTTAATTTAGTGCAAAATAAGAGAAGTCCAATATGAATGAACCATTAGGAACCCAGCTATATAGCTAAATCTATGAATAAAATAAAGGAAAAGGATTCACTGCAACCTCGTATGCAATAATTGTTGCATGGCAGCCAAAGAGAAGTGACTAGTGTCCAAGGGTCTTGTGCAATGCACATGACTAGCTTAACCCATAATTTGTTGTCACTTCTCTTTGGCTTCCACCTTACCTTGTATGAAGCAAGTCCTCTCCCTAAAATAAAATTTGAAGAAGAGAGATTTTGAATGATTTTTCCTTCCTATGCCATTTGTTTGTCTAACTATATATGTAAATATTGTGTGTGTGAGTGTGTGTTTAATTGTACTCGAGCTGAGTGAAAATATAATTAGATTCTACAATTGAAGTGCAATTTGCGTCATGTGTCTTAAAAAATTTCTTAATTATTATGTAACTCCATGTATATGCATGAATACAATTAAAAAAAATTACAATTATACAATTCAAATTATGCCTTTTTTTAGAAGATATTGAAATTATACGTGGTATTAGCTTACACCTTTTTTGAATCATACATTTTGAAAATATGTAATGGTTTCTTATTTTATATATATATATATATGATTTAGAATTAAATTTGATTTATAGTCTTCGGTTTTTGCATCCAATAATTTATTTGCCACAAAAATTAAAAAAATTAGATAGACACATGGCACAAAATTGGACTCCAATTGAAATCCAATCTAGAATCTAATTGGATTTGGACTATTCGATTTTTACACCAAATAATTCATTTGATACAAAAATTAAAAATTAAATGGGACACATGGTACATAATTGTACTCCAATTGAAATTCAATTTAGATTCTAATTTGATTTTCTCTGATCTTTAGCTTTTACTATATACTAGTATATACCTCGTGCATATGCATTGTACAATTAAAAAAATTACAATTACACACATATATATATGGATTCAAATTATTCTCTCTCTCTCTCTATTATTTTTTATTTATTTTAATTTCTTTTGGATATAAACATGAGTTTACTCTTTCTTTCTTTCTTTTTCTTTTTTTTTTTCGTTTTTTTTTCTTTTTTTGGTCTTTAGAGTTCTTGATGATTTATTTATATTAGACTCTTCATCTTTTGTACCTCAATAACTCACCTAGAATAAATTAAAAAAAAAAAAAAAAACTTAACTAGGGTACATGGTGCAAAATTAGATAACAATTGGAATCCAATTTAGAATCTAATTGAATTTTCTCTCAGCTTTACCTATTACGTTCTATTTGTTTAGGCAAATATTTTCTAGAAAATGAGTCATTTTCTTAATAAAATTAAATGATATTTTTTTAGTTGACCAAAGATAGTTCTCCTTTTATTTTTCTTTTCCTTTTATTTATTTAATTTTTTTTTTTTTATACTACCAAATTCTAGAAAACACAGAAAACTATCTTAACAAAAGGTTTTCAATTAAAATAAATAGAGCGTTAATATATATATATATATATATATACTGGTGTCAAATGTGGAGATCACACCGTAAATATTTATCCATACATTCATTGTATTTATTTACAATAATGCACAAACCGAGGAGTCCAATAAAAAATTTTCTAAAAGGTGAAACATCTCACAGATTATGGAAAAACAAAAAAAAAAAAAAACACACTAAATGGACTAGAGGAAGAATTCTAATGCTAACTCAGTCGAATCCATAGTTCATGAACTACATAATCATATGTTTTTCCCCAAAGCTTCCTACTAACTTTGAATGACAATACAATCCCGCACTAGAGGCAACTTATAGATCTTACCGACAAAGCATGAACTTGAAATACATGTTTCTGAGTTTTTTTTTTTTTTTTTTTTTTTTTTTTTTTTTTTTTTTTCGAGTGTTTAGACTCAAAGGAGCAGAGAATATTCTACAAATCAAATAACCTAAAGATAAAAACTAGCATGCAGGGAAGCCACCACGAGTTTGATGTCTTTATTACTAGTTTTGGTAATTCAATAAGCTCCAGTTGATCCTTCGGCAAAGATGTCTTCAATATAATCAAGGTAGGAAAAAATTAGATTAAATTAAATTAATGCCGCTTCAAATTTAGGGACATGTTCTCCAAATAGTAATGATAATTTTATCATTTTTATTATAGTTTTTAATGCACTAGACTTCTGTATGGCCTTGGTTAAGTTGTTGTGGGCTCCCGTGGTTGGCAATTGATTTCTTTATTAGATTTGGTAAAATTTAGTTACAGTCTTACAAGTGTGATATATTAAAATTTTAAATCAGATTTAAACCTATAATTAGACTGAAATTAATTATTTTGAAATTTATGTTTATTGGTCAATATGACAATATATTGCAATTTATTAGTCTTTATATTGTTGGATTTTGTTCTAACCTTTTTATATATATTGTTTGATGCATTTTGAGTACGAGGGATAAATAATGGGCCAATGGTTTTAAAATATACGGATCCCACATCATTTTTACACAATCCACTTTGGAAATAGACCTGAAATTTGTTCATGATCCTATTAGGCCAATATGGTTTCATCTCAGAGGCCTGTCCCTATCTCATATATTCTTAGCACTTATATCACTTTGGTGAAAGCATAAAGGCTAGGCCTTTGAATCTTTTTTCATTCCTTAATGAAATTCTTTATTGATTGAAACAAAAGGAATTATCTTCTTCTAATTTTTTTTTAAAAAAAATATTAGTATTAAAAAAATTATGATGGTGGTGAGTGGAAAGACACATGGATGTGAAGTTTTAACTGTCGTGGTCTAGGTGTTCTTACATAATGCAAAGTTCATAATAGCAGTGATATGGATTAGTGTTCATTGTTCACTATGAAGCACTTACAAGTTGAGAAAGCACAAAAATGGCACCAAGTCTTTGGCTTTTATGTTGAATCAAGGTCATTTAAATAATGCAAAGCTCATAATATTATTAGAATATGTGAGCTAGTTAAATAAGCAAAGCTCCTAATACCATTAGTATGGGCTGGACATCAATTAAGCGTGTTCCAAGAAATTAGTAACAGATGGTGCACAATTTGAAAAGCAAATAATAGGGGAATTGAAGACCATCATATAAACAAATAACAGGGAAATTGATATATATATATATATATATATATATATATATATATATATATATTTAAACCTTTTCCTTTTATAAAAAAATAAAAAAGCTCCAAAATAATTCACTTGTACACACTTTCGTTAACTTGATAGAGGTCTAGATTAACTTGAAGGACATCCACTGGGAAGATAAAGATTCCAATGGATGCCCTTTAAGATTTGTATGGTTAGGATGATTTTAGAAGGAATGGAAAAGGGAGAGGAAAATAGAAGAGGATTGTGTAGTTGGGAGGAAAGAAGAGATTTTGGTAGGGTCCAGTATTTTCTACTTGAGCTCACTAAAATCCTATCTCTCCAATTTGGAGAGATTTGAGGAGAGAAAATAAAGGAGAAGAGGGGTTTTTGAGAAAACATCAAAACTACCCCTACCACCCATTGTGCAGTAACTTTACTACTCTTTAAATCAAACAGCAGGTTTCGGTTTTTTTTTTTTTTTTTTTTTAATAAAATGGTGGCTTTTACCTCTAATACAATATATATAATATCATGCGAGTAGATGTATACAAACAACATTTTAAATCCTCTCATATTTCTTCTCAACTAAACAAATGAGTTTTCGGTTTCTCCACTTTTCCATCCTCCCAACCAAACAACATGAGAGAAAACTAAAATCTCTTTTGTCCTTACATTTTTCTATCCCCTCCCCATTTTCCACTATCACACTTCTCCATCCATCCAACCAGACAGATCCTTAAAGATACCTCTACTGATTTTGCTCTTCACATTGAAGGCTTGAGTAACCTAGCTTTAGATAATTTGATTTATCTTCTTCAATCATTTTTTTTTATTGTGCACTTTCCTCAATGGGATCTCAAATCCCCAATTCTAGGTAAAAATGTAGGTATAAGGGAATCAAAGATGTTGAAGTGGATGACAGTGAGGTGACAATAGGTATGGTCCATCGACAAGACATATTTTCTCAAATCAGTTACCTGAGTTGTGTTTGATACGACGATGTAGCTTTGATTAGTTATAAAATTATAATTTTTATTTCTACCCTTAATTTCAACTTTTAGGGTTGTTGGTATATGTATCAAGGTTTCTTTTTGTTCAATCTTTTTTTAGCTAAATATGAGTTGTTAAGAGCCTTGTAACTCAATTGGTTGGTATATTATTGTGTTTCAAATAGAGACATTCACGTGACATTTGTTCAATCTATATTACTCCTAGCATCCAAATTTCATGAAATGTGATACCTGACAGTGTAATTATTTTTATGTTTGGTGTGATTAGAAATCTAATAAAAATCTTGAGAATATAAGACTCTTATATTTGATTTATTCATAAGTATTATTTATTTTTCCCGAAATATCTGTTGATTCATATCAAGTCTTTTTTTTCTCTCTCTCCAAATAAATTATACGAAACAAAAATATAAACTATATATCATGAAAAATTCAAGAAAAATTATACTATAACATATTCTAAATGACATGTATAATATAAAAATAATTATTTAAATTGTCAATTTATAATTATTATCATGTTTTTATTATTTTTTTTTCTATTGATTAAAGGGTAGAAAGGAATGAGTAAAATTAATTGTAGGATTTGTATTTCTCTACTCCTAACTATCGATATATCAAAAATAAAATAAAATAATCTTTTCGCTGAGTTTTAAATTGAGTTGCCATGTCAAAAGAATAAAAGTTTTTTTTTTTTTTTCCTTCCTTCCAAATAAGTTTATGAAGAAGTAACTAGCAAATTTTGGAGAATTAGAAGAACAAAAGTGAAATTTATAATCTTGATTTGGATTTTTTATTATATTTAGAACCAAAAAAAATTGATTGAGGAAAATGTTTAGTAAAGTTTGTTTGATTGGTTGCTTTGGGAGTCCTTGGAGACCCTAACAAAGTGTCAATGTATTTTAATTGCTAGTTGGAAGCTGGATGGCCTTAGGGGACGTTTGGTTCGCTGTGATGTGTGATGTGTCCTTGATGCAATACATATTACGGTAATATGACATTAAGGTGTTTGATTCACTTAATTTTTTCTAACATTAAGGTAGTGCAAGATTAGAAAATACATCACATCACCTTGATCATATTACGTTCTTAAATGGAGTAATCTTACAATACCTATTGTGGGAGAATATAATAATTAAGCAATTGACAAAAGTGCCCTTGCTAATAAATTTTATCTACAAAATTATCCTAATATAAATTTATTAAAGCCTAGCCTCCTCTCTCTCTCATCAAACCCTAGCCTCTCTCTCATCCCATTCAAAGTTGAAACCCTAGCCCCTTTCTCTTCAAATCAATCCATAGTCGTCCCTGTCTCTCTGCCCCCTCCATCATAGACCACCATGGACGATTTCACTCCTCTCTCTCTCTCTCTCTCTCTCTCTAGCTTTGTGAATTTTAAATTCCTTTTCTTTCTTTCCTATAGCATTGTCTTCTCTGATTTGGTGGTGCTAGGAATCAAGATGAAGAGATCGTTGAATCGTAGCTAAAATCTTAAGATTTGTGGTGGTACAAGTGTGGGCCCGTGGAGGAGGCGATGAACGAGTTGGTTGGGAGCTCTGTCATAGTCGTTCATGGTGGTTTGTGTGGTGGTGGTGGAGGTGGGAGGATTTGAGAAAATTTTGTTAAATTTGTCTTAAATCTAAGTTGTTTGGTTTGTGAGAAAATCTGAGAAAGTGAAAATAGAATGTTGTTTGGATGTTTTGTGGTTACTTCATTATGAAATGGAGGGTTGAAATTATTGTTCGGTTGATAAGAAAGTGAAAGAATTTTTTTTTCTTCTAATCTGAGTTGTATGGATTGTTTGGTTGGGTAGAAAGTAGAGGAAAATAAATAAAATATAAAAATATTTTTTAACCAAATAAAGCCACATTACATTTTTTAAATGTGATGAGAATTTAAGTAAGAACCATACATTGTAATGTTGCACTCCTTTAATCACATTATATGAATCTAGCGTTACACCTGATGTAGCATTACATTGACGTAGCATCACGCGAATCAACCGCTCCCTTAATGCTGCTTAAGATTGCAATGATAATGTGAAACAACAACAGTAAAGTCTTAAATTAGTTATAAAGGTTCAACGTACACTTGCACCCTTACGCTAAAAAAACAAAAACAAAGACAAATGGCAATCTCACACTGAAAATATCTCACACTGAAAATAAATGAACTCTTGAATCACATCCAACTCAAGAACACACATGAATCTTTCAAATTCAAAATATATCAAGTTCTTCAAAGAACTTTCTCAAAAAAAAAAAAAATGTTCTTCAAAGAAGTCTACCCCCAAATTCCTTCTAACCAAAACTCCCCCACATAAGAATACCACTTTGGGCTGAAGATGGTATGTCACGCCCCGAACCCAAAAAGAGCTAGGCACGTGACAACAGCCACACACTTATAAAGTTTACACTCTACAAGTGTGTAAGGCCCTCTTAAACAATTAAATAATTATCCTTAAGAAAATTTCATCAATAAATTTAATAATATCCTCAATAAAGAAATTCTCAAAGATCTCCAAGTAATAATCTTCCAACATGCATCAAATAAAAATAAACTAAATCCTTTAAGTCTGAAGGATTACACAAATGGTAATCTTAAAACATAAAAGTTCAAAACTTATTCCATTGATTTCCTAAACTTCACTCATGCGCACATCCCAGCGGAAGCCCAAACATATACTACTCTTCCTGATCAAAATCTGAAAGGAGAAAGAGAGGGGGGGGGGGGTGAGTTGACAACTCAATAAGTAACCAAAATCCAATTAAGTTCTATCCAACAATAGATCTATGAAGTAATAAGATGTAATATGGATCTTCAAAAGTTATACTATGCTATGGGTTTTCAAAAATGACTAAAGAAATTTCATAGTCTTAAAATAATAAGTTGCAAATAGATCACATACTTTAATCTTACAAATATATCATAGATAGTTTAGGAAGTAGTCAGTTTTTTTTTCATATATTAAAAGCTATAACTTACATTAGGTTCTAAAAATACATAAGCAGTTTTTAAAGACTCAAATTAGTTCAAATACTCAAACGTAATTCATATTCTTAACAATTTTATGACTATGGTCACGCTATATCCCCGTGACTGGGCATCAAAGTACCAATGAATAACCCCCATTGGTTTGGGTATCAAAATACCAATGAATAACCCCCATTGGCTGGGTATCAGAGTACCAATGAATAACCCCCATTGGTTTGGGTATCAGAATACCAATGAATAACCCCCATTGGCTGGGTATCAGAGTACCAATGAATAACCCCCATTGGTTGGGTATCAGAATACCAATAAATAACCCCCATTGGTTTGGGTATCAAAATCAATTCATAGTCAAATTGTCCATAATCATATGTATAAAATCATAGTTTCTAACAAAATATATCTTATTCAAATACGTATATATAATCATATATTCAATATTCAAATATATTTGTGATATTTCTATATTCTTTATTTAAAATCAATATAGCAAAAAAAAAATTTAAATAAAATACATCATATATTCAGTAGTCAGATATATTTGTGATAATTCTTTACTTGAAATCAATAATACAATGGAAATAAAATTATAACAACTATAAACAATTTTCAGTAGTTAGAACTACGCAAAATAAAACCAATTAGGATAAAGTTACTTACCTCCAAATGCTATTCCAAAAGAAACTTTTCCTTAACAATTCCCCTAAAATCTTTAGATATCACCTAAAACAATTTTCAAACACTATACTCAATAATCAAATAATTCAAGAAAACTTATAACGGTATCCAGCCAGAAGAGAGAGACTATTCAAAATAACCAATAATTTCCCACTATCCACTCACACCAATATCCCACGTAACTTTACAATATTTTTGCTCTCTTCATTTTCTGCCACTAATAGTTCCTAGGAATCAAGTCTGTAGTTACACCATACCTATAGGCCTAAAAGGGCCAAAAGTAGATCACCCATTATTATTCATGAGTTGATATATATATAAAATCACTTAGTCAAACCTACTGCTTCCCCTTTACGCCTCAATCAGCCAAATAAACAAATATAATAATAATAATAACAATAAAGAAAAGGAGCTGGCTTTGCTTTCTCAATGTGGTAATTCCATTTATCATATATACATATATAAATGTATATATATATTTTTTTTTCTTTCCTGCTAGTGCCGCCGACCATAGTTTTCTTTCGGCATGAGGACAAAACTAAGAAAAACACTATATCAAACCAGAGTCAAGCTCCTGACATGCTTTTACAGAAGAAAAATACTATTAGACACATATTTTACCTCCGTAATTTATCACACTACCGACCAACACAAAAACTCTTTGCTATTCACCAAAATTCAATTCGGTAAACCTGTGCAACACTTACAGTTACCGCAACACCGGCAGTGAAAAATAGATCTAATTCCTTCTTCGTCTACATCATCATATTTCATTGGATTTTTTTTTTTTTAATTATATAGTCTCACTATTAGCCAAAATACTCTAATTCTAGATAAAACTTAGATTTGACAAGAAAGAAATTCTTAAGCTCTTACCTCAATTGTGCAGTTAAACCTTCTCTTCCAGAGTAATTTCGGTAGTCTCCTCTCTCAAAACATCTCTTGCTATATTTTGGCATAATAAGCTTATATATATAGCTAGGGTTTCAACCTTATTTTCTAGAAACCCCTTAGAAATATTAATTATAAATTTGACCCCATAAACAAATTTACTTAAATAACCTTACCTTTTTTTTTTTTTTTTTCCGGGTATTACAATCTCCCCCACTTATAAGAATTCAGTCCTCTGAATTCATCACAAGCTGAACGAATTGTCATGCTTCCACTGCGCTACTCTAAAGCCACAATTGTATCGATCTATACAAATTTATCACCCATCACCGTAGTTCAAAACTATTTCACAACATATGAGTAGACTTTTCCTTCCCAAGATTTGTAAGATAAAAAAAAAAAAATTTCCAAAGCAAGTGGAGCCATGATGTTTCCATTGCATAATACCATACCACTATAAAATCTCTTACTCAATTACCCATAGTTTAAGAACAACCATATTACAAAAATTATAAGATTCCTTTAAGATATACATATCTCTAGTCTAAATAGCTCTCTAAGTTCCTTTCAATGTGAATAAAAGTTCCAAGGCCCATTTGTTTAGATTAACCCCAACAATTGATTTTCCATCAATTATTAATTTCAACAAAATTCAAAGGCCTAAGTTGTCTCCAAAATTGCAACAAGGGAAATCCACAATCTTGAGATTCACCATAGACCATTGAATGCTAGCATTTGTTTAATTCTATACCTCAAAATTAAGTAGTGCATCCAAGGTTCCAATCATACCTAAGTTCAGAACTAATTTACAACATATGCGTGTATCACTATATCTTTTCTTCCTCAAGTTTTGTAAGAAAAAGAAATTCCAAAATCTCCATAAATAATCAATTGAGCATTGATATAAGGTTTTTCATAGAACCTCTATCTTAACCATAAATTATCTTCTCAAACAAACAACATTTATTCACCTTTAATCTCCAAATGATACTTGGGCTGGAACTCATTGAAGAGCTGGGTTCCTTATAATTACATGGCCTATTATGAAAACAAATCTCTAAGTATACATCAGCTAGAAGGGAATAATAGTCCATGAAGTATCTTAACCCTCTCTTTTTTTTTTTTAGCTTGTAAATAATAGTCCCAGCAGTCTAAAATTTAAGAGTACACTACAATTTATAATCACTAACCATCTGCCAATATAAAACAAAAGGTACAACAAATGACTATAATTCAAATTGTACTAGTCTTTCAAAATAAACTCTCTTGCCAATCCCAACTCCTTTAGTATCCAAACAAAAATATGGTTCACTAGTCCAATTCAATACTACCACACACTTGTGTTCTATCCACTTCATTTTCTATTGGGCCAATCCATTAACTCTTATTAGTTAAGTTCAAAGAATTACATTTCTAGCATCAAAACTTATTTCCCCAGGATATTAAACAATCCTCCAAGTCCACAGAAAAGAAATTGGGGACCTCAAACTTCTAAGTAACAAAACATGTCTCAAAAACATTTAGGGATGACCTCACACATAAATTAGGTTATGGTCATCCATGTAGGTCAACCCTAACAAGAACAATGATCCCAAAAAGTCGGTCCTTAACATTAGAATCCAAAGAAGTCACTGATATATTACTGAATTCTCTAAACACCCTTAGAATTTATATAATAACATGTAATATAATGTGAACTACAATAACCACAAATTAATTTTTCCTTCACACTACGAACTTTCCATTAATTTCCTTACTCCATATAAACTAAAATCAAGGAATCATAACTCTAACATCAAACCTTAACCCCTAAATAAAGTTCTGCAATAGTCAGTTCCTTAATAATGATCAAGCACTCCAAATTCTGAATAGGGCATATAGTAAACTATCATTCAATAATTAAACCTTTGAGAATCTCCTACAGATCAAACTAACCTTAGGTAGCAACTATATTAGGCACAACTATCAAACGAGTTTTCAAAAGATCAGTCACAAAATAATAGGAAGATTTCCTTTACTTCATCTTTTCTCACTCTCTTTTCCTTTTAATGAGAAGAAGAAGTTTTAATAACCAATCTGATCAATTACAAAATTTTCAAGAATAAAATACACCCACTTAATACCTAGTATAAGATCATAGAAGTATATCAATTAAAATCCTCCCTTTGTGTTTATAAGTCACGTATGCATAACCACATAGACATAAATATCAAATCCCTCAATATGACCTAACAAATCATCACATTATGGAACCTCACTTACTCTTCTCATCAAGTCATCAAAAGAACACTATCTATGACCTAATAACCTTCATAAACAATAACTAGAATTGTAATGCCTAGGACGCAAATTTCATTCTAAATCAAAACCTAGCATAAAGTCTACAAGATCATAACCTAAGCTCTGATACCATTAATATGTAACGACCCAAGGAAAAGCGCTAGCCACATCTGCGCTATACCTCAAAAGGACTAGTCACAATTGAGGCTCCTTGTAGTTGTTAATAAATCCCAGTTCAACCCAGTAAATACCCGATGTGGGACTCATTACACACCCACACATATCACACAATCAATAAAATTAGGGTATCACAATATGTATATATATGTACTTGAATAAGATATATTTTGTTAGAAACTATGATTTCATATATATATGATTATGGACAAATTGACTATGAATTGATTTTGACACCCAAACCAATGGGGGTTATTCATTGGTACTCTGATACCCAGCCAATGGGGATTATTCATTGGTACTCTGATACCCAGCCAATGGGGGTCATTCATTGGTATTCTGATACCCAAGCCAATGGGGGTCGTTCATTGGTATTCTGATACCCAAACCAATGGGGGTCATTCATTGGTATTCTGATACCCAAACCAATGGGGGTTGTTCATTGGTACTTTGATGCCCAGTCACGGGGATATAGCGTGACCATAGTCATAAGATTTTTAAGAATATAAATTACGTTTGAGTATTTGAACCGCTTGATTCCTTAAAACTACATATGTGATTTTGGAAATGTTTGAGTATTTAACTATTTGAGTCACTTAAACTGCTTATGTATTTTTGGAAACTATTGTAAGCTATAACTTCTGATATATGGAAAATTGACTAATTTCTAAACCATCTATGATATATATTGTAAGGTTAAATTATGTTATCTATTTGCAACTTATTATTTTAAGACTATGAAACTTCTTAGTTATTCTTGGAAAGCCATAGTATATTATAACTTTCGAAAACTCTTATTACATCTTATTACTTTACAGATTTATAGCTTGATAGAATTTATGAGGATTTTGGTTACTTATTGAGTTGTCAACTCACCCCTTTTTTTTCCCCTCCAATTTCAGATTATGAAGAATAATAAGTTTTAGGAGTTCTGATGTTGTGAAGTGAGCGGGAAAAGAAGTTTAGTGATTTTGGGATTGAATGGTCTTCGAACAGTTTTATATTTATTGGCCAATTGGCATTATGTACATAAGGTTTGGATTTTGTTCCTATTAAATATTGGAGATCTATTCATAATGAAATTGTTGAGGTATTTTGGATTTATTTAATTTATTTAATTTTGAGGATAAATTTTAGTTACTAAGAGAGCCTTGCACACTTGTAAAGGGCTTACTTTATAAGCGTGTGGCGGTTGTCACGTGCCTATCTTTATAGTTGGGTTCGGGGCGTGACAATTGTAATACCCGGAAAAAAAAAAAAAAAAGGTAAGGTTATTTAAGTAAATTTGTTTATGGGGTCAAATTTATAATTAATATTTCTAAGGGGTTTCTAGAAAATAAGGTTGAAACCCTAGCTATATATATAAGCTTATTATGCCAAAATATAGCAAGAGATATTTTGAGAGAGGAGACTACCGAAATTACTCTGGAAGAGAAGGTTTAACTGCACAATTGAGGTAAGAGCTTAAGAATTTCTTTCTTGTCAAATCTAAGTTTTATCTAGAATTAGAGTATTTTGGCTAATAGTGAGACTATATAATTAAAAAAAAAAAAATCCAATGAAATATGATGATGTAGACGAAGAAGGAATTAGATCTATTTTTCACTGCCGGTGTTGCGGTAACTGTAAGTGTTGCACAGGTTTACCGAATTGAATTTTGGTGAATAGCAAAGAGTTTTTGTGTTGGTCGGTAGTGTGATAAATTACGGAGGTAAAATATGTGTCTAATAGTATTTTTCTTCTGTAAAAGCATGTCAGGAGCTTGACTCTGGTTTGATATAGTGTTTTTCTTAGTTTTGTCCTCATGCCGAAAGAAAACTATGGTCGGCGGCACTAGCAGGAAAGAAAAAAAAATATATATATACATTTATATATGTATATATGATAAATGGAATTACCACATTGAGAAAGCAAAGCCAGCTCCTTTTCTTTATTGTTATTATTATTATTATATTTGTTTATTTGGCTGATTGAGGCGTAAAGGGGAAGCAGTAGGTTTGACTAAGTGATTTTATATATATATCAACTCATGAATAATAATGGGTGATCTACTTTTGGCCCTTTTAGGCCTATAGGTATGGTGTAACTACAGACTTGATTCCTAGGAACTATTAGTGGCAGAAAATGAAGAGAGCAAAAATATTGTAAAGTTACGTGGGATATTGGTGTGAGTGGATAGTGGGAAATTATTGGTTATTTTGAATAGTCTCTCTCTTCTGGCTGGATACCGTTATAAGTTTTCTTGAATTATTTGATTATTGAGTATAGTGTTTGAAAATTGTTTTAGGTGATATCTAAAGATTTTAGGGGAATTGTTAAGGAAAAGTTTCTTTTGGAATAGCATTTGGAGGTAAGTAACTTTATCCTAATTGGTTTTATTTTGCGTAGTTCTAACTACTGAAAATTGTTTATAGTTGTTATAATTTTATTTCCATTGTATTATTGATTTCAAGTAAAGAATTATCACAAATATATCTGACTACTGAATATATGATGTATTTTATTTAAATTTTTTTTTTGCTATATTGATTTTAAATAAAGAATATAGAAATATCACAAATATATTTGAATATTGAATATATGATTATATATACGTATTTGAATAAGATATATTTTGTTAGAAACTATGATTTTATACATATGATTATGGACAATTTGACTATGAATTGATTTTGATACCCAAACCAATGGGGGTTATTTATTGGTATTCTGATACCCAACCAATGGGGGTTATTCATTGGTACTCTGATACCCAGCCAATGGGGGTTATTCATTGGTATTCTGATACCCAAACCAATGGGGGTTATTCATTGGTACTCTGATACCCAGCCAATGGGGGTTATTCATTGGTATTTTGATACCCAAACCAATGGGGGTTATTCATTGGTACTTTGATGCCCAGTCACGGGGATATAGCGTGACCATAGTCATAAAATTGTTAAGAATATGAATTACGTTTGAGTATTTGAACTAATTTGAGTCTTTAAAAACTGCTTATGTATTTTTAGAACCTAATGTAAGTTATAGCTTTTAATATATGAAAAAAAAACTGACTACTTCCTAAACTATCTATGATATATTTGTAAGATTAAAGTATGTGATCTATTTGCAACTTATTATTTTAAGACTATGAAATTTCTTTAGTCATTTTTGAAAACCCATAGCATAGTATAACTTTTGAAGATCCATATTACATCTTATTACTTCATAGATCTATTGTTGGATAGAACTTAATTGGATTTTGGTTACTTATTGAGTTGTCAACTCACCCCCCCCCCCTCTCTTTCTCCTTTCAGATTTTGATCAGGAAGAGTAGTATATGTTTGGGCTTCCGCTGGGATGTGCGCATGAGTGAAGTTTAGGAAATCAATGGAATAAGTTTTGAACTTTTATGTTTTAAGATTACCATTTGTGTAATCCTTCAGACTTAAAGGATTTAGTTTATTTTTATTTGATGTTGGAAGATTATTACTTGGAGATCTTTGAGAATTTCTTTATTGAGGATATTATTAAATTTATTGATGAAATTTTCTTAAGGATAATTATTTAATTGTTTAAGAGGGCCTTACACACTTGTAGAGTGTAAACTTTATAAGTGTGTGGCTGTTGTCACGTGCCTAGCTCTTTTTGGGTTCGGGGCGTGACAATATTAATGGTATCAGAGCTGGCCCGGTAACCCCGTGTGGGCTCAGAGACACTACCCCACAAAGTGGGCCCTAACGAGGACGTTAGGGATTTAAGTGGGGGAGATTGTGATGCCCCAATTTGATTGATTGTGTGATGTGTGTAGGTGTGTGATGAGTCCCATATCGTGTATTTACTAGGTTGAACTGGGCTTTATTAACAACTACAAGGAGCCTCAATTGTGACTAGTCCTTTTGAGGTATAGCGCAGATGTGGCTAGCGCTTTTCCTTGGGTCGTTACATATGGTATCAGAGCCGGCCCGGTAATCCGTGTGGGCTCGGAGACACTATCCCACAAAGTGGGCCCTAACGAGGACGTTAGGGATTTAAGTGGGGGAGATTGTGATACCCTAATTTTATTGATTGTGTGATATGTGTGGGTGTGTAATGAGTCCCACATCGGGTATTTACTGGGTTGAACTGGGATTTATTAACAACTACAAGGAGCCTCAATTGTGACTAGTCCTTTTGAGGTATAGCGCAGATGTGGCTAGCGCTTTTCCTTGGGTCGTTACATGGTAAGTCACGATATCTTTAGGAGCCATGATAATTTCCTCAAGGTTGTTCAAAATATTTGAGTTGGAAGCTCACAAAAGGATTTTCAAGGCACTGAAGGTGGTCCAAGAACTCTTCAGAAGAGACCGGGTATGCAAGAGGAAGAGGGAAAGAAAAGATCATGAGCAAGTGCAATAATTAATTCACAATATACAGTTAATTGAATCGACTTCTGCTAAAGAAAAAGTAACAAAGCAGACCTTTTTATGGTAGTCCCGGTTGTGGAAATGTCGTCAGTTCAGGAATATCTACATTGGCAATGTGAGAAATGTTGTGCCGCCCATTGCCCACTTTGTAATCTTCAGCCAGCTTTGAGCAGTATTGGATACGAAGAGAATCAAGGGAGAGGGGTAATTGCTTTTCTGGCATGGACAGGTTCTCACAGTTGGTGATCTCTAGATTATTTAGACAGATGAGTTGGTAAAGCCCTATGCCCAGGAATTTGAGATTTGGCAGTTTGCCAATTCGAAGAGAAGTGAGACTTGTGGGCAGCAGATGCTCTTCTGGAAACGAATCCATGGACCCACATCCTCCTTCAATCTCAAAATCTTGAAGCGAGGATAATTTCCCCAATGATGGCAATGACACGCAATTATTGCAATTGCGAAGAGTCAGAGACACCATGTTAGAGAAAACAGCATCACCTAACCAGTTGGGAAATGCTGTACCACCATAGTTTTCAACGGTTAGCTTCTTCAAATTTTCATGAGGCCGCAGTTTTTCAAATACCTGTGGTGCGCTTTGTCTACCATCGTCAGAATTCCATTTCAGACCTAACTCCTTAAGATGACGCTTTCTTCCCAAGTCGGCTTTAGAAGCTTTTGTAGCTTCGACGACTTTATCCATACTTGAGATGGAAAGCATACGAAGATGTGAAAGCTCGGACAAGTTACCAATATCTGACCAGCTACCGGTGCGCGCAACAAAATTAATCATCACTTGGAGACTCTTTAATCTTTTAAATCCAGGTGGCATTTGCAGGGTAGTTTCACTCACATCTAGATGACGTAAATTAACGAGGTCTCCAATGTCTTCTGGTAATGCGGCGAGTTTATAACAACCTGATAACAACAATGTCTGCAAATTATACAAAGAACGCGTCTCGTCCGGTAACTTTGTAATTAACGTGTGAGAAAGGTCCAAGTAGCGTAGATGTTTCAATTTGCCTAAAGATTCAGACAAAACAGAGATATCATAACATGAAAAAGAAAGCACACGTAAGCATTTCATGTTCTCTAACAAACCCGTTTCATGCCAGCCAAATCTTGTAGTAGGAGGCAAAAAGCATACTGGAAGAAAGGTTCGCAGAGATCTTGCTCTTGTAGTGTTCACAAATTTAGGGGGGCCAGCAAGCTGTTCCATCACGAATGCAAAGTGCCGAGCCTTTTCCCAAATTGCATGTGTCTTGCCATTCTCAAACTTACAACAAAATTCCCCAGATGCAAACTGAGCTAAATCATTGATAAGGTCATGCATAACAAAACACAACCCGTTGCCAGATGATTGGAAAAGTGACCTTGATAATAGTTCACGACCGTACTCTTCGCCAACCTTTTCCATTGTGTCGTTACCGTTTGTCTGCTCCAAGAACCCTTGAGCCATCCATAAGAGAACCAATTTGTCTTTTTCAATCTCATAGCCCTTCGGAAATATGGAACAATAAGCAAAGCACTTTTTGAGATGTCCAGGAAGATCATAATAGCTCAATATTAAAGCTGGAAGTATGTTGCTATAAGCTGCATCCCATATCTTGCTATCCAGTATTTTACGCCATTCCTCATCTTCTAGTTTCGGGCGCAAGATGCCCCCGAGTATTTTTGCGGCTAAAGGAAGGCCGTTGCATTTCTTCACAATTTCCTCACCAATTTTTTTTAATCCTGGATAGTCTTCAGGGTTGCCCTGAAATGCATGTTTTTCAAATAATGACCGACAGGCTTCAAATGACAAAGGCAGCAATGGGTAAGTAACATCGGCTCTCATCTTTGATGCAACATTTTGATTACGAGTAGTCACAATAATTCTACTCCCACACTTACCTGCTCTTAAGGGTCCTGACAGCAAATCCCAACACTTAAGATAGTCATCATCCCAAATGTTATCTAAAACAAGCAGAAATTTCTGATTGCGCAATTTCTGTTCCAGTCTGAATTGAAGAACACTTAGGTCTCTGACATCATACTTGTCTAAAATGAATGACTGCAAAATCGTTATTGTTACATCAACAATATCGGACCCTTCTGAAACATAAGCCCATGCTGTCAACTGAAATTCATTCTGCATCTTCTCCCACAATTGCTGTGCGAGCCTTGTCTTGCCAACGCCACCAAGCCCAACTATTGCAATCACAGGGATTTTGTTTTGTTGTGCATTACCAGCAGGCAAAGATTTCTTTAACTCCTTTATATCTTCGTCTCTCCCAATCACCTCAGATTCGTCAGGTAAAGAAGTTGTGGGATACATGGTTGGTGGTTTCTGTCTCACACTAGCCTTGAGATTGAGGAGATCTCTCGCGCCTGCTAAGTTCTTCAATTTTTCATCAATCTCTTCGAGAAATATTTTTTTACGAAAATTTAAGGCTTCCTTCAGCTCATTGATCTTGGCCGTGAACGTATTTTGATCGGACAACCTCAGTTTCTTGTGCTCAGTTTCGGTCTCGTCCAAAAGATCTTCAACCTGGTAGGCAGCATCTTTGAGTTCGTTTACCCAATTCGTCACACTCGGACTTATGATCTGCTTCTCCTCTGCTTCATCGAGCACTGCTTTAACAGTCAGCAGACCTCTCCTTATGTTGTCAATGAGTTGCTGGCCCTCACCGTCAAACGTGAGTCGTTTGATCAGGGGAGAAATCAGGTCTTTAAACAGCTGTCCAAGGGTTACAGAAAAAGCTGCCTCCGCAACGAGTTCCAAAGCCATTTTCTCAGTTTTGCGAAGTAGAGATTTCAATGAAAAAGAGTGACAAGAAGAGAAGGGATTGTGATGAAGAATGTTTGAAAGCCACTGTTCAGTCAGCAAGATTGCAGTTTGCTGATCGCTGTAATTAATTATGTTGAGTTTAAGGTGCTATATGTTCGGTTGAACGGAAGAGAAAAGAAAAGAGCGAAGGAAGGAAAAGGGTAAGGATAGGGAAAAGAAAAAGGAAGGGAACAAATTATTTCCATTGTTTGGATATTAAAGGAAACTAGCCGTGAAGCCGCGCGTTGCATGTGATAATTATTTTTTTTGATAGTTTTATTAAAACAATTTTAACAATTTAAACTAATTTAATAAAACATAATGTATTTTGTAATCATATTTTTATTTATTATAGGAACAATCATAAATGTAATATAGGAACAATTATAACTATCTCATAAATATAAATTTTATTGTACCAAAATGAAAACAATACAATTTTTTTTTTTTAGAAATTCAAAAGGCAAGTTAATGAAAATATTTATTTTTTAATAAAATTTATTTATAACATTTTTGTGAATCATTTAAAAGAATATAAAATTTGAAAATTATTCTTATAGTTCTAAACAAATTTTTTTTAAACCTTATTTTTTCTGCCTACAATCCAAAACACTGAAAAACATAACTAAAAAAATTAATAAAACTTAACAATGATTAATTAGACCAATTAGAAAAAAAAAACAATTTGTTGTTGATAATCTATTAAGGTTTTTTTTTTTTTTTTGTAAAAATTGTAATTTTGTCCACCCAAAACATATTACTATCAAATGAACAATTATTAGAAAAATCTAAGAATTAAATTTCTATATATGCAATGTTATAAAGTAATAATAGTAATAATAAATAATAATAAAAAATTGTAAAAGCAAAAATTTGTCACCCATACAATTATTAAGGGAAAGAGGGTAACGGGGAGATGAAAAAGTAAAGAGGAAGAATGATATTAATGTAGAGGATAGTGGGGAGATGAAAAGGTAAGGGAGAAAAAAAGGTTTCCCACCCTCTAAAATTTTTCTAACTTTTAAGCCTTTCTCTAAATAAATGGCATTATAAAGTACTTCTAGTATTTTGTCCACCATAAATGATTATAACATAAACAAAAATAAGTCAAGTTTCATAGTTTAACATTTAAATTGAGCATTATAAAAAGAGAGGTGCTATGTCCACAATATTTTTATAACAAATCATAGATGACTAGTTATTACTGGTTCAAATTTGAACCTAATAATAAGATTATTTTTTTGCCCCAACAATAATAACCAGTAACAACCTGCCACTTATGATTTGTTGTAAAAATGTAGTGGATATATCATTTCTCATATAAAAAATCATGCTACATAATGGAATAATATTATATTTTTATATGCTATGTTTAATTCTTTATAACGCAATAGGATAACATTTAACAATCAAGAAGAACAAAAAAAAAAAAAAACAATTTAAAAAACAAAACTAAATCGCATTAACCCAAAGTAAATTTTTAAAAAATATAAAAAATTATCAATATAAAGAGATAGTAACAAATTTATAGTAAGAGTATGTGAATAAAAAGAGATAAAAATATAGGAAGATGAAGGGAAAGAAGAAGAATGATATTAACGAAGAGAGTAGTGAAGAGATGAAAATGTAAGAGAATGAGAAAGGTTAGAGAAGTAGTGGGGAGATGAAAAAGTAAGAGAGGGAGAAAAGTTAGAGAAGTCTAAATATTTTAAAAAAATGTTAAAACAATAATAGAAAAATTGGAAAGAAAAATGAAAATGATGTGGACGCTAATGTGGCTAAATTGTAGCGTAGCAAAAATAAATGCTATACTTAAACTTTTAGATATATATAGATATAGATGGGAAGTAAAATATTTGTGTTTATTGAATTTATTAATCGTAAGAGCATCCACATTGGTAGAGCTATAAATTTAGCAATATAACTTCACAAAAAGCTACTTTATCTATTTTACCTTTTTACTTTACAAAACACCCAATATAAGTGGTTTTATTTTAACTTTCAATGCAATAAAATAATATATCCACTATAATAATCATCAGCCACAACCACCACACCCATAACAACCATCACCACCCATGGAAACCACTGCACAACAACACCTCTACAAAGCTTTCTTCGGGAACCACCACCACCACCACCACTGCCACCCACAGCCCACAGCCACCTCCATTACCCACCACAACTCTGACTTTTAAAAAAATAATAATAATAACCACCACCACCACTACCACCACCACAAACCCACCTCAATAAACACCATAAATAGTCCACAACCAAACCCATGAAACCCATAGCCAAACTTATCAACCCATAGCCAAACCCACAACCACGCTCAAATTAGCGAGGGAGAAAGAGATCAAGAGGCAAACGCTCATGGAGCTTGCTGTCAGCTTCACACGAGGGAGATGATTCGGATGGTATTGGACCATTGGTCAATGTTTTTCGGTGCTTGGCGCATGCTTCGCATGAAAACACCGACCATTCCTTGGTCGACGAAGGGGGTGAGAGTGGAGGAAGAGAGGGAAAAAATAAAAGGGAGAGAGTGATGAAGCAAATGGGTCAACTGGAGGAGGAAAACAAAGAGCACAAATGCAATGAAGTAGAGAGAGAAACAGAGAGAGAGAGAGAGAGATTTTTTTTTTTTTTTAATTAAAAAGTAGTGTGAACATGGAAATTTAATAATTTTTTTTTTTATACCTTTGAGCTACAGCCAAAAGTAGCTGTGAACTGTAGCTATGGAGCCAAATTATTTGGCTTTGGCTCCACCATGTTAGAACATATGTGATTTAATGTTAGGAATATATGTCAATATTTTATGTAATTGGCTAATCCTTTGATAAAACGCACTTTACTTATATTTAGATAGATTTAGGATGTGTTTAATACTTCAAAGAATAAGAGTTCAAGTCTAGTATTAAAGCCATGCAAGTCTATCTAAGAAACAAGTGAATAAGTGCTGATTTATTAAAGCTCGACAACTGCTCGACAGATAGCTATCTATCGAGGTTTAATGAGGCTTGACAAATACTACCTATTGAGGTATCTATCGAGAATTACGCAATTTAGATTTTCAAATCTGATTTTCGGCCCATGCCTATGTATTTATGTAGGGTTTCTTTTCTCACAACCCTAAACATATATGAGGCTTATTTTAGAGGCCGTCACGAAGAGAATACAAGGAGAACACATGCAAGAGATGACCAATGCCTTATTCTCTCTGAAAGAAGCTATTGCGTCTTTTGCGTCTTAGGGTTTTATAACCAAGTGCTTCTTGATTTTTCATTGTTGATGAAGTGAAGAACTTTACAACCAATATCTTCTTCAAGTTGGTGAGTTAGTTATGTATTGGGAGCCGTGCACCTTTGGTTAGTCACGTACTGGGATCTGTGCAAAAAGGGTGTTGTTCATATATTGAAGAGTTCAAAGGTTCTGAAGTGGTAGAAAGTTTCTGCTGTAAGTTCATCTACGGGGATTGTAAAGTTTAGGGACAATGTTTTGTACAAGATCTAAAACTTCTCTTTACTATAGTAGATTGTTTTTCGGGAAGGTTTCTCCCCAAGTTTTTTTACTGTGAAACTAGTTTGTTTCATTGGTTTTTCTGGGTCATCATATTTTGTCTTATTTATTTTTCCGATGTGCATGATATTAACATGATATTGATGTTTGTTTGTTTTAACAAAGTTTATTCATAATAAATCTAATTAACAATTTGGGTTTAAAACTTGTTAATTCTATCAACTGGGGTCTAAATTTCCCAACACACCAATGTAGCCGTATTTTGGTATTTGGTGGTGCTAAAAATAGCAATATAGCTTTTTAGCACTACCAATACTAATGCTCTAAGAAAAATAGAAGGGCATATTGATAATTTTATAATAAAAAGTTAAAATAGATATAATAAAAATTCATCTTTTTTCCCCTCTCTTTTCATTCAATTATAGATGATAGCAAAAGGTGAGGCCACAGAAATATCACTCCAAATCAACCTATTTTTCTTTTCTCTTATCTAACCAAATAAGGGAAATGGCTTTTCTTTTCCTTCCTCTCACCTTCCTCCCAATCCAAACATATAGAGTGTTAACACTTCTTCTCTTTTTTTAATTTTTTTTTAGTTAGTTAATTGAAACAACTTACTCCAGTGGTTTCACAATAAGTTGAAATGACAAGTTCTAAGCGATGGAAAGTGAAATTAAAGAGGTTCTAAGACCAAAAACTAGTTGATAATTTTTTGTCATAATTCTACTGTGACAGACTGTGAGTGATTGTCTATAACAATATTGTACCGACCCATGCCTTTTAAATTTTTTATTTTATTTTATTTTTTGAAGAGGAAAACATCCTCAAAATTCATTAAATAGAAGTTGAATCAGAGTACAGAGCCTCCACAACTAGGGGAGGGGAATCTTCAATCCATACAACATCCTTTAGGAGGTCTTTAGCATATCTAGCTAGAGCATGGGCAACAGTATTAGTGCTCCGTTTTGCAAATAGAACTTGCGACCATCTAAGGCTGTTTAGCATGCAAATTACATCCTGGAGAATGTGTTCCAACCGAGACGACAACCCTTTCCTCGAGCTCATGATAGCTTGGTTATCTCCTTCAAGAACCAGTTCTGTAAATCCGCACTCCACTGTAAATTCCACTGCACGACGACAAGCTAATATTTCTGCTTCTTCACTACACGCCACTGAGGGACCCTTTACTGATAAAGATGCCATGACTTCCCCTCTATCATTATGGATAATGGCTCCAACACCAAAAGCCCCACCTTCTTGGAAGATCAAAGCATCAAAGTTAAGCTTAAATTGAGCTAAAGGGGATGGTCTCCACCTCGTTGGGTTGGGTATTGTGGATGGTACTGAGAGCTAAGTGTTAGCTCACTGAAACTCCTCTATAAAATCTTGGGCTCGTTTAATTAGTACCTCAGGTGCTTGCAGTTGCTTCCCATGGATCATGCCATTTCGTTGGTTCCAAATAATCTAGGCTTGGACTAAGAAGTGCTCTAGTTCATCAGTGGACAGACAAACAATTAACTCCTCCATAAGCTGAAGCATATCAGCTTGGTCTCCAATGCATTTCTGCAAGCATGCCGAGCATCCTGCCCGTACGTCTTGAGCCACACCATAGTTCCACAAGTCATGGATTCTCGTTTCAGCTTCAATCTAGCACGCCTCACACCTGTTATCCTTGATTATCCTCCTTTGAACCAAGTTCACTCGAGTGGGCAGAATATTGCGACAACCCCACCAACCAAACACTTTGATTTTGTTTGGCACTTTCAGCTTCCACAGAGTCTCCATACGATACCTCCCACAACTCCATTGGAACTTTCTGCCCAGTCCACCTCCTTTTGCTATTGCCGAGCCACATGATACCCTGACCTCACTTTGTATTCCCATGATTTGGTGGGAGTCCAAAATAGAGAATCAGATATATATCTTCTGCTTAGTGGCACACGCAATATAGCTTCTGCATCTTCACGATTAAAATTTTGCATGATAAACTCTCTGTCCCACCACCTTGTATCTGGGTCTATGAGCTCAGCAACCATCAAGTCTTCTCCGACACTATGAGTCAGATGTAGTACCTTATTGGTGGGATGATTGGGAATCCACGCATCACTTAGAACCCGGATTGAAGCTCCGTTGCCTACCTTCAACAAGACCCCTGCTAAATTATTGGCTTGGCTGCCAAGATACTCTTCCATGTGAAAGAACTATTGGGAGAGTCTGTGGCTTCCAAAAAATTGCATCTAGGAAAATACCATGCTTTGAAGCACCGAAAGAGCAATGACTCTTAATCTTGCATTAATCTCCAACCTTGTTTGGTAAGCATAGCCAAATTGAATTGTCGCAAGTCCTTGAATCCCATTCCTCCTTCCAATTTTGGTCTAGTTAATTTTTCCCAACTTAATCAATGGATCTTCCTCTCATTCCAAATTTGCCCCCACCAAAACCGAGCATATAGAGCTTGAAGTTCTTCACACAACTTAGCCGGCAATTGAAAGACACCCATAGTATAGGTTGGGATTGATTGAGCCACTGCTTTGATTAGTATTTCCTTTCCTGCTCTTGATAACGTTTTCCCTTTCCACCCTTGGACCTTTTTCCAAACTCTATCTTTTAGAAACGAGAAAGTATGATATCTCTTCCGTCCTACTAAAGTCAGTAGACCCAAGTATGATTCAAATCTGTCCACTTCACTTACCCCCAACAAAGCCTTGATCAAGTCTCTATGCTGAGGAGAAGTATTACTGCTGAAATAAACTAAAGACTTATCCATGTTTATACATTGGCCTGAGGCTTCTGCATATAATTGCAAGATCTCCATCACTGCCTTTGTCTCCTTTTCTATGGATACACCATGAATATTCCCTTCTAATTCTGCTTTTTGCAAAAGAGATGTAAATCCTTCTGCACATAAAAGATGTGAGATACAGGGAGCTCGCCTGTAGATGGATACACCATGAATATTTCCTTTTAATTCTGCTTTCAGCAAAAGAGATGTAAATCCTTTTGCACATAAAAAAAAATAAAAATAAAAAATAAAAAATAAAAAAAGAAAAAGAAAAAGAGATAAGGTGATAGAGGGTCTCCTTGATGGATTCCTCTAGTGGGATGAATCATACCATATGGCTTTCCATTAATTAAGATGGAAAAAGACGGTGATGTGACATAACTCATTACCCTATCCACCCAAATACTAGGAAATCCCAACTTAAGCATGATCCTTTTTAAAAAATCTCATTCTACCCTGTCATAAGCTTTGCTGATATGTAGTTTCATAGGAAGTGTCCCAGTTTTTCCTTTCTTCCTTCCATGTATCGTATGTAGAGCTTCATAAGCCACTAGCATGTTGTCTGTAATTAATCTTCCTGGCACAAAAGCACTATGGGTTGGAGAAATAATTTGAGGCATAATTTGCTTCAACCTGTTGGCTAGCACCTTTGCAATAATTTTGTAAATGACATTACAAAGACTAATAGGCCTATAATCAGAGACCTTAATAGGATTTTTGATTTTTAGAATGAGAACAATATAGGTATGATTAAGAGCAAGGAACATATAACTAGTATTAAGGAATTCAAGAATAGCAGGCACAACATTATCACCAACAATATGCCAGAACTTTTGATAAAAGAGGGCATTCATACCATCTGGTCTAGGAGCCTTTGTAGGTTCCATTTGGAACAAAGTTGCTTTAATTTCATCTGCGCTAAATTCACTGGACAATGTTTGTTGCATTTCAATTGACACCTTTTGTTGTACTGCTTCTAAACACTCCTCAATTCAGTTGCATGAACCTGTGGAAAATAGCTACTCCTGCCACTTCTTCTATTTCCTCACTCCAACTACCTTGTGGGTCCAAGATTCCTTTAACAAAGTTTCTCTGCCTTCTCTGAGATGCTTTTAAGTGAAAAAAAAACTTGTATTTTTATCACCATGTTTGATCCAATTTACCCATGAATGTTGAGCCCAATATACTTCCTACTTTCTCAGCCATTCATCCAGCTCCTTGCTTGCTTGAATAAACTCACTTCAATGCTGTATAGTATGTGGGGTGCAAGTTAGCCATTCAATCCGCTTCTGTAAGGCTTTTATCTCTTCCATGCCAAGGTGAGTTTTATAAGCTCCCCAAGCCCTCAAATCCAAGCTACAACCATTTATCTTCAGCTTGACCATTTCCAATGTCGTTTCACCACCCTCACTATTTTCCCATGCATCTTGAACCACCTTAGTGCAGTCATCCCACAATAGCCTTGCCTCTTCGAATTTGAAGCGACGTTTCCCTCTATCATTCCGTCTCGGAGCTACATGGTTCTGGAGGATCAATGGAAGATGGTCCGAAGCATATGAAATAATGTGCATGATAGTAGTTTTGGGAAATTTTGACTTCCATGCTTCATTAGCCACAACCCTGTCTAGGCATTCCCTAGTATTGGCAGCCCCGGGTCTCCTATTATTCCATATGTAAGGGTAACCAATAAACCCTAGGTTAGCAAGATGACATAGTTCCAAAGCTTCTCGAAATGCATTAAGTTGTTGGGGTGGAGCTAGTTTGCAACTTAACTTTTCCGTCGAACTCAACATCTCATTAAAATCCCCAATACACATCCAAACACCATCAATGTATGAGTAGATATGGGAAAGAAGGATCCAAGACTTGAAACAATCTTTTGTCTCTGGCCAACCATAAAATCCGATAAGTAACCATCTAAACCCATCACTCTTGGTCACCTAAGTAGAAATTTGGTTTTCCGAAAATTTAAAGACTTCCAACCTTATATCTTCCTTCCATAGCATAGCAAGTCCGCCACCCAACCCCGGTTTTTGGACAACAAAACGATTCTTGTAAGGTAGCTCACTACACCACTATTTAATGCCTTCAATTTCAAGCGAGTTTCTATAAGGAAACAAATTTCGGGAGCTTGGTCCTTCACTATTTTGTGAAGACTACAAACTGTCCAAGGGTTCCCATGCCCTTGGCAGTTCCAACTTAGAAGTTTCATTGCTCTCAACAAAGGTGGTCCTCCACCCCCGCTGATATGTATATAGCGTTACCAACTTCCCCATCTACCTTTGAGCATTTGTGAGACGTAGGTTCAATGTCTCTATTGCATTCTTCATTCAGGACATCTCTCATTCGTCTTTTACCCATCATGGGCTTAATAATAATACTAGCTAAATTTGGTGGCCCAACCTCCATTCTATTAAACCTAGTCCACGTACATTTTGGCCTATTGGGCTTTAACTCCTTGTGGCCCAAGACTGAGTTAGTTGTGCTTGGCACAACATTCGACTCATCATTCAAATTTGGATGCAAATCTCCACCTGGCGGTAATTTTGGCACAGGTTTATCCACGTTTGAATTTTGGGCTGCATTATCCTCCGAGAGTTTTTCTTGAATTTCAGGAACATTCCCTCCAAACCTGTGGCTTCCATTCTGGGATTTTTAGCTTTACCTAGAGTTTGGTGCCCTAGCCACCGCCGTCGCCGCTTCTTGCAACTCATTGCCTTCTGTGGCTTGGACATCAGTTCTACCCATTGACTCGGCCCTCAATGGACTATCCTTACCCCGACGTGGTGGGAATTTATTTCGTCTAGTATCTGCTTTCAACCAATCCCTATATTGGTATTCATTAGGAGTAGCCTTCTTTGACGCTGCAAAATGCACAGGGCAGTGGTGGAGATCATGACCAAGGACCCCATAGTAATGACAAAAAACCGACAGCCTTTCGTACTTATACATAACCCAGTGACGGTTGCCATCCGACCCCAATAGGAAACCGCCTCTTCGAAGTGGTTTGCAGATAGGAAGGGCAACCCTAATTCTCAGGAAAAAATTCTGACCATCTGTGCACCGTCTGCGCTCCATATCCTCTACCACCCCCATATTATTCTCCACCTCCGTCGCCTCGTTTAGGGGCATCATATCGAAAGGCACCCCCTAGATTTGGACCTACAATGAAGCATGCTTCATAACTACATTGTTTGCACTCATACCCATCCTCTATCAAGTGAGCATTAAAAGTTGATTGTCGAATGTCCACGGGCCACCCTACAAGATCCATTCAAGTTCATACTCTAATTGAAACTTGAATTGGAATAGGTTAATGCCCACCTCAGAAATCTGCAATTCCATGTCGAGACCCCACACACACCACAACATGTTTTTTTGCTGCCTTCCTATAAAAAGGTTTGCACGTTAAGAACTTCCCTATCAAACTCAGTGCGTAGCCATCAATCTCGTCCATCCTTCCCTCATCGGAGACCTGTATATCTTCTTCCTCTTCTGACGTTAGCTTCAGACTGACCATGCTTTTAATCACATCCTCAACCATAGTTTCAACTTTAGTCACTTAGTAACATAGAATTTTGCAAAGGTAAGAGAAAAGGTACAAGGAGGGTTGAGAGGTTAAAGAAACCCTTGGAGTCACCAAGGGAGGCAAGGCTAGTTTTCACGAGAGAGAGAGCTCCTACAAGAGGAGAGCATGCCTCTTAAATTTTTAAATTTTCTTTTATATTATATATATATATATATATATATATATATTTATATATATATATATATATAAATTGTTGAAAACTTTAAAATTTTAGCCTACAAAGGAACTCTCAAAATGTTTGAGTTAGTCCAATAATAGTCTTAATATGTGTGTGTGTGTGTGTGTGTCTATTGATTTAGTAATTATAGAGAAGAGGTAGTTTTTGTTTTCTCAATTTGATTTTTATTATAAAATTTTTAATTTTATGTATTGAAGCTTTGGATAATTCATGTCCTTAAAGAGTTCGGTAATTATATTGAGTTTATTTATTAGCTTTAATAGACAATTTTATAAATTTTAAGAATTTCACTATAAATATGGTAAAAGATGAATTTTATTTTATGAAAAATATTAAGCATATTTTATTTATAAGAAATACTAAGTTCTTTTTGTTGATATTTTAGTACATGTGTAACATCTAACTAGACAACTTTTTTGTCATTGGAGTTGCAAAGATGATAACTTCTTCTAAAATTACATAACGTGTGTATATATATATTCACACACCCACACACACTACTAGCCTCTACACACAACACATTGCGTGTGCTTAGAGGTTCTTCTATGGTGAAAAATTTGGTGGAGCAATATCTTTTGTTTGCCACTCCAATTTCTTTCTAGCGGTATTTGCCATTAACCTATTTTCACATTGCAAAATGTGCTACTTTCGTGTTACAAATAGGAACTTTATAGTGTATACAACATTGTGATAACATAAATACAAATCAAGCATATGCTTGTCAAAGGTTTCACAGATTCTGAACTCTTCTTTTTTGTAGCTGATGGTTCTTGAATCTTGAATGATACAATCTTGAGCAATGTCTAACACTTAATCTAGACATGTTTTTGTTTTCAGTTTGCCAACATACATAAATTTTGAATCTAATCATTTAATCTAAATATTTAGAACCTAACAATCATCCCCTTTGGTAATCCGTGACAAAACACACATAAAAATGAATTGCTCAAATCAAGAACTAACCCAATTACAAAATATCGCCCTGATACAATTCTATCACAATCTACTATCTATCATTGCTAAAATAGGCAACAGTTGCTGGAAGAATTAACCTGTAAATTCCTAAAACACCGAAACAAACCATAAACACGTGTGAAAAATACAGTATAAACCAAAAACTGAACTTGATTTCACAAAACATAGATAAGAATCAGATATCAAATGAAAAACATCATTAGTACCATCAATATCATCAATGTATCAAAAATACGTATCAAGTTAGTGAAATAAGAGTAAAAGATAATAAATATAAAGACATAAACATACAAAACAACAAAATAAACAACTCATATCAACAACTTATCAAAAACTCTCATCTAATCTCATCTAAACTCATCTAAATATAAAACACATCTCCCCCTAAGTACAAGAACATCTACACCCTCTTTTTGTTACATATTGCCAAAGACAATCATCAATGAACAGAGGGTGGAGGAGGTGGAAAAGCACTCCTATACTTAGAAAAGTTAGCTCTCAAGTTAGTAACATCCAAAATGAGCTCATCCAAAAGCTGTCTATAAGCCTCCTAAGTAGTAATAAATGTCTCCATCATAGTACAAAGAGAGAGAGAAGGAGTGCAAGAAATAGTAGGCTCAACATTGCTTGTGTCAATATCAACCTCATCCACATCATCATCAGCAATAGGAGTAGTAGGATTAAAATGAATCTCCTTAGCAAGTGGATCCTCAGTGGTAGAGATCCCTTGGATGAACCAACACTTGGCTCAACCGTCTTCTTTTATGCATACCGCTATTTAAGAAAAGAAGATCCTATGGGTGCTATGAGATGAACGGAGTCAGAGGCTGGAAAATCCTCAAGCTCTAGGTATGCTAAGATCCTACTAATGAAAACAGGGAAGAAAAGACGATGCTTCCTAGACTTTCTCCTATATGCCTCAACGATGGTTTGAATAAGAAGAGATGGAAAACAGATAGAACCATCAGTACTAAGAGCATACATAAAGACAGATCTATCAATAGGAATAGTATGCACATGAGATATAGGAAAGATATTGTGACATGCTATCCTAAAAGACATATAATTGAACTCAGTTAACTCGCGAGAGTTTAGTCTTGGCTCATTACCCCAAGTGACAGTACTTCCAAAAAGAAGTGTCATAACATCATCAATAGGAGGAGTCTCGGTGTATGGATAAGTAGGTCTAGACACAAGAAGACATTAAGAGCTTCAGAATCTATTTTCTTAGTTATCCGAAATTCATCACCTCGAATCAAGCAGTCAAAATGTGACCACTGAATGAATTAGACTGAATAGAGAGATTCGAGTAGAATTCTCTAATCAAAGCAGCAAGAGGGGGTACAAGATCATGACAAAGAGACAAACAACCTCTAGACTCTAGACATCTATGCACAGAACGATCTAGTTCATCAAGATTTACTTGTCTTTTACCCCAAATAGACCTATACTTAACCAAGGAATCAAACTTTTGAAAGTTTTGAAGAATGTGAAACCTAACTTGGTCAAAATCTTCAACTTCGTCAGAAGATGACCCAGAAACTCTTTTAGCTTTGGTCTTAATGTTTCTAGATTTCTTAGGGGCCATTACTAGGATCTAAGGAATTGGAAACAAGAAGAAAACAAAACAAAAAAACCAAGGGCAAACTGCATTAGAGAGATACACAAGATGTATATATGCAATCTTGAAAAAGTACATGATGCATGTAGCATATACTCACATGATGCATGAACTAATGCATTGAGATATTCAATTTTTCATAATTTTGAAAAATTAACCCAGAAAATCAAGTTTTATGTAAAATTCCCATATTTCGAAGAACATAAACCCTCATTTTTCAAATATCACATGAATTGAACAATTAATCATCACAACAGTTATAAAACAAGTTATAAACAATCAACAAATCAAATACAAGAGTTAATTTTAGTCAATTTCAATCAATTGAACAAAAACCCCAAATTCTCAAGAACACATGAACCATAATTTTGAATTTTTTCATGAATCATGAAAATTTTGAAATTAAAACATAGGAATCATGTTTATATCATGCATGAACAAAAACCCATTGAATAAACTAACTCAAAACACCCAAAAACATCAAAATCCCTAAATTCTTAAGTTCGAAAATTTTGATTAAAAATGAATGATTATGCATAAAATGTTTGTAATTTGCTCAAAAAGAAAGGGTAAAAGAGTCATACCTTGAATGTAGAAGAAAACCCTTGAAGCATTTGACACAAAAAGACAAAAAAAAAAAAAAAAAAAAAAAAAAAAAAAAAAAATCTAAGATGAGGGATCGAGAGCAATTGAAGAGAATGAGAGAATGAGACAAAACTAATATGTCAAGCCCTTACAAATTCGAAATATTCGAATCTCGATCAATCGAGAGGAATTAAGCAATAATCGAAGGGATAATTGAAACAGATTGCGACTGGTTGAGTAGGAATCGAACAAGAATTGAAAGAGGCGGAGAGTTTTGGCCTAAAAACTGGACTTTTTTGATCGGTCAAGAATTAGATTCAATCGATCGAATAAGCAAAAAACTGAATGAAAAACTTGAAATTTTTGCAGCAAAACAGCTAAAAACTTCTTTTCATTATATGAAATGCATATGAATAATTTTAAAAGTTTTCAAAAACGTATTTCACTCAAGTTTTCTCCTTTGTTTTAAACCCAATCCCAAAAAATATTAAACATCACGTAATGAATAATCTCAGATGGCCATATTAGTTAACACATAACCGCATCTACTACGTTTAGCAAAGATTTGCGTGTAGTGTGTGCAATAGTAAGTGTACAAGATACAGAAAATGTGATATGTTGATAGTATTCAACCAAAGTATCTACATCATCAATCACATATATTTGAAAGTGACTATCACCTAAGGAGTTACATCATATAAATCTCACAACTCCTAGAAAACACGCTTGCAATCATTTAAAAGCATTTTTTTTCCCTTTTTCTTTTCTTTTTATTTTGATGCAAATATTTATTTAAACTTTTCTTTTTCATATTTGAGAATAAAACCTCATATAATTTTGTTGTGCAAGTGCTACACCTTACTGAGCATGGCTTTTATGATTTGCACATAAGTGTTCATGATTGACGAGTAATAGAGGTGAGATTGTTATTTATGCATTTCTCCTAGGATTTTCTAGTCCTTACGATCAAAAGAATGTGAAATCAAAAACAAGATCATTTGTTTAAAAGCTATAAACAACTCATACAATCCAGCACTACATACCACAAACTACCAAAGTACAAAAAAATAGCTCATCAAAGCTAAAACAAGGTACATAGTCATGAAATGTGAATTTCATTGGCCAACCTCAATTACACACTAAGTGGTGTGTAATACAAAAATCTTTTTGTATTCTTTTTTAATCTTTTGAAAAAAAAAAAAAAACAATATCCTAAACAACCTAGAATGAAATGCATGAATGAAATGCAGAAAAACAAAATCCGAAGCAAAAACATTTTGTCCAAAGGATAGAGAGATAACGCACAAGGACCATGTTAGATAGACTCATTGATGTTGAGCCTTTTGCATCCACATTTTCTTAATTGTAGACCTAGAGTTGGAGTTTCTAGACACATGAGAGTTCTGACCAACTCTAGCATTGGCATAGAGATTAAGAGCCTTTACCAATTCATGAATAGGATCTTGTGCTTTTGGCACAGACACTTTTCATTTAGTTGCTTGCTTGTTAGCTTGCAACTTGAAGCAATTTGGATGAGTATGTCTAGCTCCACCATAGAAGTGACAAAACCACTAAGCTTTGTGTTGTTTCTTACCTCCAAGATGAGTAGGTTTCTTGGGTTTTGATTCACTAATCTACCTTAGTCTTCCTAGTAGCTAGGACCTCTTCCTTAGGAACCCTAACTTCTAGTTTAGGCATATATACTACATGGACAAATTATGTAGGAGTCACCTTAAAAGAGATAACACTCTCAACAAACCCTAAACCTGTTTTATCAAAACCACGCTTTTGAACACTCAACATGTTATCAAGTTTCGAAGTAGAAGACCTTTCAATTTTTTCTCTAGCAACAAGCAATTCAAATGCTAAACTTTTCACGTTTTCAATCAAAGATATGTTCTCAATCTTAATAGAAGTTATGAGTTTATTAGCATCAAACAGATTAACTAACAGATATTTCTTTTCTTGCTCAAGAGTGTATCTTTTTCAAACTTAGGTCAACATTCAAGGCATCCTTTGCTGCAATATTGCAAAGCTTGTTATAAGCCTCTTGCAAGTCAACATTCTTAGAGAGTTCCCCATCCAAAGGGTTCTCGTCAGCAGTTTCAGTTTCACATATTACAGCAGTAGCAGTAAAAGTCATGAAATTGCCTTCTTGATCACTTTCTAACTCGTGATCGGAAAATTCATCATCACTAAGAGTAACAGCCATTGCTTTACCCATTGACTTTAAATATGTGGGACATTTAGACCTCACATGTCCATACTCTTAACAACCAAAACATTGTGGACCTAAAGAATTGTTAGAAGATTGAACAACTTTATCTTTTGGTCTTCCAGTAGTGTTATTTTTAGTTGTTTCATTCTTTTTCACATTCTTAGGATCAACATTTTTTTGATTTCTTGCCCTTCTATTATTGTTTCTTAGAAAATTTCTAATGTTTTTGGCAAGATAGGCAATCTTAGTAGATGATATCTCATCATCAAATCCACAAATGTCTACATCATCTACAGATTTCAAGGCCATAGATTTAGACTTGCTAGCCTTAGGTAGGTCAAACTTATAGGATTTGTCACAACCCAAACCTGTACTTCAAAGTTTAGAGCATGACCGGCATGTTAATATCAAGTTTACCTCAATATTAACATGAACCAACCTAAACTGAAGGTACTTATCAAGAATTGTTTCTTGAATTCCTGGTTATTTTCTTACATAAAAGCCACAATATACAAAAATGATGGAAACCTTGAAATTTCATTTCCTTTGAACTTGGAAAATTACCACCTGGCTGAAACTTAAGGTATTTATGTAAATATTACCTAGCTAAACGTTCAGCAAAACTCTTATTACAAACCTAACCCCAAAGACATACAACTGGGGTTCAAAACAAACTAAAATATTGAATTACATTTGTGCTCAGGGATCAAGTACATCTTGATTCCTCCTATACAACAAAAGAGCTAAACTGCTATACAACAAAAGCTCTACATTCTAACAAACAAGAATCACAAAATCATTGCCACCTCTAATACTCTTGCTGCTTCTAGGAAGAACCTGTGCACTAAAATATAATAGGGCGAGCTGCGAAGCCCAGTAAGGTTTTAAGCTCCATGGGCCTTTAATAAGAATGCATGTAAATCAAATATTTTATGGATATGCCAGCTTTGATAAAATAGCCTTCATACTGTTCATATTGTTCTTAAAATAACTTATGGGCTTTTAGATGAAAATACTTCATTTTCCTTTATATAATAATAAAAGGACATAATAAGGAACTTAAACATAATTCAGTAATCTTATTTTTGAATAGACTATCAAATACTTTATCATAACTTCTCATTAGACTTATAACACATTCAATATACCTTTCTTATC
This sequence comes from Quercus berberidifolia, assembly GCA_028535905.1. Taxonomy (NCBI): domain Eukaryota; kingdom Viridiplantae; phylum Streptophyta; class Magnoliopsida; order Fagales; family Fagaceae; genus Quercus; species Quercus berberidifolia. The sequence continues at coordinate 8,364,249 of JAPQVW010000003.1, read as the reverse complement.
ATCATAATTTTCTTATAATTTCCAAACAACTTAATAGCTCATTTGTAATACATATTAGTTAATCCAATTGTAAGTCTGTCACAACTTTGGGAGGCTTGCAGCATAGAGTGCTAGGCATCCAACATTCCCCACAATGCTAGGTAATTCCGAAATCATATCATAATACATATTTTCAACCATGGGGGTAGGTTGACATCCTCCATAAGTTGGCTATTACCAACAAGGGCGGGTACAGCAGAGTCAGTTCCACTTTTAATAGCCAATTAGAATTTCCATGGAAATACTAGTACTATAACCCCTACTAACTGAGTTCAGATCATAATAATGGAATAACTAAAAACTATATTTTTCTGATAACTTTGCTTTTACATAAATATTTCACAACAGTAGCATATCCACTTCATTCTTAAATATTATATTTGTGATATAAATAATAGCATCAATATGCTAAAATTATTATGTATATAAGATTGAACAACTCACGAACACATATTTTAATTAAATCATGCATATATGTAATATCTCTAATTAAAACTCATAGGACTGAAGAGATCCTACAAGCTAAACAACAAAGATGGAGTCCACATCCTTGCTTTCAGTAATGGCAGTCACTTTGGGTCTAAAGTTCTCAGTCAAGTATCTAAGTATCTTCCTAATAATCTTAGGTTAATCATAGATTTCACCCAAATTATAATCAGAGTTAACAATATCATTAAGTTTAGCATAGAATTCATCAAAACATTCATCATCAGACATTCTAATTCTTTCAAATATGGTAGTTAACTATTGCAATTTATTAATCTTAACTGCCTTTGTGCATTCATGCACAGTATGAGCAACCTTAACATTTGAGATTCTCTTGAATTCCTCCATAGAAACAGCATTAAAAATAGCATTCATGGCTTTCATATTAAAAGTAGCTACCTTTTTTAAGAAGTTGACCACTCACTTACCGGAGTAGTAAGTTTCTCACATCCGTATTCAACGGAGTTCCAAACTCTCTCATCAATAGATTTCAGGAATGCTTTCATCCTTACTTTCCAGTAGGCATAGTTGTTCCCATCAAAGTGAGGTGGGATCACAAGAGAGTGACTGTGTTTCATGACAACAGGGGTCAAGGATCAACTCTTAGATCAAAAGATCTAAAAACAAGAGCTAACCTGCGCTAATACCACTTGTACATTTTTAGACCCCTTAGCACAAGTTGTTTAACCTAGTTATTTAGTCAAGTGATTACTTAGATAAATTATTCAGTTTTAGGTTAACACAATAAAATCATATCATGTAAATAAAGTGGAAGTATAAAGAACACAACGATATGATAACTCAAAAAAACCAAACCGGTAAAAAACCTGAGGAGGATTTAACCTAACTATCCTTAAGGTAAAACATATCCACTATGAAAGAATTGAAGTTTGTACAATAAGACTTAGACCACTAACATCCTATTGCTACCTCAAGTACAAAACTTACTACCACGACCACGTGACAGTTCCGAGTCCACGGACTACTTCTTTCCTTGATCCACTGCAACCACAAGTTCTCCTACTTCTAACTTTGAGACTCCATTCAAAGGTTTCAGATCTTCTTTAAGTTCTTTGTGCAGCAACTGAACAGATCATCAAGCTCTTAACATGAATCTTGATCTTGATAACCCTAAGTATGTGTTTGAAGGTAAGCACCTCTAGATCTCACAAAAGATTCAACACATAACCATCAAAGTCTTCTAAAATGTAACTAGGGTTTTTCCTTTTATACTTGGAGTAAAACATAAAACCCTACATGTCAAACTGTGCTTGGGCTGAATTGGAAATTCTACAAAAAAAAAATCTGCATGTGGTTCGATTGATCAGTATAATTTTCGATCAATCGAGCCTTGTAGATTTAGTCCAATAAATTCTGCAATCAATCGATTCCACTTTTACCAGTAAACACACTTTGAGCAAGCCTAAACCTAGACTTAATGTTTTGATCATGATTTACCAACAAATTACAAATTGAAGTTCTAATACATTAGTTCCTAAAGTTTTAGAACCTAACAAGGATGTTTAAGTAGGCACCAAGATTCAGATAGTTTAGAAGTATCAGGGTTCCATAGAAATGATTGATTTTGGTAGGAGAGTTTGCTAATTGCTATTCGTCTTTGTCTCTTTTTAAAGTAACCATATGTAATTCAGACGTAGGACACAATTTACTATTTAATTATTGTAATTAATTAATTTTGGTATTTAATTTGTAAATTTCATTATTTTAGATTTAGGGTTATTATTTCCTTGTTTTAAGGTGCTTTTAATGTTTTTTAGGTCAAATTTGGTTTATGTTATGGTTAGATATTAATTAGGAGTTATTTTATAATATATTTTCTTATCTGTCAAGCTTTACGGAGCATTTAAATAGGCCAATATGCCTGCAAACGTTTTTTAGTATTATTGATATTAATAAAAATTCATACTTTTGCCTATTGTGTCTCTAGTGGATTCCAGAACCCTTTCTCATTTTGGATTCAAGGAACCCTCGTGGATTCAAGGAACCCTCGTGGATTCGAGGTTATTTTCAAAAGCAAAAATATTTTGTTTCTTGTTTTCGAGAATTGGACATGTTATACTTCTTGATACTTCTGCATCCCGCATCAGTTGGTATCAGAGCCTTGACTTATCCTAGTCTGGTGGTTGACATATGAAACAGTAGTAATTTCAGTGACAAAAAACTTAGCAAGTATTACATGATGTACAACTAGCTCACATATATCTTTGCTAGGATGTTGTCATTGGTGCATGCAAACAATAAGGATAACTATCACGGAGACATAACTCACGGGCAACCTATTGGTTAGAAAATGTCATATAGGCCTTATAAATTAAATTGCAAGTTTTAATTGTTATTTTTGTAAAGAATATTTTCTTGATGGGCTACTGGATCTAGAGGATTTATTTGACTATAAGAATATTTATGATGAGAGAAAAGTTGAACTTGTTTTGTATAAACTTAGAAAGTATGTCTTACGTTGGTGGAACGAATGCAATTTGATAGACTCATACGAGGTAAAAACAAAATTCATTCATGGCCAAGGATGAAAAAGATTCTTGCTATCAGATTTTATCCTTTGGATTGTGATAAACTTTTGTCGTATATGAAACAAAATTATTATTGGCCAAGAAGTTCACATTTGAATTATTTTTAAAAGCCATATAGAGATTTTTGAGGAAATTGATGAAGGCCTTATTATAGAAGAACTTGAAATCAAGATTGTGAAGGAGATTAATGAAGACCCTATTATAGAGAAATATATTGAGGTAGAGATAGTAGAGACCATTAAACAAGAAATTATAGAGGAAGTTGTCAACAATCTCGATGAAGTCAAGTTAGACAATTGCAACGTTCAAGCTTCTATTATTTTGGTAAGAGACAAGGAAACAAAGTTTATTGATTTTATTGAGGTTGATAGATTTGATTCAATTGTCAGTTCTTATTTAGTAAATCTTTACAATTACATGAAGACAAAGGAAAAAGAAATTCAAATTGATTTGTTTATTCCATTGATGAGTTGCAAGTATGGAGAGAAGATTAAGGGGCTCAAGCATTCAAATTATTTGTCTAAATTTGTAAATGTTTTTCAATATTATTGATATTGATAAAAATTCAAACTTTTTATATTGTTTTTCTAGTGGATTCCAAACCCCTTTCTTCCTGTGGATTCAAGGACCCTTGTAGATTCAAGGAACCTAGCAAGTATTACGTGACGTACAGCTAGCACTCACAAATATCTTTGCTAAGTTGCCGTTGTTGGAGTATAGAAACAATAGGGATAACTGTTGCAGAGACATAAGTCACAGCCAACCTATTGGTAATTGGTAAGCAAATTTCATATAGGCCTTATAAAATAATTGCAAGTTTTAATGGTTATTTTTATAAAGAATGTTTTTTTTGATTGGTTACTTGATCTAAAAGATTTATTTGATTATAAGAATATTTGTAATGAGAGAAAAGTTGAACTGGCTTTGTTTAAACTTAGAAAGTATGTCTTACGTTGGTGGGAACAAATGCAGTTTGATAGACTCATACGAGGTAAAAACAAAATTCGCTCACGGCCAAGGATGAAAAAGATGCTTGCTATTAGAATTTATCCTTTGGATTGTGATGAACTTTTGTCGTATACAAAACAAGATTATTATTGGCCAAGAAGTTCACGCTTGAATTATTTTTAAAAGCCATATATTCCACCATTAAGAGAAGAATTACATGTTGAAGAAAATATTTTTCTTGAAGAATATGCAGAAGTCAAAGAAGAAAATATTGAAATTTTTTAGGAAATTAATGAAGGCCTTGTTATAGAAGAAGAACTTGAAATCAAGATTGTGGAGGAGATTAATGAAGACCCTATTATAGAGAAAGATCTTGAGGTCGAGATTGTAAAGACCATTAAAAAAGAAATTGTAGAGGAAGTTGTCAACGATCTCGAGGAAGTCAAGTTAGATGATTGCAACGTTCAAGCTCCTATTATTTTGGTGGGAGACACCGAAACAAAGTTTATTTTTTTAATGGGGTTGATAGATTTGATTTTGGTTCTTATTTGGTAAATCACTACAATTACATGAAGACAAAGGAAAAAGAAATTCAAGTTGATTTTTTTTTATTCCATTGATAAGTTGCAAGTATGGAAAAAAGATCAAGGGGCTTAAGCATTCGAAGTATTTGTCTAAGTCCATAAATGCTTTTCAATATTATTGATATTAATAAAAATTCATTCTTTTTCTATTGTCTTTCTAGTGAATTCCAGAACCCTCTCTCCTTGTGGATTCAAGAAACTCTCATGGATTCAAGGTTATTTTCATAAACAAATGTGTTTTATTTCTTGTTTTCTACAAGTAGACGTGTTCTACTTCTTGATGCTTTCGCATCCCGCATCAAATTACCCCAAAAAAAAAGTAACCAAAAGATGATTGAAAATATTTGAATTCAAATAGAAAACAAACTTTTCAAATTGAGAACAGATGATATGTAGTTAAAGGGGTTTGAATTCTAACGTGTGGCGAGATAAACATGGGTTAATGGGTTTTGGCTTGTCATCCTTTATCCTCGAAGGCAACTCTAAGATTGTGATTAAGACCCTCGTAAGTGATGATGATTCCTTCTCCCTTTTTGGTCATATCCTTGCCGCGGCCAAAGCCACCACAAAAACCAGCTGCTACATTCCTTTTCTCATGTTCGTAGGCTTGGTAATTCTATTACTCATAACCTAGCTAAACATGTTAGACATGTTAGAGGTTTTTTGGTGTGGATGGAGGATGTTCCTCCACAACTCCAAGCAGTACTTTCAACCGATTTCAACTAATTTTTCTTAAGAAAGTCATGTTCTTTCTCAAAAAATGTTATAACTAGTCTATACTACTATTAAAGAGGCTTCATCTGTTTGAGATCCTCAATTTAGATACTCTTAAATTCATAAGTTTGTAAAACATAAATAATAGGGTTATACAAATAAAATTACTGATTTAAAAACTCTAAAATTTTAACTAAATTTTAAATAAATAAAAAAACAGTTTTTTCTCTCACATCCTTATTTTTCTCTCACGTTAGTAGTCAAACACTAATTCAACTTCTTTTTCTTTTTAGAAAATAATAATAATAAAACTGCGTTTTTTTCCCACAAACGTACTTTAAAAAAAATTTATTTACTCTAATTGCCTAAATGAAATGGCCTCAAGTTTTTTATCACTAAACCTTTTTCTCTCACTTCCATATTTCTCTCTCACTAAACCTTTTTTTCTAATATAACTTCTTTTAAAAAGATAAAAATAAAACCACTTTTTTTCTCCCACAAATATACTCTTCTTTTTTTTAATTGACAAAATGAAATGGCAGCAAGTTTTCATCGCTAAACGGCTTAATAAATTTTAAAAATTTTGACACGTCTTTTTTTTCTAAAAATTAGCATACATTATCTCTAGTTAGGTATATTTCACACATGTTTTACAAATATTTTTAGTTTCAATGAACAGCCTTTTGGATTACCTCAACTTTTTGCTCACTTGATCACCATCTCAAATTTCAAAAAGGTTTGTTTCCTTTGACATTGTTGAAATTATTAATTTGTTAGTTTGCATATTTCTGCTTTTGTAATTCTTTACAAATTTCACTTAAAAAAAAAAAAATCCTCTTTTTTATCTCTTTTTCAACTCTATTTCCACAGTTCCTTTGATCTCCACAATTTTTTTTTCTCACTTCATCACTATCTTTCTTGAAAGCTCGAAATTGTGTGAAAACACATGAGCTGTTTAGACCCCCCAAATAAAAATTACAGCTCGGTTGATTTTACTCTAACTTAAACTAATTGCGGAATAGTGTAAATGCGAGCGAACAAACAAGATAACTACTCTAAGCCATATTCATCAAATCACAGCAATATAATGAAAGCTAAAAGAGTAGGGAAGAAGAATGCAAACATAAGATAACATGCCGATGTGTTATCAAAGAGAAAACTGAAGAACTCGGCGAAAAACCTCTTCGCTGCCCTCCAAGTGGTAAATCGATCCACTAGAGAATAAGTTTGAGTACACGAATAACAAAAGACCTTCCAAGCCTAGTCTACCCCATTTACTCGAGCCCTCCAAGCTCCTGCTACCAACTAACTTCGCCAAGCCTCATCTTCTCTAGCTCTCCGAATCACACAATTCAGTTCGATTGCATCCACCAAAAAAATGGCTTCTTCCAATGCTTCCTAGCAGCACCAAAACCTCACTTTATACTCGGGATGGGTGTGGTAAGTGTTTGGGCTATCAACCTCACAAGGATTTGGATATGGAGAGGTAGGAGTTGAGGAAAACCGTAATGGATTGTAAAGAGAATTGTGGGTATGACAATCTCTCTTTCTCAAAGGTAATGGTTAGGGTTTTCTCTCTGAAAAACACTTCCCTCAATATGTGGGTAATGTGGGTATATATAGTGTGGGTAGAGATAAGGTGTATCAGATATGACAAAATAGCAAAACAGAATGTTTCGTGGGTATCTCGTGGGAAGGTCTTACCTGCGAGACACTCACGAAAACCAATTGTCACCATCTATCATGACTCTTCACATTCCAGTCATGTGCTGAGCACATGCTTCACTTCGCGGGAAGGCTACTTAGGAGCTACCCGCGAAAACTTCTTTGATCTTTAATTTGCCTTGAGTCTTCACACGCTCTCTCATACACAACCCTTACAATGAAATCCCACATAAAATACAGGGTACAAAAGATTAAACATAATTACAATCAAATTTGGAACGGAATTAAAGCCAACACAAAATAGTTGTAAATCACATCTTTACAATCTCCCCCTTTGGCTATTCCGTGACAAAACCCCTAAAACAGAATCTAGACTTAAACGTGAGTTTGGGAACAGTGGAAAAAATCACTCACACCTAATCAAGAAGTTGTGAAGCACTTGCATGGATATACCTGTAACCTAAAACACTCGCACACAAACAAACTGAATACACGGTACGTATATGAACAAGTAAAGTGCGATGAAGGTGTTAAACACTATATAAACAGTTAAGCATATCTTGATCAAATGGGGTTAGTAATTAAAAAATGACTACAATGAACATTTAGCTAGTAAATGATCATTCGGACACACAATGCAATTAAGGGCAACGCAACAATCAATTGCATGTCCAACACACAACCAATGCGAAATAAACGAAGTATTTGCATCAACGAGACAAGATCCAACAAGGGCATAAGTGTGTAGTACTAAAGATAATGCAACAAAAGATAAAAGTACTTAAAAACACTACAAAGCAAGGATATGAAACACAAACTACTGAAATTAAACTGAAAGTTTTAAACCAAAGTACTTAAAGCTTTAAAAGAAAGCAATGTAAATATCCAAAAGTTATAAAGACTATAAAAGTAAACACAAAATGAACTATAAACATGACTAGCCCTCAAAAACTAATCATTTGTAAACTAGACTAGCCAAACAATAGTTAGACTATCCAAAAGTATGTGTGTATGTGTCAGCTTTCTCCTTTTGAGCTCACAAAACTCCCCCTTTCAAAATGCACACTTCCCTTCTTGTGATGCTCTCCCTCTACTATATGCTATCGTCTAATCTGTACATTGACTTGCTCTCCCTCTTTTTGGCACGAATAGCTAAAGGCTCTCCTCTAGTTTGTGTTGAATAGCATCTAACTGTGTCTCAATGGTTGTGAGACGCATTTGAACCTGGTTGTTGGTGGAGTATATGACATTGGCAAGTCCTAAAATACAATTATGCAAACCCTCAACCGAAATAGTCAACTTGTCAACATGAGAGCTAGATTGTCCAGGCTGAGTGCTAGAGTCTGCAGCTCAGGAGTGTGAGGAGATGTAGTCTCGGTATGCCTAGAGGTAGTGTGAGCAGCTAAGCCAGGACCGGAAGGAGTGGCATGAGGGAAAGATTCACTCTTTGGTATTTTGGACGGATTTTGCTTTTCTTATTCTGCAGAAGAGTGACTTTTGCTCATTAGAAGAGACACCGTGGATATTGGGTGTTGACGAACTAGGATCGTTCCATCTCTTGGAGGACGAAAAACTTTAAGTTCCATTATTTTCATGATAAGACAACAGAAAGGAAGACATGTTCGTGTTGCTGTTCGTGCTGTTATTTTCTCCATTGTCTGGAAAATGCGGGCACAAATATCAATTGGAACTCCTGTGATAAGATCACATAAGAATTGTGCTCTTCCAAGATTGATGAATCCAGTGTTAGACAGTGGATAAAGATTGGAGAACATGATCAAGGTGAGAGTTTTTAGTTCAAGTTCAAACTTTGCAGTTCCAATGGACGTACCTTTGGCTGAAAACTCATGATCAGGTCCAAGAATTTGAAGAATATTTGTCACTAGAGGAAGTCTGTCATCATATGGAGAGATGTCCATATTATCCGGTTGATTGATTCGAAGGACTTTTGCAAGGTAATCCGGAGTGATGATAAATACCTTTCCTCTCACCCAACACTTTAGTTCAACTCTAGTGAATCTAGCATTTGAGTAGAACTCCTTAACTAATTCATCAATCGGATCCTCGAAGTTCCTAAATAGATTTGCCCAATCTTTTATCCTTAAAAATCCTAGGGATTAAAGTGGATCCCAGGGTATCAAACCGTACAATCCGTTCCACCATAGTAGGGGCATCCTTAAAAATTGTGGAGAAAGTATGAGAATCTAGGGGAGTCTTGAATCTCTCGTGGTTGGATTCATTGGACGAATGCCGAGTCCTTTTTCATACAGGTGATGACAAAAGGTCAATCACGGGTTCTTTACAGCGAAAGGAACGGTGATACATCTGCAAAAGCAGGCACATAACAGAGAAACAAGTGCAAAAACACAAAACACGAACACAAACTTGATTAGATCCAAGTTAGTCCATGAAATAAGCACAAAGTCCTAAAAAGAACAAAAACAATGTCACAAAAACATGTTATAAGTGCTAAAGCATGTAACATTATTAAAATGCCAAAAAATGACAAGTGTGCAAGTGTGTGCATGTGGTGTGCATATGTGATGCATGTGCAAGGCATGGCTAAGCACATTGGGGTCAAAGAGTGTAAAACACACAACCAACGATCAAAATATGATAAACAATTTCAATCATGGTAGTCCCCAAATTTTGGAACTCATTGGAGTCCAAAACAACACCAAAATGCCCAAATGGCATTTTATCAAACAATTGGTATGCACCTATAGAACTAACATGTGGGCAATGCATGAACATGAGTGAAAATTGCCACAAGGAGCCAACACAAACACAAACAAATCCAATAGGACAAAACCCCATCAAGAAATTGAAAAAATTTGCACAAAATTTAAAGTTCGCAACCTTTTTTCAAAAATACCCCAATTCAAGGAAAACCTAGAAATTTTCTACATAATCTAAGGAAATAAAGAGAAACGATTGTATGAACATACCTTAGAGATGATTTTGAAATGATTTGCACTTGAAATATGTAGGGTTTTTAAGAGAAATGAAGTTTTGGGTTGTTTGAGGCTTGTGGGGGACGAAGTGAGGGAAAACAAATAGATTTGAAAAACTGTCTACATCAGCATTTTAAAACTAAAAACACACGTTTTTTACGGATTAGCTTCTCGCGAAGTTACTCACAAAAAATGCCTCTGAAGCACAAAAATTTTTACTAGTAGACTTTACTTGTGAAACAGTCACAAGACAATCGAAGTCTCTGTCTGAATTTTGTGTTTTCATATTTTGCCTTAACCCATTTTCGCGAGAAGTACTTAGTCGCGAGCTTCTCGTGAAAATTCCTCTAAAGAAGTTTTTAATGAAAAACATGAAAAATGCAATTTGAAAAAAAACTCAAAACACGAAAGCATAAAAACACTTTCAAAAACATATAAAATACTCAAAAATCTTTTTGGGTTTGATTGACAAGTAATTGAGCATACACATCACATTTGAACATGTACAATCACACAAATGAAATAGGCATTCAATGAACAAAAGTCTTGTGTGTTGTGTGTGAATATCAAATGTGGAATAGTCCTTAGTCTAGAGAGAAGTTTCAATGATCAATTCAATCAAGTCATACACAGCTAGTACCAAGTTAAGTGGTCTATCTCAATTATAGAAATGAGCATATATGACTTCCCACAAGAAAATGGATACATATCTTTGAAGCTTTTCATTTGGCTTCTTTACAATTTATAATAGTTGATTATTTTTGAACAGTACATCTCATTTTGAGATCGGTGCCTGAAATTTTTGATATTTCAATATTGAGTAAGCCTTTAGCTTTTTGGGCACCATATATTTCAATACAAGTTGCTTTCCCTTTTTCCTAGTCAAATACTACTATGTGTGACAGCTTTTGTAGCTCATTATCTCTTTTCAAGATTTGATATTTGTTGAGCTATAATGCAAAAGCATAAAAAGTGTGGGAAGATATATAGGCACAAGTCTATGCATGTATTAAAACCATCAAGACTATTGACCAATCATTCATGACAAGCTGAAGATCGATTTACAACAGTCACACATAGATTTCAAGATTTTTCCCACAAAGATAGATGTGCATACATAATAAGCTAAGCTTGTAAATGCACTACACCATTAGTACGAAGGTACTAGACCAAACTCACATGTGATATACACAACACAAGCGATCAAACTTTTTAGAGATTTTTCAATTTTTATGGATTTTTTAATTTTTCAACACACTCAAAAACAAAACATGTAAAGTAAGATCAACAAAAACAACAAGTACAAACAACCTTGAAAAGAAACATGCCAAAATGTGAAACAAAAGGAAACAACCAATCAAAGTCACATCATATGGGAAGTATTGATGCATGGACATGGTCTAATGCTTATGCATGTGTACCCTTCTTCACCCACACGGCACGTGCGTTTGGAGTGATATCCCTAGAGGATTGAGTACTAGAGTTGTAATTCTCAAACCTTTGGTTGAAGCTTGCCAAACAGGAATTGATGGTATCTATCATCTTTATCACATCACCAAAGCCGAAATCAGCTTCTCGTCCTTTTGATTGCTTGGCGTTCCAATTCCCCTTTCCTTGTCCTCTTAGCCTTTGATGATCTGCTTTCTTCAATGCATGAAGTTTATAACAGTTAGGTCTTGTGTGTCCCCGAACTCCACAATGGTGGCAAAAGTGTTGAACTTGAGGAACTCTTTGAGACTTTGGAAGAGACTTCCCTTTAGTCTTGGGTTTGGCCACAAATGGATTTTGAGGTTTTGTCAAAACCTTTTGAGTAGTTCCATTTGGCTTCTTCTCTACTCTTACATTCTTAACATTAGTTGTTGCTACCATTGGTTCCTTAGCTTTAACAAATTTCATCTCCTTGGACACATTTGCACTTGAACTACTCTCTCCGAAATATCCTAATCCACTTTTGTCAGAGAAAGGCTTTTGATGTGCAACCACTTCATCAAGTTTCTTGGATGCAACGTGCTCTACTTTGGCATTAGCTTGAATCACTTCAAGCTCAAGAAACTTGATCTTGGAGTAGGCCTCGGTTAGTTCTCGATTTAACACCTCAACTTCACACTTCGCTTCCTTGTACCTCACAAGTATGCTCTTGTAATCTTGTTCAGCTTTCTTAATTTTTCAGATGGCTGCCTTAGCCACTCTAGCATACTCTCCAGTTTTCTCAAGAAGAGAATTATAAGATTCTTGCAATCCCTTGGTTCCTTCATCTTCATCATCAGATTCTTCCCCAATTCCAATAGACTTTACTTCAGTGTGCTCACTGAGTTCTTCCACTAGAAAGCTTAAGTCTTCTGATGAGTCCACAGGTGCAATAGCCATAAATGCGAAGTAATTTCCTTCTCCGTCACAATTTTCTTCCGAGTTAGAGTTTGAACCATCTAAGTCACTGAGGGTAGTTGCAAAGACTTTACCTTTTGTCTTCAAATAGGTGGGGCATTCTTTCTTCACATGCCCATGCCCTTTATACACAAAGCACGTGACCATTTCAGATGGTGAAGAATCTCTTGAATCCTTCTTCTTGAAGTCTTTCTTGAACTTTGAAAATTTGCCCTTCTTAAAATACTTTCCATCTCTTTTGAACTTTAGGAACTTACGAAAGTTCTTAGCAAGATACGCCACATCTCTTTCAACCTCATCCTCATCCAAGGAGTCTTGAGCTTCCAATCTCTCATTTAAGGTTTTGAGAGTAAGAGATTTGCTCTTCCTTTGAGATGGTAGAGATAGCTCATAGGTTTGAAGAGAGCCGATGAGTTCTTGAATTTTAATCTCATCAAGATCTTTGCTCTCTTCGATGGCAGTGACCTTTGCACGGAAACTCTATGACAGTGATTGTAGAATCTTCCTTGCAATCTTGGAGTCCTCCGTCTTTTCCCCCAAGTTGAATTTCCCAATCACCACTTCATTTAGCTTCCCACAAAATGAGTCGAATGACTCGTCTTCACCCATCTTCAGCTCCTTGAAGCATGTGGTAAGCATTTGGAACTTTGTGTCCTTCACCTTTTTGGTGCCTTCATAGGTCGTCTCCAAGATTTACCATGCCTTCTTGGCAATTGTAACATGAGAGATCCTGTGAAACTCATCAGGAGATATACCACAGAAAATAGCATTTAAAGCCTTGCTATTAGCGTTTGTTGCCGTAAGGGCTGCCTTATCCCATTCGGATTTGACAGCCTCTGAACTAGTCCATCCTATCTCTACAACATCCCAAACACTCTCATCAATGGAACAAAGAAATGCCCTCATATGGACTTTCCAAAATGCTTAGTTGCTCCCATCAAAGTATGGAGGAGCATTAAACGATTGAGATTGATCCATCTCAAAAGGGGTTTAGGATCGCACTTAGGTAATGAAACCACAACAAGTGCACCCGTTCTGATACCAATTGAAAGCTCGAAATTGTGTGAAAACACAAGAGCTGTTTAGACCCCCAAATTAAAATTACGGCTCGGTTGATTTTACTCTAACTTAAACTAAGTGCAGAATAGAGTAAATGCAAGCAAACAAACAAGATAACTACTCTAAGCTATATTAATCAAATCAAAGCAGTATAATGAAAGCTAAAAGAGTAGGGAAGAAGAATGCAAACACAAGATAACACGTCAATGTGTTATTGAAGAGGAAACCGAAGAACTCGGCGAAAACCCTCTCTACTGCCCTCCAAGCGGTAAATCGATCCATTAGAGAATAAGTTGGAGTACACGAATAACAAAAGACCCTCCAAGCCTAGTCTATCCCATGTACTCAGGCCCTCCAAGCTCCTACTACCAACTGACTTCGCCAAGCTTTATCTTCTCTAGCTCTCCGGATCACACAATTTAGCCCGATTGCATCCACCAAATAAAGGGCTTCTTCTGATGCTTCCCAGTAGTACCAAAACCTCACTTTATACTCAGGATGAGTGCGGTAAGTGTTTCGACTATCAACCACTCAAGGATTTAGATATGGAGAGGTAGGAGTTAAGGAAAACCACAATGGATTGTGAAGAGAATTGTGGGTATAATAATCTCTCTTTCTCAAAGGTGATGGCTAGGGTTTTCTCTCTGAAAAGCACTCCTCTCAATATGTGGATAATGTGGGTATATATAGTGTGGGTAGAGATAAATTGTATTAGATATGACAAAATAGCAAAACAGAATGTTTCACGGGTATCTTGCAGGAAGGTTTTACCCGCGAGACACTCGCAAAAACAAGCTGTCACCATCTGTCATGACTCTTCACATTTCAGTCATATGTTGAGCACATGCTTCACTTCGCAGGAAGGCTACTCGCAAGCTGCCCATGAAAACTTCTTTGATCTTCAATTTGTCTTGAGTCTTCACATTCTCTCTCACACACAACCCTTACAATGAAATCACACATAAAATACAGGGTACAAAAGATTGAACATAGTTACAATCAAATTTAGCATGGAATTAAAGCCAACACAAAATAGTTGTAAATCACAACTTTATATTTCTTTTCAAAGAGGTATGTTTCCTATACAAGGAGAAAAAATGAGACTGTGAGAATTTGAAGTACATCTAAGCAAATTATTATCTTCTATTTCTTTTTCTTTTTCACTGTTTTTATTATTATTATTATTATTATTATTGTAAGGACTCAATTTGTAACGACCCCAAGTTAGTGTATTGGGTTCGTACGTTAAAGGCCCAAACAATAAAATTTGTAGAGAGAGGGTTGAAAGGCTAGGCCTTGGTCGCCAGATGGTGGTTAGTCATGGTTTTCGTGGTAACTTACATGAGGGGGAACTTGGTGTATCTGACTAGACTTTTTCTCGGCACGGCCTGAGTGGCTTCGGTCCTTAAACCTCGTCCGAGGAGCTTCATGGAGCTTCATGTTCTTATTATCCTCCTTGTTTAGGGCTCCATGGTCCGGGAGACGATCTGTCCCCCTCTCTTTTGGCACATGGATCCTTACATTATATAGTCCTTCTCAGTTGATCTTGACCTTCCATCTGTTGGTCAGGTAGATAACTATTCGAGTACCTGTCTCATCCGCCGCCTCCCCCCACTTTCTGTTAGTCGTAATAACCGAAGTCACATTGTTCAGGGGTCTTTTCCCATCAATACAGTTAGAAAGTTTGTTGGCGCATTTAATGTAGAGGTGACGTCTTTTCCTTGAGCCATTCCCACACTGTACCCTCGTGCGGGTCCCACTCTACTTGCCTTTTCTTTGGGGAGCGTTTCGGAGGCTGCCCATGATGACATGTTGCTCTTCCCTTTTGGCCCATAGGATACCGAGGACAAGGTCATCCTCGGCTGCATCTCTAGGCCGTTTGGACCTTCGCCATTTGTCCTTGGCAACTATCCTCCTCGGCACGGGCCTTGGGCCCTAACAGGAAGTGGACTGGGACCACAAATTCTCTGGCCCCACAATTATTATTATTATTATTATTATTATTATTATATTTCATTTTATTAGTTCATTTGGTTTAAAGTTTATATTTCTCTTTTACATTGATAGTTTTAAATTCAAATGTTGAAAAGGAATCGTTACTACTAATGTGATTGTGTCTATAATTAATTACATGTTGATTTGGTTTCGTGTATTCATTTCTTTCAATTTCAAGAGCTCGATCTGTACACCTTTAAATAGTAGGATGAGATTTATGTGAAAAAAAAAAATGTCATGAGTAAAACGTGTAAACCCAAAAAAAAAAAAAAAAAAAAAAAAAAAAAAAAAATTATTGCACATGCCAAGCACATGTGATGAGGCTAGTCTAATAGGCCAAAAATGTATTGACCCCTTTGGTAAATTAAACAATTAATTAGCTAAGTGAATTAATTAGATTCAATTTCATGCAATAAGCGTGGTAGCACAAACAAATCATCAACTAAGTTAAATGCAACAAAAAATAAATTTTGACACTAGTGATTTGTTTACGAATGGGGAAAACCATCGAGGCAAAACTCCACCATGTGAATTTAAGGTCACCACTCTCAAGAATCCACTATTATCAAAACAAACGGTTACAAGTAAGAAGAATCCTAGTACCTAATACGAACCTACAATTGAACCCTATCCCAATACCTAATTGGACTTGTGATGTAGCAGCAATCTTTTATTTCAATGCACGAATCCTAGTACGTGACTAACCAATAATGCACGGATTCCAATATGTGACTAACACACTAACTTGAGGAAGATGATGGCTGCAAAGTTCTTCAATTCATCCAAAAAAGAAGATCAGGAAGCTCATTGGTCATAAAACCTTTGGCGCAAAGACACAGTAGCTTCTAGAGAGAATATGATGAACTAGGGCAAAATTTGTCTCTAGTCACAATTTGCATGCACAGTGACTTTACATCAAGTTGCATCACTTTGCATCACCCATGACGGCCTTTAAAATAATCCTTATATATGTCTAGGGTTGTGAGAAAAGAAACCCTACACAAATACTCATGGATATGCGTGAAATCAGATCTGAAAATTCTAATTTTGTAATTCTCAATAGATATAGCTTTTGTCAAGCTGCTGTCAAGCTTCAACATTAAATCTCAATAGAAATGCTTCTATCGTGACATCTATCAAGTTTTAATGAACAGCACTTCTTCACTTGTTTCTTGATCAGATTTGCATGGCTTCAATACTAAACTTGAACACTTGTTTCTTGAAGTACTAAACTCATCCTAGATCTACCAAATTACAAGTAAAATGCATTTCGTCAAAGGATCGGCCAATTTACATAACATATGTCTCTAACAATCTCACATGTCTTAACAATCTCCCCCTTTGGCAATCCGTGACAAAACCACAATAAACAAATGAATCATGAGAGAAGTCCTAAATCACTAAATTCATAATTACTTGTTGAATTACAAATGAAATCTAACCCTAACACAAACTCTTGAAAAACTTTGCAAGAAGATAGTTCATAGCATGATAAATTTTCACAACCCGTCTTTCTGAAACACTTTAAACAAAAACTTATCAAGGCAAAAGGCTTAATCTAATTGAGTCTTTCTGACATGGTCCTTGTGCTTCATCTCTCTACTTTTTGTGACCATTCTTCTTTGTTGTTTTGTTTTCTTTATTTTTAGGATTTGTATTACATTACATTCATGCATTTCATGATAGGTTATTTTTGTTATTCTGTTCAAAAATAAAAAATAAAAATAAAAAGAGGAAAAGGAAGGAAAAATGTGTTTGGCATTATTTTTCTTAGACTTGAAATCAAGGCTGGCCATATTATCTTTACATAACATGTTTATGTACCTTGTTTAGCTTGGATGAGCTTATTTTACTGCACTTTCCTAGTTGTAGCTTCGTAGTACATGTTGTGTGGGAGTTGTTTATAGCTTTTGATCACTTGGTCTTGATCTTGAAGTCACATGCTTTTAATTGTTGGACTTGAACTTAATGAGAAAGGAATAAATAACCATCTTACCACTGTTTACTGGCCAATCATGAACACCTTAGTGCATTATAAGATTTTGTGCTCAAGTAAGTGTAGCACATGCACAAAAAGAACATAAGGTGTAGTCTCGGATTAATGCTAAAATTGGTGTATACATTATTGGGCTATAATTAACTCACAATGAAATAAAATTGGTGTATACATTATCTTGACTACTCTAATAATTTCCAAATCAAATAAAATTGGTGTGTACTTTATGAGGCAAAACAAGAAACTTACATGATTACAAGCTTGTTTTCTAGGAGATATGAGAGTTATATGATGTAACTTCTTAGGTGATAGTCTCTTTCAAACTTATGTGATGAATTTTGTAGAAATTGTGATTGATTACTATCTATATATCACCTCATATGTATCTCAAGCTATTGCTAATTGCACAAATTACACAAGTTATTCTTTGCTAAACTTAGTACATGATATTGTGTGTGATCTTATTGTGGCCATCCAAGATTAAAAGTTCCTTGATTTTAATGTAAAATGTGTTTAATGTTTGAGTTTTGAAGACAAATTGATTGAAAATCATTTTTTGGAAGATCTAGGTTGAATTCAAGTGTTTTTGATAAACTTTTTTTTCTCATACTTATGCATTTTATTCATAAAACAATGAGTTTTGAGGAGTTTCTGCATTAAAATACTTTGTTTTTCAAAAATCCATTTTTTCCAAATTTTCGATCGATCGAACCTGTTGCTCGACTGATCGAAAATGCGATAAAAACTTTGGTTACAATCTACTTGGCTCGATCAGTGCCCGATTGGTGTTGGATCGATCGAAATTGATTTTCAATCAATCGAATCTAATTTTTGACCGATTGAAAATCGGTCAATGAGTTTTTTAAAAGACTTTTCTCTCACGTGTTCTTCACACTTGTCAAATCTTTTCAAAAGCTTTTTGACTTCTCTTGCTCGATCGATCCAATCTTAGCAAAGTTTGTCATTTTCTTCCAAAATTTTCTCAAGATTTTTGTCGTCTAGTGTTTGTAAGTCACTATTAACCTTTATTTTTCAATTTTTTCATTATTTTCATGCATTTTTCATGCATTTTAATTGAGATTTTTGAACTCAATATTTTTGGGGTTTTTTATTTTTAAGTTGATTTCTTTCACATTTAGTCAATGGGTTTTTGTCTCTAGATGATATTAACATGTCTCCAATGCTTTAATTTGATTAAATTTGTGATTTGGGAAAATTTTGAAATTTTTGGGCTTGAAACTACATGAAATTGGGGATTTTGTTCAATTGGGTTATATGTGGAAATTGACTTGTGTTATTGATTGATTATGTCATTATATGGTGTTATCTAACTAGTGTAATGATAAATTGATCAATTTGTTGGGATTTTTGAAATTGGGTTTTTCAACATTTGGGGTTTTTGTTCTAAAACTCTATGTTCAAGTCAATTGTTGGTTTATAAAGTAAAATTGAACAAATTTCAATGCATTAGAGCATGCATCATATGTGCATTCATTACATGCATCATATAGATTGTTATTTATTGTGATTTTTGTGCTCTAACCCTATCTAATGTAGTCTGCCCTTGGTTTTCTTTGTTTTCTTTCTTTGGTTTATATTTTTGTCTTTCCTTTCCAACCCTTAGCATCATGGTTAGGAAGACTAGGGCCAATAGGAAAACCACCCCCACCTCTGCCCCAGTCTTTGAGAGTGATAGGTTTCGGTTTGAGAAAAACCAATAAACCTATGAGAAGCTAAACATATTTAGGTCTGTTTGGGCTGAGAGAAAGGTTATTTTAGATGAGTTAGATCCGAAGATTAGGAGGAACTTTGAATGTAGGGGATGGTTACCTTTGTTGGATATTTCTCATCCTCCTTTGGCTGCCTTAATTAGAGAGTTCTACTAGAACTTCTCTGTCCACTCCGATGATTCCAACATCCAGTATATGATGAGTTAGATAAGGGATGAAGAGTATGTCATTACTCCTTCAGTAGTGGCCTCCGCTTTTGGGGTAGCTTTGGTACGACAGCCAATCTACCCTTATTCTGAGGCCCCTCCTCTTGATGACATTGTCATATCTCACCGGTAATTCCATTTGAAAGCTCGGAAATGTGTCGAAAACACAAGAGCTGTTTAGACCCCCAAATTAAAATTACGGCTTGGTTGATTTTACACTAACTTAATACTAAGTGCGGAATAGTATAAACACAAGCGAATGAGCAAGACAACTATTCTAATCCATATTTAAAGCAA
This sequence comes from Quercus berberidifolia, assembly GCA_028535905.1. Lineage (NCBI taxonomy): Eukaryota > Viridiplantae > Streptophyta > Magnoliopsida > Fagales > Fagaceae > Quercus > Quercus berberidifolia. The sequence continues at coordinate 8,344,642 of JAPQVW010000003.1, read as the reverse complement.
CACAGCAGTAAAAATGAAATGAACAAGAGTAGGGAAGAGAGATTGCAAACACAAGATAACACGCTGATGTGTTATCGAAGAGAAAACCGAAGAACTCGGCGAAAAACTTCTCTGCCGCCCTCCAAGCGGAAATCGATCTACTAAACAATTAGTTGGGATACATGGGTTAGTAAGAGACCCTCCAAGCCTAATCTACCCGATGAACCTAAGCCCTCCAAGCTCCTACTCCAACAAGGCTTCTCGGAACCGTGTCTTGTCTAGCTCTCCGTATCCCGTAACAAGCTCCATGCTGAATCTGCCATCCTTGGCTTCTTCCAATGCTTCCCAGCAGCTCCAAAACACTCTCTACACTCTGAATAGGTATGGGTTGTGTTTGGGTACAAATCTCCTCTCAAGGTATGACAATGGAGAGGGATGGAGAAAAGGCTACAATGATATCTCACTAAGAATGAGTAGCTCTCTCTCAAAAAGATGGGTATGTGTGTTGTAGAAAACCTATCTAGGGTTTTTCTCTCTGAATGGCTTCTCATACATTTGAGGGTAATGAGGGTATATATAGTATGGGTGAAGGGTAAGGAAGTCACACATAAAAATCCTCCAGGCAGAATGTTTCGCAACTGTCTCGCGAGAAGGACTTACCCGCGAGACACTCGCAAAAATGACAGCCTGGCACGACTCTTCAGCTTCCAGTCATGTGCTCCTCATGTGCTCTTTCACGGCTTAGCTTCTCGCGAGCTTCTCACGAAATCCACTGATTCTTCATTTAAGCTTGAGTTTTCACCAACTTAATACTAAACCCAATACAATAAAATCCCACAAAGTACAAGGATATAAATTAAAGCAATTACAACACTTTTTGTCATGGAATAAAGCTAACATAAAACATAGTTGTAAATGACAAAATACCCTATAACAGACTCTAGACTTAAATGTGAGTTTGGGAACAATGGCAAAACTCACTCACACCTAAATCTAAAACCTGTGTAGCACTTGGAACATATATACCTGTAGCCTGAAACACTTGCACAAAACACATTAAACCCTCAAGGTAAATCAAGTGATAAAATGACAAGTATAATATAACAAGTAAAATGCGATCAAGTAAAGATGTTGTAAAACATATGAGCAACTTGATCAAACATAAGACAGTCATATGGGATGACCACAATAATCATATAGCAAAGCAAATGATTATCCGAAATAAAGCACAATAGCATAATGATAAATACATGTCCAACACTCGACCAATGCAAAATACACGAAGTATATGCATCTAGGAACAATCCTGCTAAGGGCACAAGTACATGATGCGATGAGAGTAGCAAAGTATAGATGATACTAAATATAACTCAAAGCACCATAGAGCAACGAGAAAACAAGCATAAAGTAAAACAAGGTTTTCTCATAAAAGAATGCCTTTTCCCCCTTTGTATATGCATCTCCCCTATGACTTTCTCCCTCTATGAATGTGCATGAGGTAGAATTACTCCCCCTAAGAGTGTACACATGAGTCATATAGAAATGACGATACAAACCCGTATACTCTCTGGTATACTCTCCCCCTTTTTGTCACAAATAGACAAAACAATCAAGAGGAACGAGGGAAAGAAAAGAAGATATAAGCAAGGGTATGATGCATGAGGGGTGCAAAAATGAATGAGAAAATGAAGCTCAAAAGAAAAACAAAGACAACTTAAAACATGCTATAAAGCATAAAGAATATGACATGCTAAGGATGATGGAACATGATATAAACCTAGGCATGACATAGACACAAGAACAAGTTAAATGTGCTAAAAGGTCTAAAAAGATTTAACTAGCATGAGTGAAGTGCAAAACATGTCAAGTGTTAGAGTGTGTGCAGCAAGGTCATCTAGTGTGCATGTGAGATGCATGACCAATGCATGAATAAGCACTCACGGGGCAAAGTGCATAGAACACACCACCAATGATCAAAACATGATAAACATGAATAATTATGGTGATCCCCAAAGTTTGGTACTCATCGGAGTCCAAAACAACAACAAAATGTCATTTGGGCTTTTTATCAAACACAGAGAGTGCACACACTACACATGTATGTTAAACAATGCATGAACATATGAAAATCTTGTCTAAATACATATTATTTTTGCCACAAGGGGCCAACATCCAAAGCAAATCATCATTTAAAACAAAGCCCAATAAAAAAGATTGACAAAAATTAAATTTTCCAACTCCCATATGAGAAAATCCCAACTATGAACATAAAACCCCCAAAAACATAATCTAAGGATCAAAATCAATGAAAAGAGTTAAAGATTACCTTAGAGATGTTAATGGAATGAAAAACACTTGAATTTAGTTGGATTTTGATGTAGAAACATTAAAACAGGGGTTTGGGAGAAGATGGGAGGCGTTTAAAACAAATGTCCCACGAAATGCCCTTTAAAAAGCTGATTTGGAAATTTTCACTGGTATCTCGCTGGTAAGCCTTACTCACGAAACAGCCACGGAACTCTCTATACAAAGTTGAAAAACATGAGCTTTGGACCATTTAACTCCCAGTTGAGCTTACATATGAAATGGGTCACGAAAACACCCAAAAAACATGTTTTTCACACAAAAACATGGGTGATACAAATCACTTCCAAAAGCAAACAAAAAGAACAAAAATCTTTTTGGTTTGATCCACATATGGTTGAGCACACACACATCACATTTGAACATATACAATCACACAAATGAAATAGATATTCAGTGAACATTAAACTTGTGTGTTGTGTATGTGGATCAAGAGTGGAATAGTCCTTAGACTAGAGTGAAGCTTCAATGATCAATTCAATCAAGTCATACACAACTAGTGCTAAGTCAAGTGGTCTATCTCAATTATAGAAGTGAACATATATGACCTCCCACAAGAAAATGATTACAAATATTAGAAGCTTTTCATTTGACTTCTGTACACAACATAACATTTGATCTTTTTTTTTTAACAATATATCTCATTTTGAGATCGGTGCTTGAAATTTTTGATATTTTAATAATCAGAGTTAGCCTTTGGCTTTTTGAGCACCATACATTTCAATACAAAAGTCGTTTTCCCTTTTTCCTAGTCAAATACTAATATGTGCGACAGGCTTTTGCAGCTCAATATCTCTTTTTCACTTTGAGATTTACATTTGATGAGCTCTTTTGCAAAAACATAAAAATAAAGGTGGGAAGATATATAGGCACAAGTCTATGCAAGTATCAAGACCATCATGACTATTGACCAATCATTCATGACAAGCTTGAAGATCTATTTACAACAATCACACATAAATTTCAAGATTTCTCCCACAAAAATATATGTGCATACATAACAAGCTAAGCTCGTAAATGCACTACGCCATTAGTACGAAGGTACTAGGCCAAACTCACATATGACATGTGCTCAAACAAATACGATTAAACTTTTGAATTTTTCACTTTTTATGTGGTTTTGGATTTTTACTCACACAAAACAAAAGCAATAAAGTAAGATCAAAAACAAAAACAAAAAAATGCATACAAATAAATGCAAGATACACAAAATGCTTGAAGATATGACATTTAATACATGAAGGGTCCTATAAAGATCGAAAGAATTAGATCAAGGACCAAAAGAGCAAAAGCTCAATCATAGAAACCCTTCCTCATCCAAACAGAATGATTGTTTGGAATGAGTGTCTCATGAGAAGTGAGACGAGGGTTGGAAGAATGAGAACCGGAGATGCACATAGTCAAGGAGTTAAGAATATTAAACACTTTCTTTAACAACATGCTATTATCACTCAAATAAGGTTTACCCTTTGTAGCACAACTTCCAAGAAGCTCAAGTTTCTCTTTTCTTTTAATTCTTTTAATAGCTTGAAACTTAGAGTAATGCGGTCTTAGATGACCAAAGGGAATGGATCTAGCAACTTGGTTTTGTTCTCTCTTCAACTTATGACATTGAGGTCTTATATAACCACTCACACCACAATGGTGGCAAGTTGGAACAAATTTAGATCCATCCAAAGCCTTAGATTGTGACCTAAACAGAGGCTTAGGCTTAAGAGTCTTTCTCTCCATTTTTTGGTTTCTTTTGTGTGGAGGAATGTACATCGATTTGTCTTTAGAGGTAGAACTCACATTAGACACAAAATCGGGCACCACAACATGATTGCAACATATATTAGCTTCCTTTTTAGCAATAGGTTTAGTAATCAAACACTTGGCATGCATCTTAAGAGATTCATTTTCACATTTTAGCTTATCAACAAGTTAGAGATTCATTTTCACATCTTAAGAGTTTGAATGTTAGACAAAACAAGTTTAGCATCCAAGTCCATATTTAAACATTCAAACTCTTTCATCTTTTCAAGAGAATTTTCAGTAAGCTTCTTATATTTTTCAACCAATTTATTGGATTCATTGAGCTTAGCAATCAAATCATCCTTTTCACAAATGAACTTGCTCAAATTCTTTTGAAACTTCTTAGCTTCTTTCTTCAAGAGTTTGTCAACAACACCCATAGATTCAAGTAACATAACATCACAATCATGAGGATTATCACTCATAAAGGCATTTTCACAAACACATGGCATGTTACATTCATCACAAACCAAATCATACAAAGAGGCATACAAAGCACAATCCATGGCAAATAAACACAAGGGGTCAAGGATTACACTTAGGTATTTAAACCACAACAAGTGTACCTGCTCTGATACCAATTGAAAGCTCGAAAATGTGTCAAAAACACACGAGCTGTTTAGACCCCCAAATTAAAGTTACGGCTTGGTTGATTTTACACTAACTTAATACTAAGTGCAGAATAGTGTAAACACAAGTGTATAAGCAAGACAACTACTTAATCCATATTTAAAGCAACACAACAGTAAAAATGAAATGAACAAGAGTAGGGAAGAGAGATTGCAAACACAAGATAAAGCATCGATGTGTTATCGAAAAGAAAACCGAAGAACTCGGCAAAAAACCTCTCCACCACCCTCCAAGCAGAAATCGATTCATTAGACAATCAGTTGGGATACATGGGTTAGCAAAATACCCTCCAAGCCTAATCTACTCGATGTACCTAAGCCCTCCAAGCTCTTACGCCAACAAAGCTTCTCAAAACCGTGTCTTGTCTAGCTCTCCAGATCCCACAACAAGCTTCATGTTGTATCTGCCATTCTTGGCTTCTTCCAATGCTTCCCAGCAGCTCTAAAACACTCTCTACACTCTGAATAGGTGTGGGTTGTGTTTGGGTACAAATCTCCTCTCAAGGTATGACAATGGAGAGGGATGGAGAAGAGGCTACAATGATTTTTCATTAAGGATGAGTAGCTCTCTCTCAAAAAGATGGGTGTGTATGTTGTAGAAAATCTATCTAGGGTTTTCCTCTCTGAATAGCCTCTCATACATTTGTAGTTAATAACGGTATATATAGTATGGGTGAAGGGTAAGGAAGTCACACATAAAAATTTCTAGGCAGAATGTTTCGAGACACTCGCGAAAATGATAGCCTGGCATGACTTTTCAGCTTCCAGTCATGTGCTCCTCACGTGCTCTTTCGCGGCTTAGCTTCTTCCGAGCTTCTCGCGAAATCCACTGCTTCTTCATTTAAGCTTGAGTCTTCACCAACTTAATACTAAACCAAATAAAATGAAATCCCACAAAGTACAAGGATACAAATTAAAGCAATTACAACACTTTTTGTCATGGAATAAAGTCAACATAAAACATAGTTGTAAATAACAACTTTACACCATTCAATGGGGTATTGATCCTCGTATCACCTCCCATGAGCTTACTGAGCTTCATTATTTGTTTTTCTGGATTTCTTGTCATTCTATCTAACCCATATCTCACTTGCACACCATTCCTATTGAGCGATGTGCATTTTTGTATGCCTTTATGACTGATGCTTCTATGAGTTTTCCTACTTTTTTCATTCGTTCCTTGGTTGAGGTTCATAGGAGTAGTTCTACAGCACATGGTCTTTTCTTTCTTTTTTTTATACATAGGATTTTGCTTCATTTAGGTTTAGAGGATTTTCCCACTTCTGAGCCCGTAAATATTATAGTTCCCATAGGTGGCACCTTCCTTAGGAAGAGAGCAGCTCAAATGAGAGCTAGCTCTAAATGCCCTAGAGTAGAGTCTTCTGCAGGTGCTACATCTCAGCCTCCTTCTTCAAGTGACCCTATTGCTAAGGCTTATGTCGATCCCACCGCCGTTGTTGATCTTCCACCTTCTTCTTCGAGTGATTCCAAAATTCGGAGTATGTTAGATACTGTCATGACCGTTCAGGTAGCACATGGATTACTTTTGGTGGATGTGCTCACAGAGCTTCAGGCTTTGCGTGCAGATTTGGCGAGTGTTCGGCGGTCTACTCCACCACCTCCTTTTGATGATGAGCCTTGATTGCCCTTTGACAATTCATCACAAAAAGGGAGAGTACATATTGGTGGAGATAGGTGGAGATTTAGAGTTTTTGGAGCTTTGGAGCTTTAGATTGTATCTAGGTGCTTCATGATGTATTTATTTTTGGCTCATGATGTATTTATCTTGATGTATTTATTTTTTATGTGTTGTATATGTTAGGGGGAGACACTTTTTTTTATGTTTTTGTTCCTATTATTGTTTCTTGTTTCACATATGCTACATTGGCTATTGATTTATATTATGAGGTTATTCATGATATATGTCTTTTATTTTCTGTTTTGTGAAATCAAGAATTTATTTATTTTTACTTGTATTTTCCACACATACGTTTATGTGTTTGTTGAGTGTTTCAGGAACATACAGGTTCATTCAATCATGCTACACTAGCAACTGATATATAGTAGTTAGGTTGAATTGTTTTTAGGCATGTTTAATGTTTAATGGGTTGTTTTGTAACTTTGAGCATTTCTGTTTTGTTATGTGTTTTGTCAGAGTTTGTTAGGTTCTAAGACTTTAGGATCTAAATGTATTAGAACTTCAATGTGTAATGTTGGCAAACTATGATCAAAATTTAGAGTCTAGATTTAGGCTGCTCAAAGTGTGTTTATGTGTAAAGTTGGAATTGAGTGATTGCAGAATTTACTGGACTAAATCTGCAAGGCTCGATCAATCAAAAATTAAACTCGATCAATCGAACCTCGTGTAGATTGTTTTTTCTGCAGAATTTCCAACTCAGCCCAAGCCCATATAACGTGTAGGGTTTTATGTTTTGCTTCAAGTATATATATATATATATATATATATATAAAAAAAAAAAAAAAAAAAAAAAAAAAAAAAAAAAAAACCTAGCCACGTTTTAGAGGTTGTTGATACGCTGTGTGTGAATCTCTTGTGAGATCTAGAGGTGTTTACCTTCATACAAACTTAGGGTTATCAAGATTAAGATTGATGTCGAAAACTTGGTGATCTCTTCAATTGCTGTTTCAAAAGCTTAAAGAAAAACACAAGTGGGAGTACTTGTGGTTGTGGATCAAGGAAATAAGTAGTCCGTAGACTCGAAGTTGTCACGTGGTCGTGGTAGTAAGTTTTCTACTCGAGGTAGCAATAGGATGTTAGTGGTCTAAATCTTATTGTACAAGCTTCAATTCTTTCATAGCGGATTTGTTTTAACTTGAGGATAGTTAGATTAAATTCTCCCCAGGTTTTTTACCGATTTGGTTTTCCTGGGTTATCATATCGTTGTGTTCTTTACATTTCCGCATATTTACATGATATGATTTACTTGTGTTAACCTAGATCTGAATAATTTATCTAAGTAATCACTTGGCTAAATAACTAGGTTAAACAACTTGTGTTTTAAAGGGTCTAAAAACGTACACTCACGAAATGTAGAGAGCTTCCAGAGAGAATTTTGAGAGAGAAACCCTAAAGAAAACCAAGATTGACTCATCCACAATCTTAAACTTTTGATTCTCCAAATTCCTCTACTCTAACCCTTTCCATTGACATACCCTTAAGAGATTCATTTTCCAAATCCTTATCTCACCATACCCATATCAGTGAGGAGGTATTTTGGTGTTTAGGAAGCAATTCAGAGATGACCAATTTATTTGGTTGATGCAATGGGCTTATTGCAGGATTCGGAAAGTTAAAAAAGACATGGTTAGGCTTAACCTCATTGGAGCAAGAAGCTTGGAGGGTTTAGGTGCATTGGGTAGATTAGGCTTAGAGGGTTTATTGTTATTCGTGTATCCCAACTTTATTCTTTAGTGGATCATTTCACCACTTGAAGGGCGGCAGAGAGGTTTTTCGCCGAGTTCTTCGGTTTCCTCTTCGATAACACATGCCAGTGTTATCTTTGTGTTTGCATTTCTCTAATCCTTACTCTTGCATTTTAATTACTACTGTGTTGTGATTAATTATGGTGTAGAGTTGTTTATTTGATTAGATTGTAGCTTGTACTTATCATTCCGCACATATATTGTTTGAGTATAAGCTTGAGTTGGTTAATTTGAAATTGAGGGTCTAAACATTCATTAGTGTTTTACACACTAATTGAACTTTCAGTTTCTAAAATATAAGAATTTGTTCATGAATTAAAAAACCAAAATATAAAAGACCAATGTACATTGACATACACATACTGTTGAGCAGGAGCAAATTTGAGCAGAGCAAATAGAAAAAATGATGATAATGGTGAAAAGAAGATTAACACAGAATTAAGAGATTTGGAAAACAAGCAATTTGAGTTTGAAAACCAAAGTGAATGTATTGGGAGTGTGGTCCTATGTTGTAGATAGTGTTTTACATGGGAGTTAAAGAAATATTTTTACCAAATTTTGCCCCTATTTAAACGTAGGATGTAGGGGCATTTTGGAATATAAAAAAAATCCGATCCAAACAAGGAAAGCCCAATAAATAGTATCCCCATAAATAGTAGTATAGATAATATTTATGGTCATTGTTATATTTTTTTAACTCTTTAAAAATTTTTGTAAGGATATTATTAGGCATAAAATGTAAATTGTCAAATTTTTTTAATTATTGTGAAGCATTTTTTTTTTTTACTATTCATTTATTCTAGACTCTTTAGTTTTTGTATTTAATAACTCACTTGAATGAATATTTATGATGTGATCCATATTTGATTCTAAAATTATGAAGGAAAAAAAAAAAAAACTCTTTAAGAATAAATAATTTAGGACATATGGCGCAAAATTGGAATTCTAATTTTGAGTTTCTCTCAGCTTCACTGATTATTATATATATAGATTTTAATTTTAATTTTCCAGGTTCTATTTGCCAAAACATTCAAAGCTAGCATTTATTTTGCATGCCTAGGTATCTATTGTGCCCAAATCTCTTAATTTTTTTTTTTCTTTTTCTTCTTAGATAGCGTTTCTTTTGCATGCCGAAATATCTATTATGGGTTGAGTTTATTGGTTGGTTTTATGCATTTTGTAGATGATTTGCATGGCTAGAAATGGGAACAGAGGAAAAGGATGTAAGGTAAAGCATTCAATCACATTTTCCCCGAAGAAGAAGAGAACGCAGTGCATCGAATGAAAATTTTAATACTAAAGTGACGCCAAATACTTGACAGGAAATTGTCAATAAATTGTAATTTTCTTCATATACACTAAAGCTATGAGTTTTCTTAATTCTTTAACTTCTTGAATTTTTCTTCATCTTTTGTTTTATATATAGAATAAGTGACCAATACATATGGTTATATGTAATTCTGTCAAAATCCAATAATGTGATTTTTCTTTCAAGAAAACGGTGAAGACAGATGTATTTTGGTTCTAGACGATGAAGTTTGTGGTGATGAATGAATTGAAGCGAGAGATGAAGGTAGAATTGAATTCTGGATTGGATTCGTGGTCTGAGCTAACTAATGTATTCAAGGTTTTATTTTTATTTTTTATTCTACAAGCAAATCAGATTGCTTGCAATGTTCTAAGTAATTCTTTTCCTTTTAGTTATTACTTGCATTTTTCTTTTCACTATTTGTGGTTAAATAATAAATGTTCTACATATCACCAATTTAATTACATTTATAATATGAAAGGAGGATTTTGATAATAGATGGTAATAGAAATAACATCAAATTGATGCGCATGTGTTTTTCCCCTTTTTCCGGTAAGTTACATGATAATTATACTTTTATCCTCATGAAAATTGGATGGTCTAGATTTCAGATGTAAAAACAAATTATATCAAGTCTTTTTTTCTATATCAAATTATTTTGCCCTTAAACGCATAACACTCATCACATCCTAATGTAATTTTGTGATTGAAAAATGTAATAATCTCAGATTATTATGAATAAAAATTATTAACCTTAAAAAAAAAAAAAAATAGAAGAACCTAGAGAGATAGAAGAAAAGCTGTTCTCAAATGGACACTTTAATGTTTTTTCTTTTGGATTTTTATTACTAGCATTTATATTGTCTAAACTCTTTTAGTTTGTAACCGAAAAAACATGCCCTAAACTATTCAGCTTTCACTTGACAACGATTCCCTTAAAGTTCTATTGCACCACCACTTGACAAAAATATTGTCCTATATATGAAAATAACATTAATAATTATTCAATTCTCTCTAATACTTCTTAATCAGTAGCCACTTTCCTCTCTGTTTTTGGATCAGGATTCAACTTTTCTTTCACCAAAAAAAAAAAAAAAAACATTCAACTTTTCAAATTCATTCCCTTGATTCCATTTTCAATTCTCTCCTTCTTGACCAAGTTTTCCGTTACATTTTGTCCAACATTTCCTCTTCCTCATTTTCTCATTGCGTTTTCAAAATGGACCTCAAATAGAGAATGGACCTCATTTTCAACGACAGGAAGCATAATTCTATGCTTGCTAATGTGTACGAGCCCCACTCTCCCTCTATAATAAAGAGATCAAAGAATAGCGTTTGCTTCAGGTGTATGAGTCCCACTTGCATTGACTGACTACTGACTAGTACTCACTACTCAGTTAATAATACTCTACTGCTGCTGAGGGTTCTCATTGCAGTTTGCTTCAGATTTCGAGCTCTTTTTCTCATGTGTGACATATGTTTCTAACTTTCTATGGTGCCATATGAGCCACGCAATGTTGAAGAAAATCTCCTTTGTCTTGTCCTTTTCTTGTACTACGTACGTACGTACACGGTACACACCCAGTTGTCGTGTCGTGCTTTTAGTTTTAACATTATTCCAAAGTCCATAGCTACTCTCAAGCTTTGTAGCTAGTCTGCAAGGCCAAATTATTGTAGGGGCAATGGTTTCAACTTTCAAGTTCTTGCCCGCGTTCAGTGGCAAAATCAGATTTTTCTTCTTTTTTTTTTTTTTTTTTTTTTTTTTTTTCAGGGTTAAGTGTTAAATATGCAAAAAAAAAAAAAATAAAAAAAAAATAAAAATCAAAAGTATAAACTATTAATTATATGTATATATACATAAAAATATCTGTAATATTATTTATAAAAAGCTATTTTATCATAAAAAAAATTCCTGCCTAATTCTGTTCGGGGTGTGTGGAGGAAGTGAGGAAGGAGGTAGTCTTTATTTGTGCTTAATAAAATTGGTACTTATCACACACACACACACACACAGAGAGAGAGTATTTAATCATATTTATCAAGAAATAAAGTTGCATCAAGTAAAGTCTTCACACAACTATAATATATAAATATATAAATATATATATATATATATATATCTATATATATATATTTATATATTATAGTCCACACAACTATAATATATAAATATATATATATAGATATATATATATATATCTAGTCTATTTGTAAGCTATGAATTATCTTTTGAATCAAATGGATCATAATTAATACTTGTTAAACACTCTACATAAAGATTTTTTGTTAAATAATTTTAGAGATTACACAATTAGCGTAAACTAACAGTTTCAAACACTATAAAACCTTTAAAATTTGATGAATTTTTTAAAAATAAATGTCACTTTATGTGTCCGTTTGGCATGATTACGTTTCTATTTGGTATGATTAACTTTGCCAATTTATTTTACTATTCAGCTTATTTTTGCTATTATTCATGAGTCTCACTATACTATTTCAGCTAACTTTTACCTTTAACTATAGTACTTTCAGCAAAAAGTTTTCAGTTTCAGCAAATTAAAATAAGTGGATCCCAAACAGACCTTAATTTTGCCAACTTATTTTATTATTCAGCTTATTTTTGCTACTATTTATGAGTTTCACAGCACTTTTTGGTACTATTTATGGGTCTCATTATACTATTTCAGTTAACTTTTACTTTTATCTAAAATACTTTCAACAAAAATTTTTTAGTTTTAGCAAAATAAACGGATCTCAAACAGACCCTATATGTCTACTTTATATAAGTCAATTAAAAAATAAAATGAATAAAATTTAGTTACAAAATTGATTATAACTTAAGGGTACAACTTTACTCAATAAAATAAATATTATTACATATTTTGAAAATCTAATCGTTGAATTACATGTTCTTTATGCTTTTAATACACATGTAAAATTTTGTGTCAATCAAATATTATTTACTATATGATATATAAGCTTATATTTTATGTATAATTTTTAAGTACAAAAACTTGCCATATAAACAATTTATTCATGACATAGCTATTGATCTTTAATTTTTTAGAAATTTTGCAAGTATAGAGGATATAAAAAGAATATGTAATCCAATAGTGATTTTGTCAAAATTTATCTCTAATAAAAAGATATTGAAACTACAACAAATTTTGTAACTAAGCTTTATCTTAAAAAAATATAACAATAATAAAATTAAAGAAAACAAATTTACACAATTATCGCTACAAAAATGTATTTTGCACAATGACACATAGAATGATATGAGTGTATTTTAAGATTGACTTGGCAAATTTAAGGCTTATGATATTTTACAATAATTGATGCAAATGTTCTTACAATGAAATCAACGTAAAATTGTAGAGGAGGGGCCAAATATTAAATTGTAGTGAATATGTCTACTGTTTTTTCTTCTACTTAAGACTGACACTTGGCACTTTGAGCCTCTACCTGCATCCCTCCCTAAGTAACAATCAATCATCTAATATTTGTTGTGAAAGTATTGTGCATATACTATTTATCAAAATAAAATGATTGTTGGAGAAGACATGCATTGCAATAATAGATAAGAAGAATAGAGGATACTGTTCCATTTAGTTAAGGAAACCGAATACTAAGGTCTTGTTTGGATTTTTTTTTTCATCACTCCTCACTCAATTTCTGTCACTCGTCAATCATCACTCATCACTTAAAATACCCAACTCCCTACGCCCCACCACGTTTGGCACCATCACTCACTTGTTATCACTCAATATTTTTCAACTGTTTGTGGGACCTACACACTAACCCAATGTCAGTTGACTTTTCTCTCTCCTTTTTTTTTCTTTTTCTTTTTCCCCTGCCTCACCCCTTCATTTTTCTCTTCTTTTCTCTTCATTTTCCCCTGTTTTTCTCTGCTTTTCTCTTCATCCATGTTAACACATATTTTAATCAAGCCTACCATGATTCTTATTTTCATGCTTTTCCCAGATCTACAATATAACCAAATGGCTATCCAGTAATTTATTAGGCTATCCAGTATTTTTCTTTTCCAAAAACCCAAAAAAAAAAAAAAAACCATCGTTGTAGCTGCTGCTACAACCCACAGTGACAAACTGTCACAACAACCACCGCCGCAGCCGCCGCTACAACCCACAGTGACAACAGTAGCAACAACAACATCAATAGAGGCGACAACTTTGACATCAACAACGGCAACAACTTCGACGAACTCAAGAATAAAAAAAAGGAATGGAAACCTAGTGAAAAGGAAAGAAAAGAAGAAAAATAAAAAGAAAAAGAAAAAAGAACCCAAGCCTAGAAACCAAACCTAGAAATCAAGGTGAAAAGAAAAGAAAAGAAGAAAAAAAAGAAAAGGAGAATAGAAAAGAAAAGAAGAAAAAAAGAAGAAGAACCCAAGCCTAGAAACCAAACCCAGAAACCAACGTGAAACGAAAAGAAAAGAAGAAAAGAAGAAGAAGAAGAGGAGAATAGAGAGAGGTGTCCTAGACTTGTGAAAAAAAAAAAAAAAGTGTGTTGGAGAGAGCAAAAAGTCTGACCGTGGGACTCATATGTAATTTTAATTACAAAAATGCCATTGAAAATAGAGTTATGGAAACTGAAAACACCTAAAATGTGTTTTCAGCTTTCATAACTCATCACTCAAAAATTAGAGAACTTAGTGATAGAAATAAAAACTAGAAACAGAGTTATGAAAATTCAAACGGACTTCTCAGTTATAGGTCCCACCATTTTTGAGTTATGAGTTATGGAAACTCAAAATCCAAACAGCCTCTAAAGTTTCAGTAGTTTCACTGCTATGTTTTTGGTTTGTTCACTCTGCACTATTCACTGGCCGCCTTTTTTGTTTTCAATGAATGCGTAAAGTTATAGTAGTTTTGCTACATTATTTTTGGTTGGTTCATTTCGCACTATTTCACATAATAATAAAAATATTATCACAATAAATTGGCATAATATTTTAACAATTATTGAGGTATTAATTTCTTATAGGTCAAAATAAAATAATAAAATATCATATTAGAAATAACAATGACTAAAAATAAAGGTATTGTGAAAATAAAGTGCTACATCCACAATATTTTTCACAACACTTTCATAACAAATCATAGGTGGTAAATTGTTATTGGTTCTAATTTAAACTTTCCAATGAAATTATTTTTTTCCACCAATAACATCCTGTACCAACCTATTCATTATAATTTGTTGTGAAAATGTCGTAGACATAACAATTCTTTTGTGAAAATGTTAAGACATTTTATTATCATCACAATATTTTCAAAACCGCTGAATTGTCAATTCTTTACAACACTTTCATAACAAATTATAAGTGGTAAGTTGTTATTAGGTTTAATTTAAACTTCCCAATGAAATTACTTTTTTGCCTCAAATAACATCCTATACCAACCTATTCATTATAATTTGTTGTGAAAATGTTGTAAATATAGTATTTCTTTTGTGAATATGTTAAGACATTTTGTTGTCATCATAATATTTTCAAAATTGTTGAGCTGTCAATTCTTTACAAGTCAAAATAAAATATAATAAAATTACAAAGGTATTATGAAAATTTTGTGCTATTTTGTTGTATTTCTAGAAATTTTTTGTTGGTTTAGTCAACTTTGTTGAGCCAAAATTCACTATTTCACATACAGTTTTTTTTTTTTTTTTTTACCAAAACTTAGTTGCTTATTATTGAAAGATAATGATATTCGTTATCATTTTTATAAGTTTTTAGTGAGTAGATATACTGCTTTTAGCAAATAAGTACTAAAAAACTATTATAGTAAAATAGATATTTATATATTAAATAACTACCCTAACTTTGTATGTGATCAAAATTCTTATACGACTGAGATTTACTTTTTATGATATAATTATTAAAATTCTTAAAATTAATATCTCTTTTAATTAATATAAATCTTTATGTACTTTAAAAATTAAATGATTTATAGTTTTGTTTTGTGATTTAAATAAAATCTAGAACTGACCTGAATCACTTTTCTTTTTCCAAGGCAAGCACGTAATACCCTGTCTAGTTTTCCTCAAAAACAAAAGAAGAAAAGTTACATTTTAAACTTTATAGATTTGGATATGCTTTTATAAAAAATTTCATTTAAATATTGAAGTTTTTGAAAACGTATTATTTAAACCTTTTATCACTATTATTTATTTATTTATTTTGTGTCTATTAATAGTTAAACATAACGTGACTAACTTGATTAAATGAAATTTATTTCAAATTTTGAGTTATAAGCGAAACTTTCTCAAAACTCTACGATTTAAATTAAACTAGTTGAAACTATAAAATTTAAAAGAACATTCTTAAATTTTTTGAGATTTAAATGAAATATTATAAAAAATTAAAGTTTAAAAAAACATTTTTAAAAAATAAAATAAAATGATTTCAAAAATTTGAGGTTTAAAATGTATTAATTATTAAAAATAAAAATAAAACATGGAAAGAAGAAGAAGAAGAAGAAGAAGAAGGAGCATCGAAATCATATAATAATCGTATAATATAAGAACATGTTAAGAATTGTGAGTTTAGACGAGTGTTTAGTGATGGATTTTAGTTAGCTTAACTAGTAAAGTCACTTATCATCGAATAAGAGGCTTAGGGATTGATTCTTACCTACACCAAAAATTAATTAGTATCTTGATTTGATTATAAAGAGTAATCATAAGAAGTAGACGCTGTAAGTTGAAACTCTTTAAAAAAAAGTTGATTGTTTAATGATCTTGGGAAGATAGTTTATGTTTGAACCAAATGGATTAAATGTATAACACATAATAAAATTAGTTTGTTTTTGTCATGTGATTCATTAGTCAATAATCTATATTTATCTATATATTATATAATAATAAAAGTGTAGCATTTAATGTTGTTATACTTTTGTTGCTCCACATTATCTTCAACATCTCTAATTCTTTCTTCTTCTTCTTCTTCTTCTTCCCCCCCCCCCCCCTCCTTTTTTTGTAATTTTTTAAAGAATGCAAAATATATAAAATGCTAAAATGTTTATACACCATGACTAAACACATTCTCTTAAGCGGTTCTAACTATCATTTAATATACGTTGATGTGTTTTCTTTTGCATGTTTATTACTGGGATTGATATTGTCTTAACTCTTTCAGTTTGTAACTGAAAAAACATGCCCTAAAGTATTCGATTTTCCCTTGACTTCTATTCCCTTGAAATTATATTGCATTACCACTTAACAAAAATTATTGTCCTATGAAAATAACATTTATAATTATTCAATTCTCTCCGGTACTTCATAATCACTTTCCCTCCCCTTTTTTTCATCAACATTCAACTTTTAAAATTCGTTCCTTTTTTTTATTTTTTTTATTTACTAAATAAGAAAAATGTTTTCTGTGTGAATTTATCGATCTCATAACACGTGATAACAATAGATAAAACCAAATCTACCACCGGAGTTTTGAAGGGAGTGGGTTCAAATTCATTCACTTGATACCTTTCTCAATTCTCTTATTCATGACCACTTAAAGTTTGCCGTTACATTTTGTCCGAGTCCAACATTTCCTCTTCCTCATTTTCTTAATGCATTTTCAAATTGGACCTCAAATAGTCCATTACATACCCGGAAAGCATGTAATTGGGATAATTCTGCAAAAGGAAACATTTCATGGATTTGGAACCGTGCATGCCCCTGAATCACTCAAAAAAAGTTTCTACTTTTTTATTTTTTGCCTCTCCTAACTTTAAACTTTTTTTACTTTTTAAATCTATTTGATCTAATGGCTAATATTAAAAATAACTTTGTTAACTTTTTATCAAAACCACCAAATCTTCTATCCCACTTTTCCTGCTTCACTCTATATTTCACCAATAAAAATTTGCCACATGTTCACCTAACTAATTAAATACTACCATTATTGACTTATTAATACTACCATTATTAATTAATGACAGTAATTAATTAATTAATTAGGTGAACATGTGGCAAGTTTTTATTGATGGATCATAGAGTGGAGCAGAAAAAATGGGACAGAAGATTTGGACTCTCATGGACCATAGTACTTTTTTTTTTTTTTTTTTTGATAATGGACCATAGTACTCCCGGTTGCTGGTCTGCATGGTACTCTCTCTAACTTTAGTGTGTATTTGAATACGATGGAAAAATTAAAATTATTTAACTATTCAATTTAATTTTGTTATTATTTATGGGTTTTATTTTACTTTTTAGTACTATTCAGATTTCGTTATATTATTTTAACTAACTTTAATATTTATCTACCGTATTTTTAGTAATAAATTTTTTGTTTCAGCAAAATAAGTGATATTTAAACAGATCTTTTATCCTCTGTTTAGATAGAGATAAAAAATTAAAATTATTGTACTATTTAACTTATTTTTACTATTATTCATAAATAAATTACATTTTTTAATACTATTTATGAACTTCATTATACTATTTCAATTAACTTGTATAAATGTTATACTAAACGCGCTTAAACTTTCATCAGTTGCACCTAGCTAGCTCGTTCCAGTTTTGCATTGACTGACTACTGACTAGCTAATAATGACTCTACTGCTGATGCTGAGTGCTCTCCTAGCTGTTTGCTTCGGGTTTCGAGTTCTTTGTTTCATGTCTGACATATGTTTCTAACTTTCTATGGTGCCGTATGAGCCACGCAATGTTGAAGAAAATGCCCATTATCTTGTTCCTTGGACCACGCAATAGTTTCAACTTTCAAAGCTAGCTCCATGGACCATAGTACTGTCGCCAACTTTAGACTTTACTCTGCATGGCGAAATTATTGTGCGAAATTATTGTACAGCTCCATAGACCACAGTTTTCCATGGACCATAGTGCTCTCGCCAGCTTTAGACTTTAGTCTGCATGGCGAAATTATTGTGCGAAATTATTGTACAGCTCCATGGACCATAGTACTCTCTCCAGCCTTAGTCTGCATGGAGAAATTATTGTGCGAAATTATTGTGGCTCCATGGACCATAGTGCTCTCGCCAGCTTTAGCCTGCATGGAGAAATTATTGTGCGAAATTATTGTACAGTTCCATGGACCATAGTGCTCACGCCAGCTTTAGTCTGCATGGCGAAATTATTGTGCTAAATTATTGTACAGCTCCATGGACCATAGTGCTCTCGCCAGCTTGTACAGCTCCATGGACCATAGTGCTCTCGCCAGCTTGTCTGCATGGCGAAATTATTGTGCGAAATTATTGTACAGCTCCATGGACCATAGTACTCTCTGCAGCCTTAGTATGCATGGAGAAATTATTATGCGAAATTATTGTACAGCTCCATGGACCATAGTGCTCTCGCCAGCTTGTCTGCATGGCGAAATTATTGTGCGAAATTATTGTACAGCTCCATGGACCATAGTACTCTCTCCAGCTTTAGTCTACATGGCGAAATTATTGTATAGGGGTAATGGTTCCAACTTTCAAGTTTCATGTCCTCGTCCGCGTTCAAATTTAAATCAAAAGCCTAACGTATAAATTTAATTATATATGTAAATAAAAATATCAGTAATATGCTATAGAAAGCTATTTTGTCATATTTAACAAGAAATGTAGAAACATCAAGTAAGTCTATATAATCATGACTTTTGAATAGAATTATTGTGTGCCTTTATGTTAGAATTCATTTTTTTTTTTTTTCCTTTGTTTGTATTTGTTTCTCAAAAAAAAAAAAAAAAAAAAAAAGAAGTTAAGTCTATACCCTGTTCCTGCCTTATGCAATTTTCCTGCGTCAAGCTTGCTGACCTGGGCTACAAGCTGGTTGTTGCAGTGACCAGGCAAGTCATGTATCTTGAAGCTGGCTACTGGGCTTACAGGCTGATTAGACTTTAAAAACTTGGGCCTTGGACTGTTCAAGTTCAGGGAGAACGTCACTGTTCTTACAAGTTGGGCTGCCATACCTTCTGGGTCTTCAATTTTTTGGTTACCCAATTACTATAAGTGACCCTGGTTCCTGTGTGACGTTAACTACAGATTGTTGCTTACTCCTGCAGAGGACGTGGTCTCTTGATTCCTTGAACAAACTTAAGGTACTAGAGCGATTGAATAAATGTTGAAATTAAAGAAAGTGTAGGAACACACATGAAATCATGCAAATTTGTCTCCAATAGAGTATTAAGAAAGTCATTTATTGAATTACAAAAAATACAATCCTAATTAACTAATAATTCTAAAAATAAAATCCAAATGATCAATAAACCTACATTGCAAAATAAAAATAAAATGTTGAACTGTTTATAGGTAATGAGTCATGACTTTACACATTCTCTGTTAGCAATATGGATCAAAGTAAAACAAATTCTAACTATCATTTGATGTTGTTTTCTTTTGCTTTTTTATCACTTGCATTGATATTGCCTTAAACCCTTTTAGTTTGTAATCGTAAAAACAGGCCCTAAACTATTAGTTTTTGACATTTTTTCCCTTGAAATTCTATTGCACTACGGGACTACAACTTAAGAAAAATTATTATCTTATAAAAAAACATTAATAATTGTTCAATTCTCTTCATAACTTCTTAATCAGTAGCCACTTTTCCTCTCCATTTTTTCTGTAAGATTCGACTTTTCAAATTCATTCTCTTTGTTTTATTTTATCTGCAATTCATTCACTTAATACATTCTTCAATTCTCTCATTCATGACTCATGACTCATGACCTCTTAAATAATTTTACATTACATTTTGTCCAACATTTCCCCTCCGTCATTTTCTTATTACGTTTTCAAAACAGACCTCAAATAGTCCATTACCCTAAAAGCATATTCTATGCTCTGCTGCATTGTGGTCACATCTGAGAGCATTTGCATCAATCAATGCAAATTAAAAAAATGTATCAATTTTATACATTCAATTTTCAAAATCACCCATATCAGTCGCAAGTTAAAATGTGTAAATTCGCAAAGTTTCTATAGCAGTTGTGTAAAATTAAACTGACAATATTCATATTGCATAAAATTTTTTATTCGTTCTTTACATATTACGAAGCTAAAGAAAAAGAGTGAATGATGATTATTATGCGTAAAGAAAAAGAAACAATTAAAAAAATTATGAAAAATTGATATTTAATGTAGTGTAAAATAGATAGTTTGATATGAGATATTTTGAAAAGTGAGTATGTAAAATAAAAAAATAGGTTCTTACGCTAAAATATACATAATGTTTTGCATTCAGCTACTAAATCGTTGAAAGTCTATTATACCTCCTTCTAAAAATACTAACATTGAAAGCCTATTATACCTCCTTGTAAAATAGAGATCAGACTCTAAAAAATAATGTTTTAGACTTTTAGTTGCACCATCGATCTGGTCTTTGCATTATAATGTACTCAGTTTAATAATTCTATAGCGCTCCTTCTTGTAGTTTTCCATCGTGCCATATGAGCCACGCAATGTTGAAGAAAATCTTCATTGTCTTCTTCCTTTATTGTACTAAGTCTACGTACACTACCTACCCCCAGATGCCGTGTCATGCTTTAAGTTTTAACATTACTGTAGGGGCAATGGTTTCAGTGGCACAGTCAGATTTTTTTTTTCCCCATCGGGGTCAATTGTTAAATATGCCAAAAAAAATTTTAATCAAAATTATAATATTACCTATCAATTATATAGATACACAAAATATCTGTACTATGATTTATAGAATGCTATTTTATCATACTTAACAAGAAATATAGTCATATCAAGCAAGACAGGTGTGAGGGGGTGATCAAGGAAGCTTGGGAGGAACAACATTGGGGCAATCCTATCAATAGACTAGTTACAAAGGTTGAAGCATGCTGCACAAAATTGAAAACTTGGAATAGAACCTCCTTTGGCCACATCCGAAGCTTACTAGAGAAGAAAAGGAAGTTACTTGCTCAAGCTGAAGCCTTATCAATGACAGGACGAAATCATGAGCAACTACAGACTCTCAAAGGGGAAGTGTATGAGTTAATGATCAAGGAGGACGCAATGTGGCACCAAAGGTCGAGGGTGGAGTGGCTTAAGGCTGGTGACCTCAACACTAGCTATTTTCATAGTCGTGCAACCCAACGAAATCGGAGGAACTTCATCTCTAAGCTGAATGGGGAAGATGGTCAGGTGGTTGAGGATGAGCAGAAGATTGGAGAGATGATGGCATCTTATTTTAGTGAACTATTGACAACAGCAGCACCTTCTGACCTTGATCCAATCCTTCAAGGGATTGAAAGGAAAGTCACGCCGCAAATGAATCAGGAGTTGACCAGAGAATACACGGCAAGAGAGGTGGAGGCTGCATTGAAACAAATGAAATCCATTTCAGCACCCGGTACAGACAGTATGCCCCCTATCTTCTTTAAACACTATTGGAACACTGTTGGACCTGATGTCCTCTCTGCTACTCTATCTGTACTTAACTCAGGAATCATCCCAGCAAATATAAACCATACATTTATAAGCCTCATTCCCAAAATAAAATCCCCTGCTACAGCCAAAGACTTCCGACCCATAAGCCTATGCAATGTCATTTATAAACTAATCTCCAAAACCATAGCTAACCGCCTCAAAAAGTGCCTACCAAAACTAATTTCTGACTCCCAAAGTGCATTCCTATCCAACCGACTTATCACAGACAACATATTGATAGCATTCGAAACCTTACACCATCTGAAAAATAAGAGGACGGGAAAAACAGGTTCCATGGCTTTAAAACTAGATATGAGTAAGGCATACGATAGCGTAGAATGGACTTTTCTAGAAAATCTAATGGATAAATTAGGTTTTGCTAGAAAATGGATTGACTTGATTAAATCCTGTATCAGCACTATCTCCTTTTCGATTCTGATTAATGGTGCACCATATGGTTTAGTCCACCCACAACGTGGTCTCCGACAAGGGGACCCGTTGTCACCTTATCTTTTCCTTTTGTGCGCAGAAGGATTACATGCCCTTATTAAGCAAGCAGCAGCCAATGGTACCATCTCTAGAGTTTCTTTATGCCGTGAGGGTCCTAAGGTGACTCATTTATTTTTCGCGGACGATAGCTTGTTGTTTTGTAAAGCAAACAGCCATGAATGCAATTCTATACTGGATTTATTAGAGAAGTATGAAAGAGCATCGGGTCAAAGGATCAATCGGGATAAAACTCAACTATTTTTCAGCTCCAATACAAACCAGCAAATCAGAAATTCAATTAAGGGCAGATTGGGTGTTGCGGTCTCCCATCAATTTGATAAGTACTTAGGACTACCGTCCTTTGTGGGCAGAGGGAAGAAGCAAAGTTTTAGCTACATTCGTGAGAGGATTTGGCAGAAAATTCAAGGTTGGAAGGAGCAACTACTTTCACAAGCGGGTAGGGAAGTATTGATCAAATCTATTTTGCAAGCCATGCCAACATACTCCATGAATTGCTTTAAACTACCGAGAAGCTTATGTAAGGACATTGAGTCTCTCATTCGAAAATTTTGGTGGGGTTATAGAGGAGAGCAACGTAAAACTCATTGGGTGGCATGGAATAAACTTTGTCTCCCTAAATGCCAAGGTGGTTTGGGATTTCGAGACATTGAAAATTTCAACCTTGCCCTCCTTGGAAAACAAGTATGGAGGCTAATACACAATCAGGATTCTCTGTTCTACAAGGTTTTTAAAGCCAAGTTCTTCCCAACCTGCTCAATCATGGATGAAGGGGTCAAGACCAAGGGATCTTATGCATGGCAGAGTATACTTAAGGCCCGCCAAGTAGTGGACATGGGATCTTATTGGAGGATTGGAGATGGCCGTAGTGTACTAATCAGAGGGGATAAGTGGCTGCCAGGTTTACATCACAGCAAAGTTCTCTCGCCCCAAAATCACTTCCCTATGAATACGAAGGTTTGTGCTTTGATGAATGAAAATGGTACTAGTTGGGATGCTGACCGAGTTAGGGGAGAATTTCTACCTTTTAAGGCTAATGAGATCCTTAGCATACCGCTAAGCTCAAGAAGGCCGGTTGACCGCAGAATATGGAAAGAGACTAAAAATGGGGTGTACTCCACGAAGTCAGCCTATAGGTTACTGGCCAAGACAGCAAACAGCAACCAGCCAGGCACTTCGAATCCGACGGTATTGAATAGCTTCTGGAACAACATTTGGAAGCTTAATATTCCAAACAAGGTGAAGCATTTCCTATGGAGAGCATGTTCCGAATCATTACCAACGAAAAGGAACTTAGTACAGAGGAGAATTCTTACTAATGCAACCTTTGACCTTTGTCGGGACCAACCGGAAGATGCCATTCACGCACTGTGGGATTGCTATGGGGTCAAAGAAATTTGGTGGAAGGAAGAGGTTTGTAAACCATTTCTAATGGAGCGATTTGTGAATTTTCAGGATCTTTTCTTGGGAATACTTAAGGCTCATGACCCTCATCTAGCGGAAAGATTTGCTTTCATTTCCTGGAGTATCTGGTATAAAAGAAATGCAGTCAGAACTGGCTCTCCCTCTCTACCTTATTCAATGATCCATACTGAGGCCTTGGAACGTCTACAGGAATTCAAAAGGGTCCAAGAAACACCCACGGCTCCTAGCCAAGTTGCTGAACCAATCCATTGGTACCCTCCCTCTAATCCTTGGTGTAAAGCTAATTTTGATGGGGCTGTCTTTCAAGAACTAGGAGAAGCAGGTTTGGGGGTGGTTGTAAGGGATCATGAAGGTACTGTGATTGGAGCTTTGTCTGAAAGAATTGCTCTACCTCCTACTGTAGAAGAAGTTGAAGCTATGGCGGATAGAAGGGCAATTTCTTTTGCAAAAGAACTTGGTCTCCCAAAAGTAATCTTTGAAGGGGATGCAGCAGGAATTATAGACTTCCTCAACTCAGAGGAGGACTGCTTGGCACCTTGTGGTCATATCATAGAGGAATCTAGACACTTGGGAGCAAGCTTCAGTGCCTTTGCATTTAGCCATGTAAAACATTTGGGCAATAGGGTAGCTGATAAGTTAGCTAAGCTTGCTAGAGAGTCCCTCTCGCCACGTTGTTGGTTAAGTGGCATCCATAGTGATGCTATCAATCTTGTTCTGTCTGACAAAAGTGGTGGATGATATTTATTTTAATGAAATTATTTCTTTCTCAAAAAAAAAAAAAAAAAAAGTCATATCAAGCAAGTCTTTACCTAACTCAAATAATAATAACTAGTCGCTAACTCATGCTATGCACGGGAAAGTTCAGGAAATTTATTTTAATATATTATAAGTTTTTTTTTTCTTTATTAAGCACTAATAAATAAAACTTGTATATCTAAACAAATAAATCAAGGTTTATAGTAACAATATCCACATTAAAACCGCAATAATATAAGATCAAAAACTTACATATAAATAAATACAAATATAATTTGTTTATGCTTATATGCTTCCACTTCTCATAGTTGGAAATCTTCATTACTGTATACAACTGTATCTTTGTATGATGTAATCTCATTTTTAACCTCAAGGCAAAGTAAATCACGGTCCCAAGAGCAACATAAAGTTGTTTTGAAGCGCCTGGTAGTGTTCTTTCTTTTTCATGGTACCCTAGATCTCCCAAAAGTGCAGCTTATATGCCTTGAAAAGGAAAATAACTTATTAACTTCCTTGACAATAACAAAGACCACCACATGAAAATGTCCACTTAACAGAATAAGAATCATATTATTTAGTTTCACTAATCCACAATTGAATTTAGTAACTCACATTAAAGATAACACCAAAGACTTTAAATTACATATAGTCCATCATTTCCATCATGAAAATCAAAAGATATGAGCATGTGGTTTGAAAATCATCATCTAAAGCATTGCCATGTCAAAAAAGAAAAAGAATATATCAAGCATTGAGCACACACTTAACATGGAATGCAAAAACTTGGCCCTTTTTTAACTTGATAAGTGCAACTCTTTTATCTATCTTCAATATTGAAATATGCAAAATAGGAATTTAATATTTAAAAAAAAAAAATTATATCCCTAAACTTATTATTTAATGAGCAAAGAGAAACCAGAGAGTTAAATAAAATGCTTTCACATCTACCACTTTAAAAAGGCTTAGACAAAGATACTTATCCAAGAGAATGAACTTTTGATAGAATCATTGATTTGAAAACTTCTAATTTTAAGAACCCCTTCAACAAAAAGAAGAGTTTTGACTAAGGACAAAGATCCACTTTGCATTTTCAGGTTCTTCTACTATATGAAGGAATTCACCACTATGATTGAAGATAAGTTTCCCATCTTGAACCACAACTTCATAAGCCTTCCTTTTTGCCTGCAATGCATGATGAATGAACTTCAAATTAAGTATGGTGTTTGTTCCATGATGCATGATTGTTTTTTATCAAAATACAAACTCTACTTCCTAGCTAGGGAGCATAAAGTAAGGACATGAGACTCACCGGACCAAGATATCTGATGCATTGCAACTGAAGCTTCGATCTAGAACATCTCTCATGATTGACCTCTTTTCCTTCTCCTACGTCGAGCCTGTTATTTTTTGAAGTTCAGTTGCTAAGCAAATTAAAAGTCAAAATTGCTATAATTCTGTCAAATTTATTATTGCTCCCTGTATGCAAAATCCCATTGAGACCTAGCATCAAACACTTCACAGGCACTATTATAGAGACTCTTTTTATCATTTTGTCGAATAAAGCAAACACCGATATTTAAATTACCACAATTAAAAGCACAACCATCATTCAAAATTTGAGGGATAAGTAGGATAATTAATCGATATAGATAATTAAATTGTCTATTTACGAACATATCTTGTAGGCATTCTATCAAACACCTATTAGGAATCTCAAACAACTATAGTAACCAACCCCAACCTTCAAAACAAAAATAACGACTTCTATAGAATAGAAAGTGAAACAGAGATGACATTCGAGTTGATCAAATAGATGTCAAGAGGTATTTGGATGTGCAAAGTGATAAGAGAACTAATTCTCACATTTATGGCTTTTGCAAGGTTTTTTTATTTTTGGTGGTAATGTAGGATGCGGATAAGTGGAGTGACCTGAAGATTTGGAATTGCTACTATGAAGTAACATAAAAAAAGCCATGCCATGCTTTTCAACAGCTAAGATTTAGTGTTTTTGCCTTAACCCACCCGACTAGGCTAGTGAGGCCTTGGCATGTCAAGTCCTAGGTCCTGTGTTCAGTTCATCACTTACCTGATATGGTGGGTAAAAAAAAGATTATGTTTACTCGTTAGGTACTGACGGTTTTTAGACCCCTTAAACCCTTAAAAAATTGGATTAACCTAGTTAATTAGCCAAGTGATTACTTAGTCAAATTAATAAGTCTAGGTTAACACAAATATATCATATCATGCATAGCAGCGGAAAATAAATAAGACAATGATATGATAACCCAGGAAAACCAAACCGGTAAAAAACCTGGGGAGGATTTAACCTAACTATCCTCAAGGTAAAAAGCAAATCCACTAGAAAGAATCGAAATTCATACAAAAGGACTTACAAGCACCCCCGCTTGACTTCCTAATGCTACCAACCAGTAGAACTTACTGACACGACCACGTGCAAGCTCCGAATCCACGGACTCCTTCTTTCTTTGGCCTTTGCAAAACACAAACACCCCCATTTGTGACTTTGAGATCCCACTCAAAGGTTTAGCAACACAAACTCTCCTGTTTGTAACTCCAAGACCAGCCTTGAAGGTTTAGATCATCAACATTTTTGATGACAAGAGAAGGCAGCAACTTCTACAATATCAGATCTTGAGATTCTTCAAGGAATAATACCGATAGAAGACATAAGAGAGCTTGTTAGGAACAAAACCCTAAATACAAAAAAGGCACACTCTTTTCTCTCTGAAAAGTCACATAAAAACGTGCTTAGGGTTTCCTTTATATACTGGGGGAAGTAGATTAGAAACCCTAATCCTAAATAGGCTTGAACTGCTGTTTGAGCTTTATTAAAATTCTGCATATACGACTTTCGATCGGTCGAGCCTGTTCTTCGATCGGTCGAACCAGGCAGAATATGAAATCTTCTTCCTGCAGCTTATATGTTCTTGAATTTTGACTTGAATCACCTTGAGCATTGTCTAATAAAACCTATAGACTCTAAGATCTATATCTAGACAAGTTTGTGTTCACGATTTACCAATTGTTCTAAACTTTTAGAACCTAACAATCTCCCCCTTTGGCAATTCGTGACAAAACTTTCATAGAAATTGAAATGCTCAAATAAAAGAACAACCCAATACAATAAAATGCCCAAATACATCACAAATCCCAATCTAAGACTCCTAACCTAGAAGTTGCCAATAAGAGGTAGATGGTCTTGATCAGAATGCACCTGTCTTTCCTGAAACACTCAACAAACACATCACCACATATGTGGAAAGAAAGACATATAAACAATAATATGAAACATAATATAAAAAAGAAAAGTAAATTCTAACTCTCCCCCTAAGTTAGATACATCAAAAAGTTTTTATATTCTCCCCCTAAACAAAACAAACAGGTCATCTATATCTCCCCCTTTTTGTCACGTATTGACAAAGACTACCTAATCAGAAGGTAGACAGAAAACATACGCAACAGAATAAGAGAAAATAGAGACAACTCCCCCTATGAAGAGAAACAATTCCCCCTAAGAACCACAAAGGTTAAAAAAAAATTTCTCCCCCTATAAAAATAGGAAAAACAAAACAAGTTTTGGGAAAAACAGTTTTGAGGAAAAAATAAAGGGGATGGGGATAAATAAAAAGACACAAACCAAGTTTTAAAAAATAAACTAAATTGAGGATACACATGAAGAAACATATTCTCTCTTTCAATAAAATGCAAACATGGCACTATGTGACCCAAAAACAGTTGCATGAGTAGAGAAAATATTTGCACATTGATTATCCATCATATCTCTTAAGAAAAATATTTTCTACAGTTCACACATAAAAAATGCATATACTAGAAAGTACATAGCTCAAAAATTAATCAACCAATTTTTTGATCAAGTTGAGTACCCAATGTAGCAAAGTGTATGTATGTTATGTGTGAAAACAATGAGAGATATGACTACAAAACTGCAAGATGGATACAAAAACAATGCAATACATGTGAATCCTAAACATAAATGATGCATGGAAAAATCAAATTTTTGAAAAATAGAGCAATTTAATGCAAAAACTCCTCAAAGCATAATATTTCATGAATAAAATGCATGAGTATGAGATTAAAATTTTTTCAAAAACACTAGAGTTTAACCCAGATTTTCCAAAAACAAGTTTTTCAATCAATTTGTCCTCAAAGCGCAAACATTAAACACATTTTGCATTAAAATCAAGGAACTTTTAATCTTGGATGGCCACGACAAGATCACACACAATATAATATACCAAGTTTAACAAAGAGTAACTTGTGTAGTGTGTGCAACTAGCAAAAGCTTGAGATACATGTGAGGTGATATGTAAATAGAAATCAATCACAAAGTCTACAAAATTCATCACATAGAATTTGAAAGAGACTATCACCTAAAGAGTTACATCATATAACTCTCACATCTCCTAGAAAACAAGCTTGCAATCATGTAAGTTTCTTGATTTTATGCCTCATAATATACACACCAATTTTAAGTCATGTGATTTTGGCATCAAGCCTAATATTACACACCAATTTTAAGTATTAAGCGATTTAAACCGAGGCTACACCTTATGTTCTTTTTGTGCATGTGCTACACTTTCTCGAGCACAAAATCCTACGATATGCACTAAGGTGTTCATGATTGGCTAGTAAACAGTGGTGAGATGGTTATTTATGCCTTTCTCTAAAGGTTCAAGTCCGATAGTCAAAGACATGTGACTTCAAGATCAAGACAAAGTGATCAAAACTATAAACATCTTTCCCACACAACATGCACAACAAAACTTCAACTAGGAAAGTGCAATAAACAAGCTCATCAAAGCTAAACAAGGTACATAAACTTGTTATGTAAAGATAATATGACCAATCCTTGATTATAAATCCAAGATGTGAAATACAAAACACAAAAATCTTTTTGGTTTTAAAAAAAATTATGACCAAAAACAAAAAGCACACATTATGCTAAATGAACAATGCAAATGCAATGCATGACAGTGCTTAACTAAGTTATAGAGGGTACACAAACAAAAAATATCAATTTCTTAATTAACCCTTGAGTACATGTACAAATTAGTACATACTCACACAAAATCAAAAATAGCTTAGCACTTATATAACACATACTATTCAAGTTTCTCCACAATGTCAAGTATGTTCTAAATCAAGAGAGATATATTATAACTTATGTAATCCTCAAGAAAAATAAAACTAGACACAAAATAAAATATTTTTGTCTTTTTGAAAATTTTCAATGTTTTTGGATTTTTTTTATTAAAAAAACTAAAAAACAAAACAACAAAAACAAAAACATGTCCACAAACAATTGAAAGAATTAAATCAGGGACAAGTCAGCAACACTCATCTTAGAGAATCTTTTCTCATCCATATAGCACGAGTCTTCGGCTTTGTAGGTGAAAATCCATGAGAAGCAGAGTGTGAAAGTTCAATTATGTGTAAAAACACCCTTGAACGTTTAGACCCCCAATTTACAAATTAACCAATTCAAGCATTATGTCAAACAACTAGTGTACGGAAAATGAACATAAGCTATAACATAGAATTGGATAAACTATCTAAGTCAAATTAAAATCACAACCCACAGCAGATAATAAAAGGCAAAGATAAAAGGAAAGGAAGATGCAAACACAAAGATAACACCTGATGTGTTATCGAAGAGGAAACCGAAGCCCTCGGCGTAAAACCTCTCCGCTGCCCTCCAAGCGGTAAACAATCCACTAGAAAATGTAGTTGGGATACAAGGACAGCAATAGACCCTCCAAGCCTAATCTACCCAATGCATCTAAGCCCTCCAAGCTTCTTGCTCCAACGAGGTTGCGCCAAACCTTTTTCTTTTCTAGCTTCCCGGATTCCGCTACTAGACCGTAGCATCAACCAATGAAGATTGGTTCCTTCCTAACTGCTTCCCAGAAATCCAAACAGCCCTCTCACAGTGATGAATATGGTGAGAACAAGGTTTGGTAAAAAGCCTCTCAAGGGTTTGACAATAGAGAGGAAGAGAGTAGAGGGATTTGGAGAGACTCTAATGTATAGATTGTGGGTGAATCAATCTTGTTTTTCTTTAGGGTTTCTCTCTCAAAATTCTCTCTGGAATCTCTCTTTCATTTGTGAGTAAAAGGGGTATTTATACTAGAGTGAGAGAGGAATGTGAAACGTCAGGTTTAACAAAACAGGGGTGGCTCGCGGCTTGACCTCGCGGCTTGACCTCGCGGCTTGACTAAGTCGCGAGTTCCAGTCGCTAGATAACCGTATGGCCAGTTGTCCTGTTTTGTCCTGTAGTGCTCCAGCTGGCATGACTGTTCACCTTCTGGCATGCTTGGCATGTGTGCTG
This sequence comes from Quercus berberidifolia, assembly GCA_028535905.1. Classification (NCBI taxonomy): domain Eukaryota; kingdom Viridiplantae; phylum Streptophyta; class Magnoliopsida; order Fagales; family Fagaceae; genus Quercus; species Quercus berberidifolia. Next base: position 8,313,673 of record JAPQVW010000003.1, on the reverse strand, counting down.
CGTTTGGTAGCTTGAAGCCGCGAGTCACCCGCGAGGCCGAGCCGCGAGACTCTGTTTTCTTGCACACTCTTGAGCAAACTTCACTCTATCTCACTCACTACCCTTACAACAAGCCCACCTAAATACATGGTTACTAAATGCTGAAATACAAGCAAATTTGGCACGGAATAAAGCCAATAAAATGGTTGATTAAATTCAGCCTTACAATCTCCCCCTTTGGCTATTCCGTGACAAAACCCTAAAATAGACTCTAAACTTAACATGTGAGTTGGGAACAGTTGAACAAAACTCACTCACACCTAACTCTAGAAGCTGTGAAGCACTTGAATCATAAGAACATGAAACTCCTGAAACACAACAATACACCATGATCATTGTATGCAGAAAAACATGAAATGCATATGAAACAAGCTTAAGGTGATCAAGCAAAGATGAAGTGAAGACTCAAATCAAGGCTTGATCAACCAAGTAATCACCACAAGGTAGTGATCATAATGCTCATTCACACTTGAAATGAACACAAGGACATACAAGCTAACAAGCACAAGGCAAGATACTTGTATGTACAACACTCAACCAATGCATAATACACAAAGTATATGCATCTAGGAACAATCCTACAAGGGCACAAGAGTGACAGTACATAAATCAGAATGCAAGACATTTAGATAGAAGTACTGATTTCAACATAGCATAAAAGGCTGCATTAAGCAAGGAACAAACCATAAAGCCTACAGAATATGCATAAAACATTAACCCTAAAAGCTTACAAAAGCACATGGGTACAAAACACAATATATCCTGAATAACATCAATAAAATATATAAAAGATTAAACTAAGTGTATAAGTTATGAGTTAGAAACAAATATACACCAAAACCACAGTGTATCAAACCCATATAAACATTAAAGTATGTCAAAAGTATGTGTGTACTCCCCCTAACACTATGCACACTTCCCTTTGAACTTTCTCCCCCTTGCTGAATGCTCTCCCCCTTTTTGGCACGAATAGCTAAAGGCTGTCGTCCAACTTTTGTTGAATAGCGTGTAGCTGATTCTCCATAGTCTCGAGACGCATTTGAACATGGTTGTTTGTGGAATAGAGAAGTCTCACAATCTCATCAATGCGATTCTGAATATGTTCAAGTAAACTGCCCACTTTATCAGTTTGCACTTGCGGAATACTAGCTTGTGGAACTTCAGGAATAGCACGCGAAGTAGATGTGGTATGTGCAGGTGTCTCTGACTCAGGGGCAGATGGAGTAACCGGAGAGATGTGTGCACTCTTTGGAGTTTTAGAGGAGTGACTTCGGCTAGCTTGAAGTGAGTACATGGAAATAGGACGCTGACGGGTCAACATTGAAAGTTCAAAAACGTGTATAAACACCTTTGAACGTTTAGACCCCCAAATTACAACTTAACCAATTCAAGCAATATGTCAAACAACTAGTGTGCGGAAACTTAACATACACTATAATATGAAATTGGTAAAAACTATCTAAGCCAAAACAAAACACAATCCACAGCAGATAATAAAAAGGCAAAGATAGAGAGGAAGGAAGATGCAAACACAAAGACAACACGCGATGTGTTATCGAAGAGAAAACCGAAGCCCTCGACGTAAAACCTCTCCGCCGCCCTCCAAGCGGTAAACAATGCACTAGAAAATACAGTTGGGATACAGGGACAGCAATAGACCCTCCAAGCCTAATCTACCCAGTGCACCTAAGCCCTCCAAGCTTCTTGCTCCAACGAGGTTGCGCCGAACCTTTTTCTTTTCTAGCTTCCCGGATTCCGCTACTAGACCGTAGCATCAACCAATGAAGATTGGTTCCTTCCTAACTGCTTCCCAGAAATCTAAACAGCTCTCTCACAGTAATGATAATGGTGAGAATCAGGTTTGGTATAATGCCTCTCAAGGATTTGACAATGGAGAGGAAGAGAGTTGAGGAATTTGAAGAGACTCTAATGTATAGATTGTGGGTGAATCAATCTTGTTTTTCTTTAGGGTTTCTCTCTCAAAATTCTCTCTGGAAGCTCTCTTACAATCGTGGGTAAAAGGGGTATTTATACTGGAATGGGAGAGGAATGTGAAACGTCAGGTTTTACAAAACAGGGGTGGCTCACGGCTTGACCTCGCGGCTTGACTAAGTCGCGAGATCCAGTCGCGAGATAACCGTATGGCCAGTTGTCCTGTTTTGTCCTGTAGTGCTCCAGCTTGCATGACTGTTCACCTTCCAGCATGCTTGGCACGTGTGCTGCGTCTGGCAGCTTGCAGCTGCGAGTCACCCGCGAGGCCCAGCCGCGAGTCTCTGTTTTCTTGCACACTCTTGAGCAATTTTCACTCTACCTCACTCACTACCCTTACATCAAACCCACCTAAATACAGGGTTACTAAATGCTGAATTACAAGCAAATTTGGCACGGAATAAAGCCAATTAGATGGTTGAATAAATCCAACCTTACAATCTCCCCCTTTGGCTATTCCGTGACAAAACCCTAAAACAGACTCTAGACTTAACATGTGAGTTGGGAACAGTTGAACAAAACTCACTCACACCTAACTCTAGAAGTTGTGAAGCACTTGAATCATATGAATATAAGACTCCTGAAACACAACAATACACCATGATCATTGTTAAGCAGAAAATCGTGAAATGCATATGAAACAGGCAATATGTGATCAAGCAAAGATGGAGTTAAGAAACAAACCATGGCTTGATCAACCAAGTGAACACCACAAGGTAGTGATCACAGTGCTCATTCACACTTGGAATGAACACAAGGACATACAAGTTAACAAGCACAAGGCAAGATACTTGTATGCTCAACACTCAACCAATGCATAATACACAAGGTATATGCATCTAGGAACAATCCTACAAGGGCACAAGGGTGACAGTACATAAATCAAAATGCAAGACATTTAGATTAAAGTACTGATTTCAACATTGCATAAAGGCTGCATTAAGCAAGGTACATACCATAAAGCCTACAAACTATGCATAAAACATTAACCCTAAAAGCTTACAAAAGCACATGGGTACAAACCCAAAACATCCTGAATAACATCATCAAAATATATAAAAGTTTAAACCAAGAGTATAGGTTAAGAGTTAGAAACAACTATACACCAAAACCACAGTGTATCAAACCCATATAAACATTAAATACCCAAAACATAAGCATATATAAACAAAGTCTCTGATTCAGACAACTTTGACAACTCCCCCTCAACACATTACTCCCCCTTAAGAGCTGCTTTTCTGCTTCTCATCATCAATGTCATATTGCTTTTCTGCTTCTCATCATCAATGTCATCTCCCCCTTTTTGACCAGAATGGCCAAAGGGTCACTGTTCATGCTAGGTGGTGAAGCTGTCAAGTTTTGCAGACAAAACATCAATCTGGTCCTGCATGGCTCTCATCCTCTCAGAGTGCTCAGTCTGGACTTCTCTGATCCCATCAAGTCGTTCCAGAATGATTTGAAAAGGATCTGGAGGTGTATCTGAAGAAGTTGATGCTCTGGACCTTTTGCCACTCCTCCTGGGTGTTGAGGTTGATGCATGCCCTGCTGTCTCTGCTTCAGTCTCCATTGGGACACCCTCTCCTTCATCACCTTCATCTTCTTCTCCTGGAAGCCTAACACTTATCCTTTTGCAGGTAAGCTTGTTAATTGCAGAGGGTGTGGACATGGGACTGATGTCTTGAGGGATTGGAACACCCTTCCTTCTAAAAATCCTCATTAGCAAACTGGGAAAGATCAATTTTGGCCTAGAGGTTGTTCTTGTCTAATCCACAATGGTGTCATATATGTGGGAACTTATGTCAATGAAATTCTTTTCTTTGAGATCCATCAGAAAAATTGCTCTAGCATAGTTGATTGTAGTCAACTTCTTTATGGGATAAAGGTTAAACATCATGATTATTGTTAGACACCTCATGTCCACTGGAAAGGCAGTGGTATTCAAACATTTCCCTTCTCTCTGCCCACCTATCCTTTGTTGAACTGTTTCAATAGAAACACTCCTATCCTTGTAATTGATAAATTCCTGATCTTCTAATCCTTCAAGCCCTAGCACATCATCAATGACATGTGCATCCAAAATGAATTCTTTACCTCTAACCCAATAACTTAACTCATTCTCCCTTATCACAGCATTTGAATAAAACTCCCTAATCAGGGGTTCACACACTACAGGGAGATCACTCAGAAGCTTTTCCCATCCTCTTCCTTCAAAACAGCTGGGGATAAAGGATTGTCTTAAGTCCTCCAAATCTACAAATCTTTCTTGAATAATTCCTGCTTTCAAGAAGATATCCTTGTATCTCTCAAAGTGTTGAACTGACCTAAACAATTTAGAATCCATTTTCAATCTTTTGTCAGCCTTCTTTGCAGGAGTTTTCTTCTTCGGAGGTGAGGGAGCCATCTGTGAACAATCAGAAGAGGCCACAACAGCATAGAACAATATATGTGTAGAATTAGTCAGTACCATGTAATTAACAAAGAGATTTCAGCCACACAAATGAACTTGAACACCTAAACAATAAGCTACTTAGATCAACCACATGGATAAACAAGCCTAAACTAGAAAACACAAGAACAACAGGGAGAATGCAGGAAAAAAAAATCAGCAGATATAGGAACTATCCTAAAGGCAGATATATGTCATTGAGACATATAATGGAAAAATGATATGACTCATAATCAGCATTTTGAAACTAACAGATGCTCCCAACAGATTAACACAATATAACATGCACATTCAACACAGTAAAACTCACATCCTCAAACGGAACATTTTGAAACAACTCAACAGCTCAAGATCAGATAAACTAAAAGACACACTTAGCTAAGCACAAGATAAAGACCAAAAAGGAAACAACCAAGATCAAAACAAACTTTAGGAACAGCATCCGCAAGCTAAGCATGAACATAGAGCAATAGCCGAATCACAAACCCATCTCTAAAACATAAACATATGCGAAAAATCAAAGGGAAAAACACAAAATCAAGTAGAAATGAGTTCAAAACTGAAAACCCATACTTGTGACTTGAAGAATTTGAGCAGAAAATATGCAACAATGGAGATTGGAAATGGGTGCACGGAGAGTTTGGGAAGGAGATAGTTTAGAGAGAAGATGAACAGTCACAAATGTTCGAGGGAAAACTGAAAAAGATTTAAAAACTGCCCCTATTTCTGCCAAACATGCGTTTTTCGTGACTTGATTGAGTCGCCAGTTCAAGCCGCCAAAACACTCAAGGACAAAAATTTGAAAAATTTTTCTAAGTGTTTTTTCGCGACTGGAAGGTCTACCAGCGAGTGAGTCGCGAGCTGAGCCGCGAAAATCTCTGAGTAACCCTCGCGACTGGACCTTCCACTCGCGAACAAGTCGCCAAAAAAGACCCGCAAAGACGCGACTGAGGCTCGCGACTTGACATACCCGCGACTGAGCCGCCAAAACAGGGCAAAACTGGATTTTTGAAATATTCAGATTTTTCAAACAAAATACTTTCCAAAAACAGCTAAAACACTCAAAAATCTTTTTGTGCTTGAATTAACAAGGATTGAGCATGTGAAAACACATTTCATCAAGTACAATCACACAAATGAATATGGCATTTATTGAACATAAACTTGTGTGTTGTGTGTGGATATCAACAATGAGATAGTCCTTAGTCTAATGTGAAGCTTCAATGATCAATTCAACCAAGACATACACAATTAGCACTAGATCATGTGACCTATCTCAATTATAGAAATATGTATATATGACCTCCCACAAAACTTGATAACATAACTTGGAGCTTTACATTTGACTCCACTTTTAATCATAACATTTGATCTTTTTGATCTTTTGAGGCAATCACCTCTCATTGTGAGAGTGATATTTGACATTTCACTTCAATGGACAAGCCTTTGGCTTTTTGAATAAACATTTTCTTTAATATAAAGTCGCTTACCCTTTTTCCTAGTCGAATACTAGAATGTGCGACAGGCTTTTGCAGCTCAATATCTCTTTTCATTTGGAGATTTTACATTTGGTGAGCTCTTTTTAGCAAAACAAAAATAAAGAGTGAGAAGATATATAGACACAAGTCTATGCATGTCTCAAGATCAACAAAACCATTCACTAATCATTCATGACAAGTTTGAAGATCTATTTACAACAATCACATAGATTTCAAGATTTCTCTCACAGAGATATGAGTGCAAAGAAACAAGCAATGCTCGAAAATGCACAAAGCCATTGGCATAAAGGTACAAGGCAAAACAGGTTTTGAGACAAAAACTCAACAAAGTCAATCAAGCTTTTTGATTTTCTAATTTTTATGTGATTTTTGGATTTTTGACACTAAAAGCAAAAAGATTGATAAAACAAAATTAAAAAATATGCACAAGTAGACAAGCAAACAACCAACAGCAAAAACAACAAGCAAACAAACAAACATCATCACAAAGCATAGGAAGTATTAATGCATGGACATGTTGTAATGCTTATGCATGAGTACCCTTTTTCACCCACACGTCACTTGCGTTTGGGGTGATTTCCTTATAGGATTGGGTACGGGAGTTAGGGCTTTCAAACCTTCGTGAGAAGCTTTCCAAGCAGTTGGTGAATGCACCAATCATCTTCATCACGTTCATCATTCCGAGATCACCATTCTGATCTCTAGATTGATCACCTGCCCAATTTCTTCTATCATTTCTAGGTCCTCCTGACCTTTGAGGAGTTGCACTATTCTTTGCTCTCAGCTTTTGGCAATTTGGTCGAGTATGCCCTTGAAGTCCGCAATAATGACACACATAAGTTGCTCTAGGACCTCTTTGTGGTCGTGGGCGTGACTTGGCACGAGATTTAGACCTGCCCACAGATTGATTACGGGGATTCAACATCCGTTGGTTCACTACATTCTTCTTCTCCTCCATCTTGAGCTTCTCATCAGTAAGGTCAGCTACAACTGGATCTTTGGCCTTTACAAACTTCACTTCTTTAGTGACATTTCCAGATGAACTACTTCCTCCGATATATCCCAATCCGGATTTGTCTGAAAAGCTCTTTTGAGATGAGATAACATCATCTAGCTTCTTGGTGGTGACCCTCTCTATTTTAGCATTTGCTTGCACAACCTCATTCTCAAGAAATCTCACTTTAGTGTAAGCTTCGGACAGCTCACCATTCAGTGTTTCTATCTCACATTTGGCCTCCCTATATCGGATTAGGAGACTTTTGTAGTCCTCCTCTGCCTTCTTCATTTTTCTCATAGCAGCCTTGGCCACCCTTGTGTACTCACCCGACTTCTCCAAGAGTGAGTTATAATTCTCTTGAAGATTTGCTGTGCTTTCATCTTCTTCAGCATCTGATTCTTCAACAATTCCCAGTGATTCATCATCACTATGTTCTCCAAGGTCTCGTACAAGCAGATTTAACTCATCTAAAGACTCAACATGAGCAATAGTCATAAAAGCTTAATAGTTCCCCTCTCCATCACAGCTCTCTTCAGATTCTGAGTCAGACGAATCCGAGTCACTCAATGTCGTGGCATACACTTTACCTTTCGATTTCAAATAATTCGGACATTCCTTCTTAAAGTGTCCATGCCCGTTACATTCGAAGCAAGTGACACCTTGTGTAGGTTGGGACTCTTTTCCATCTTTCTTTTTGAATTCCCTTTTCTCCCTTCTAGAACTTTGGAATTTTCTTTTATCATCAAATTTGCCATTATTTTTGAATTTCAAGAACTTTCTGAAATTTTTGACAAGGTACGCAACATCTTTGTCAACCACATCTTCTCCCGATGAGTCTTGATCTTCCACCTTCTCATTAATGGTCTTTAAAGCAAGAGATTTACTCTTCCGTTGATTGGGCAGCGACATCTCATAAGTCTGCAGAGAACCAACCAGCTCCTGTACTTTGATGTCATCAAGGTCCTTGCTCTCTTCAATCGCTGTCACTTTAGCACGAAAACTTTCCGACAATGATCGAAGGATCTTCCTTACAATTTTTGAATCCTCCGTTTTCTCCCCCAAGTTGAACTTACTGACAACCACCTCATTTAGCTTCCTATAGAAAGAGTCAAAAGACTCATCCTCACTCATTTTGAGCTCCTCAAACCGAGTGGTCAGCATTTGCAACTTGGTGTCTTTCACTTTCTTCGTGCCTTCATAGGTGGTTTCCAAAATCTCCCATGCTTCTTTGGCAATAGTAATATGAGAAATCCTGTGAAATTCATCTGGAGACACACCACAGAAAATAGCATTGAGTGCTTTACTGTTAGCATTAGATGCAGCAAGTGCTGCCTTATCCCAAGTGGATTTGGCTACCTCAGGTCTGGTCCAACCAATCTCAACAGCATCCCAAACAGATTCATCAATAGAACACAGAAAAGCTCTCATGCGAAACTTCCAAAAAGCATAATTACTACCATCAAAATATGGAGGTGCATTTAGGGATTGAGACCGATCCATCTCAAAAGGGAGTCAAGGATCACACAATGGTAATGAAACCAATAGCAGTGTACCCGCTCTGATACCAAATGAAAGTTCAAAAACGTGTATAAACACCTTTGAACGTTTAGACCCCCAAATTACAACTTAACCAATTCAAGCAATATGTCAAACAACTAGTGTGCGGAAACTTAACATACGCTATAATATGAAATTGGTAAAAACTATCTAAGCCAAAACAAAACACAATCCACAGCAGATAATAAAAAGGCAAAGATAGAGAGGAAGGAAGATGCAAACACAAAGACAACACGCGATGTGTTATCGAAGAGGAAACCGAAGCCCTCGGCGTAAAACCTCTCTGCCGCCCTCCAAGCGGTAAACAATCCACTAGAAAATACAGTTGGGATACATGGACAGCAATAGACCCTCCAAGCCTAATCTACCCAGTGCACCTAAGCCCTCCAAGCTTCTTGCTCCAACGAGGTTGCGCCGAACCTTTTTCTTTTCTAGCTTCCCGGATTCCGCTACTAGACCGTAGTATCAACCAATGAAGATTGGTTCCTTCCTAACTGCTTCCCAAAAATCCAAACAGCTCTCTCACAGTAATGATAATGGTGAGAATCAGGTTTGGTATAATGCCTCTCAAAGATTTGACAATGGAGAGGAAGAGAGTTGAGGAATTTGAAGAGACTCTAATGTATAGATTGTGGGTGAATCAATCTTGTTTTTCTTTAGGGTTTCTCTCTCAAAATTCTCTCTGGAAGCTCTCTTACAATCGTGGGTAAAAGGGGTATTTATACTGGAGTGGGAGAGGAATGTGAAACGTCAAGTTTTACAAAACAAGGGTGGCTTGCGGCTTGACCTCGCGGCTTGACTAAGTCGCGAGATAACCGTATGGCCAGTTATCCTGTTTTGTCCTGTAGTGCTCCAGCTTGCATGACTGTTCACCTTCCAGCATGCTTGGCACGTGTGCTGTGTCTGGCGGCTTGCAGCCGCGAGTCACCCGCGAGGCCCAGCCGCGAGTCTCTGTTTTCTTGCACACTCTTGAGCAATCTTCACTCTATCTCACTCACTACCCTTACAACAAACCCACCTAAATACAGGGTTACTAAATGCTGAATTACAAGCAAATTTGGCACGGAATAAAGCCAATTAGATGGTTGAATAAATTCAACCTTACAAACATTTTTCCATCTGTAGGAGGAATAATGCCTTCACGAAGAATGAGCTTCATGATGAGACTGCAAAATGGGATAATTCCTCAAGCTGCAGTACGAGCTGCGATCTTTCTCAAGGTGTAAAAGATGTGAGCACAGATATCAATGGGGGCTCCTGTAATAAGATCACAAAGGAATTGAGCTCTCTCAAGATTTATGAATGTAGTGTTGGACAGTGGATAGAGATTAAAGAACATGATCAACTTCAATGTGGTCAGCTCTGGTGCAAACTTTGCGGTGCTGATGGATGTGCCTGCTGTGGATACTTCATGATCAGATCCTAGGATTTGTAGAATATCTTGAATCTCTGGAGTTCGATCATCGTACGGAGTTAGATCCACATTCTGAGGTCTAGTGATGCCGAGAACCTCGGCGATGGAGTTTGGGGTAACGATAAATTCCTTTCCTCTGACCCAGAAAATAAGTTCAACTCCAAGATCACTTGCATTGGAGAAGCATTCCTTAATCAGTTCATCCATTGGATCGACAAAGTTCCCAAACAAGTTTGCCCAATCTCGTGGCTTAAAGATTCGAGGGATAAAAGTGGTCCCTAAGGTGTTAAACTCCACCACCCCTTCCACTATAGGAGTTGACTTATCAAAGATGCTTGAGTAGATGTGTGAGGTAAGCGGAGTTCTAAACCTTTCCTCATTGGAGTCTTGAGATGCTTGTGATGAGAGTCGAGTCCTTTTAGCAACTGGTGTTGCAGGATCGTCAGCAACAATGTCTTTGCCCTTGGAAGATCGACGAGACATCTGTAATAGAATAGGCCCACAGCAAAGAACCAACAACAGTACCACACAAGATAAATATCAACATGATTCGATGCAAATAGAAGTGTAAACACAGATTTTAATACATAAATACAAACTTAAAACAGTTCAGGCCCAAACAAACTTCCATCAATGCTACGGTGCACAAAATGACAAGTGCAGCAAAATGGTAACAGTACAAAAGAGCATAGAAAGACACAAGTTCAAACTAAACTGTCAATGAGACAATTTACCATGACCATGATATGCAAACAAAGACAGCATTCGAACATTAAGAACAGATATCATAAAAATACTCCATAAGATAAGAACATGGATAACATTTCAAAATGTAGAATTAGAGCATTCAAAATAGAACACATGACAGTGAGACACAACATTTTGAAAACGGAGTTGTTTTAAAGGAATATTTTGAAGATGCCACCACACACGATATGTAAGCATAAAACACAGTAAACCAAAAACCTCAAGCCAACATCAACAGACAAAACAAGTGACAGGAGCAAGTCACATAAATACCAAACCCATTTAACAAAAGATTTTCAGAAACACCAACAGGCAAAAATCAGAACAATGAAAACATATTGTGGCCACACAACATGAAAGTGGATGAAAACAACAGCAGACATAGCAAGCCATACCCATCACAGTATCAATCCAAAAGGTAAGAAAAACATCCAAGAAATAACAAATGAGATGAGGAAAACAAGACCCATACCTTTTCTTGATGATTTGGATAAAAAATGAAGCAACAAAGAGGTTCGAAAATGGAGGCAGGGTGAGAATGGGTAAAAGCAGTTCAGAGAGATAATGAACAGTCACAAAATTTTTGAGGGAAAAACTGAAAAAGATTTAAAAAAACTGCCCCAATTTTTGTCAAACATGCGTTTTTCGTGACTGAAGTGAGTCGCCACACAGTCGCCAGTTCAAGCCGCCAAAACACTCAAAGACAAAAGCTTGAAAAATTTTTCTAAGTGTTTTTCGCGACTGGAAGGTCTACCCGCGGGGGAGTCGCGAGCTAAGCCGCGAAACTATCTGAGTAACCCTCGCAACTGGACCTTCCACTCGCGAACAAGTCGCCAAAAATGACCCGCGAGGACGCGACTGAGACTCGCGACTTGACTTACCCGCGACTGAGCCGCCAAAACAAGGCAAAACAGGATTTTTGAAATTTTCAGATTTTTTAAACAAAATACTTTCCAAAAACACCTAAAACACTCAAAAATCTTTTTGTGTTTGAATTAACAAAGATTGAGCATGTGAAAACACATTTCATCAAGTACAATCACACAAATGAATATGGCATTTATTGAATATAAACTTGTGTGTTGTGTGTGGATATCAACAATGAGATAGTCCTTAGTCTAATGTGAAGTTTCAATGATCAATTCAACCAAGGCATACACAATTAGCACTAGATCATGTGATACATCTCAATTATAGAAATATGTATATATGACCTCCCACAAAAACTTGATAACATATCTTGGAGCTTTACATTTGACTCCGCTTTCAATCATACCATTTGATCTTTTTGATCCTTTTTGAGACAAACACTTCTCATTGTGAGAGTGATATTTGATATTTCACTTAAATGAATTAGCCTTTGGCTTTTTGAATAAACATTCACTTTAATATAAGGTCGCTTACCCTTTTTCCTAGTCGAATACTAGAATGTGCGACAGGCTTTTGCAGCTCAATATTTCTTTTCATTTGGAGATTTACATTTGGTAAGCTCTTTTTAGCAAAAATAAAAATAAAGAGTGGGAAGATATATAGACACAAGTCTATGCATGTCTCAAGATCATCATAACCATTCACTAATCATTCATGACAAGTTTGAAGATCTATTTACAACAATCACATAGATTTCAAGATTTCTCCCACAGTGATAAGAGTGCAAAGAAACAAGCAATGCTCGAAAATGCACAAAGCCATTAGCACAAAGGTACAAGGCAAAACAGGTTTTGAGACAAAAGCTCAACAAAGTCAATCAAACTTTTTGATTTTCTAATTTTTTATGTGATTTTTGGATTTTTGACAATAGAAGAAAAAGATTTAAAAAAAATCAAAAGTATGCACAAGTAGACAAGCAAACAACCATCAGCAAAAACAACAATCAAACAAACAAACATCGTCGCAAAGCATAGGAAGTATTAATGCATGGACATGTTGTAATGCTTATGCATGAGTACCCTTTTTCACCCACACGTCACTTGCGTTTGGGGTGATTTCCTTAGAGGATTGGGTACGAGATTTAGGGCTTTCAAACCTTCGTGAAAAGCTTTCCAAGCAGTTGGTGAATGCACCAATCATCTTCATCACGTTCATCATTCCAAGATCACCATTTTGATCTCTAGATTGATCACCTGCCCAATTTCTTCTATCATTTCTAGGTCCTCGTGACCTTTAAGGAGTTGCACTATTCTTTGCTCTCAACTTTTGGCAATTTGGTCGAGTATGCCCTTGAAGTCTGCAATGATGACACACATAAGATGATCTAGGACCTCTTTGTGGTCGTGGACAAGACTTGGCACGAGATTCAGACCTGCCCACATACTGATTGCGGGGATTCAACAACCGTTGGTTCTCCACATTCTTCTTCTCCTCCATCTTGATCTTCTCAGCAGTAAGGTCAACTTCAACTAGATCTTTAGCCTTTACAAACTTCACTTCTTTAGTGACAGTTCCAGATGAGCTACTTCCTCCGGTATATCCCAATCTGGATTTGTCTGAAAAACTCTTTTGAGATGAAATAACATCATCTAGCTTCTTGGTGGTTACCCTCTCTATTTTAGCATTTGCTTGCACAACATCTTGCTCAAGAAATCTCACTTTTGTGTAAGCTTCTGATAGCTCACCATTCAGTGTTTCTATCTCGCATTTAGCCTCCCTATATCGGATTAGGAGACTTTTGTAATCCTCCTCTGCCTTCTTCATTTTTCTCACAGCAGCCTTGGCCACCCTTGTGTACACACCCGACTTCTCCAGGAGTGAGTTATAATTCTCTTGAAGATTGGCTGTGCTTACATCTTCTTCAGCATCTGATTCTTTAACAATTCCCATTGATTCTTCATCACTATGTTCTCCAAGGTCTCATACAAGTAGATTCAACTCGTTTGAAGACTCAACATGAGCAATAGTCATAAAAGCTGAGTAGTTTCCCTCTCCATCACAGCTTTCTCCAGATTCTGAGTCGGATGAATCCGAGTCACTCAATGTTGTGGCATACACTTTGCCTTTCGATTTCAAGTAATTCGGACATTCTTTCTTAAAGTGTCCATGCCCGTTACATTCGAAACAAGTGACACCTTGTGTAGGTTGGGATTCTCTTCCATCTTTCTTTTTGAATTCCTTTTTCTCCCTTCCTGAACTTTGGAACTTTCCTTTATCACCAAATTTGCCATTATTCTTGAATTTCAAGAATTTTTTGAATTTTTTAACAAGGTATGCAACATCTTTGTCAACCACATCTTCTCCCGATGAGTCTTGATCTTCCACCTTCTCATTAATGGTCTTAAGAGCAAGAGATTTACTCTTCCGTTGATTGGGCAGCGACATCTCATAAGTCTGAAGAGAACCAACCAGCTCCTGGACTTTGATGTCATCAAGGTCCTTGCTCTCTTCAATCGCTGTCACTTTAGCACGAAAACTTTCCGACAATGATCGGAGGATCTTCCTTACAATCTTAGAATCCTCCGTTTTCTCCCCCAAATTAAACTTGCTGACAACCACCTCATTTAGCTTCCCATAGAAAGAGTCAAAGGACTCATCCTCACTCATTTTGAGCTCCTCAAACCGAGTGGTCAGCATTTGCAACTTGGTGTCTTTCACTTTCTTCGTGCCTTCGTAGGTGGTTTCCAATATCTCCCATGCTTCTTTGGCAATGGTAATGTGGGAGATCCTGTGAAATTCATCTGGAGACACACCACAGAAAATAGCATTGAGTGCTTTACTGTTAGCATTAGACGCAGCAAGTGCTGCCTTATCCCATGTGGATTTGGCTACCTCAGGTCTGGTCCAACCAATCTCAACAGCATCCCAAACAGATTCATCAATAGAACACAGAAAAGCTCTCATGCGAACCTTCCAAAAAGCATAATTACTACCATCAAAATATGGAGGTGCATTTAGGGATTGAGACCGATCCATCTCAATAGGGAGTCAAGGATCACACAATGGTATTGAAACCAATAAAAGTGTACCCGCTTTAATACCAATTGAAAGTTCAATTATGTGTAAAAACACCCTTGAACGTTTAGACGCCCAATTTACAAATTAACCAATTCAAGCATTATGTCAAACAACTAGTGTGCGGAAAATGAACATAAGCTATAACATAGAATTGGATAAACTATCTAAGCCAAATTAAAATCACAACCCACAGTAGATAATAAAAGGCAAAGATAAAAGGAAAGGAAGATGCAAACACAAAGATAACACCCGATGTGTTATCGAAGAGGAAACCGAAGCCCTCGGCGTAAAACCTCTCCGCCGCCCTCCAAGCGGTAAACAATTCACTAGAAAATGTAGTTGGGATACAAGGACAGCAATAGACCCTTCAAGCCTAATCTACCCAATGCACCTAAGCCCTCCAAACTTCTTACTCCAACGAGGTTGCGCCAAACCTTTTTCTTTTCTAGCTTCCCGGATTCCGCTACTAGACCGTAGCATCAACCAATGAAGATTGGTTCCTTCCTAACTGCTTCCTAGAAATCCAAACAGCCCTCTCACAGTGATGAATATGGTGAGAACAAGGTTTGGTAAAAAGTCTTTGAAGGGTTTGACAATGAAGAGGAAGAGAGTTGAGGGATTTGGAGAGACTCTAATGTATAGATTGTGGGTGAATCAATCTTGTTTTTCTTTAGGGTTTCTCTCTCAAAATTCTCTCTGGAAGCTCTCTTTCATTTGTGGGTAAAAGGGGTATTTATACTAGAGTGAGAGAGGAATGTGAAACGTCAGGTTTAACAAAACATGGGTGGCTCGCGGCTTGACCTCGCGGCTTGACTAAGTCACGAGTTCCAGTCGCGAGATAACCGTATGGCCAGTTGTCCTATTTTGTCCTGTAATGCTCCAGCTGGCATGACTGTTCACTTTCTGGCATGCTTGGCACGTGTGCTGCGTTTGGCAGCTTGAAGCCGCGAGTCACCCGTGAGGCCGAGCCGCGAGACTCTGTTTTCTTGCACACTCTTGAGCAGACTTCACTCTATCTCACTCACTACCCTTACAACAAGCCCACCTAAATACAGGGTTACTAAATGCTGAAATACAAACAAATTTGGCACGGAATAAAGCCAATAAAATGGTTGATTAAATTCAACCTTACAGAGTGTATTTGAGGGATTACACCAATCTTCTGAGAAAGATTAAAATCCTGCAAATTTTTTCCACAAGCCAACAAGCTCAAATTTTTCAAAAGAATATGAAACAATTTATATGGACTTATGACAGGAGAAATATCATCACATATCCTAGATTGAAACACTGAATGCTTAAATTTCAATTTATGACAATTAGGACGAATGTGACCATGGACACCACAAAAGTGGCAGACAGGAACAAATTTAGGAACATCAGTATTCCTAACAACAAATCTAGTCTCAGATTTTGGTTTTTGCCTCAACAAAGAACAATTTGGTCTAATATGACCAACAACACCACAAAGGTGACAGGTAGGCACAAAAACAGATTTATTATGCTCTCTAACAATAGGTTTAGACTTAGGTTTAGAAACTTCAGCGTCAACATCAGAACTTTTACGTTTATCTAACCTAGTAAAATAAGCCTTTTCTTTATTATTCCTCTTAAAAGGAGGGATATAAACTTTTTCAGTTTTAGGCTTAAGAGAAACAGAAACACTTCTGTTATCAACAGCAGACTTGGTACAAGTTAAATTTTCAATTTTAGCTTTAGATTCAACTAACTCTTGTTCCAAGCTTTTCATCTTCTCATCTTGAGAGGAAATTTGATTTCTCAAAAATTCATTCTTTTTATTAGATTCATCTAATCTAACAACCAATTCCTCTTTTTCAAGATTAGCCAATTTTAACTCTTCCTTGAATTTCTTAGCAATTTTCATAGATTTCAATAATTCCATACGAAGAGTTTCACAGGCATCAATAAAATCAACAGAAGCATGAGCAGAAACATGATCAGAAAGACACTTCAAATTATCCATGACAACAGGGGTCAAGGATCAGTTCTTAGATCAAAAGATCTAAAACAAAAGAACAACCCGCTCTGATACCACTTTTCAGTTTTTAGACCCCTTAAACCCTTAAAAAATTGGATTAACCTAGTTAATTAGCCAAGTGATTACTTAGTCAAATTAACAAGTCTAGGTTAACACAAATATATCATATTATGCATAGCAGCGGAAAATAAATAAGACAATGATATGATAACCCAGGAAAACCAAACCGGTAAAAAACCTGGGGAGGATTTAACCTAACTATCCTCAAGGTAAAAAGCAAATCCACTAGAAAGAATTGAAGTTCATACAAAAGGACTTACAAGCACCCCCGCTTGACTTCCTAATGCTACCAACCAGTAGAACTTACTGACACGACCACGTGCAAGCTCCGAATCCACGGACTCCTTCTTTCTTTGGCCTTTGCAAAACACAAACACCCTCGTTTGTGACTTTGAGATCCCACTCAAAGGTTTAGCAACACAAACTCTCCTGTTTGTGACTCCAAGACCACCCTTGAAGGTTTAGATCATCAACACTTTTGATGACAAGAGAAGGCAGCAACTTCTACAATATCAGATCTTGAGATTCTTCAAGGAATAATACCGATAGAAGACATAAGAGAGCTTTTTAGGAACAAAACCCTAAATACAAAAAAGGCACACTCTTTTCTCTCTAAAAAGCCACATAAAAACGTGCTTAGGGTTTCCTTTATATACTGGGAGAAGTAGATTAGAAACCCTAATCCTAAATAGGCTTGAACTGCTGTTTGGGCTTTATTAAAATTTTGCAGATACGACTTTCGATCGGTCGAGCCTGTTCTTCGATCGATCGAACCAGGCAGAATATGAAATCTTCTTCCTGCAGCTTATATGTTCCTGAATCTTGACTTGAATCACCTTGAGCATTGTCTAATAAAACCTATAGACTCTAAGATCTATATCTAGACAAGTTTGTGTTCACGATTTGCCAATTGTTCTAAACTTTTAGAACCTAACAGGTACTAGTTGGACTATATTTGTGATCTAAATGTTTGATAGTCGGAGAGGGCTTGGTGGGTGAGGTTAGGGTGGTGTAGACTGCACGTCGATGCAACAAAAAGAGTGTCTGTTCAACATAATGTTTAGAGCAAACAAGTGAAAATCTTTATCATCGGATCCCCAGATATCTCAGCTCTCACTTAAATATCCCTCTTACAATCCTCTAAGAGCCAAATCTATAGAAATTCAAATCCATAGCTCCCTCCACTAATTCAGGAGTAAATAACCTATATACTTGCATTGCAGGCATAACCTAACCTCACATACTAATTAAATCAATTACTTATTACTTCACAACTCATAGACAATTCATTAAAGCATTTCATCAAACACATAATTTGCATTCCAAAAACAAAAATAGAAATAGAAAATAAAGAAAAAACCCAAAACAAATATTTCAGTCATATAGCAATATGCAACAATACCCACAAAAAGAAATTTTGATTTTTGGGGTTATACCATCCTCCTTTCCTCTCATCCTAATAATTCCAATTCTCCAACACTACCAACCATGAATGGTTAAATAAATTTAAAAAAAAATCTTAAGAAAATTCCAAAACCTGCTTTAGAGGCTGCGTTAGATTTTTTGGATTGCTCATAGCTTCCTCGATGACACCGGCAGCATTTGAGTTTTCGGTTTTTGGGTTTTGATTTTGGGGAAGGAGAGGGTTTTGATTTTTGGGGAAGGAGAAGGTTGCATGAAAGAATCTAAAAAGAGAGTGGAGGGCATCGGGTATTTTGGGAGAAAAAGAGAGTACCCGATTTAGAATATATATATATATATGAATTGCTTTTACTCCCAGGTGAAAATCTTTTCAGTCGAAAGTAAATAGTGATTTGAAGGATTCTGTCGGGGTACTATTTAGTGAACAGTAACAGTCACTGTTCATGAACAGTGTTCTATCCCATTGCTTTTTTGAATAGTGATTCTGTACAGTGTTCTAGTACTGTGTGAGAATAGTAATCTATCAGCAGCTTTGCTGGTGCGGGTACTGTTTCTGGAATAGTAACCAGTTGCAAAGGTGCTTCTGGAGATAGTCTAACACTTCGACAATTCTCTCTCAATCTCCTTTTTTCTGTCTCTGTTCCGAGGAAGAAGATGTTTTGGTGAAAGAAAGGGTAGAGCATCATGAAAGAGAAGGCAGAGCATCAGGGGTTTTAGAAAGGTTTTATTATTATTATTATTTTTAAATATTGTGCTGATGCGGAAAATTGTGGGAACTTTACAGGCTTCGGTTTTATATATATATATATATAGATGATAATGATAATAATAATAATAATAATAGTAATAATTCATCTAGTTCATTTTAAGCTATCAATTATCTTTTAAATCATATTGATCACAATTAATATTCTTCTAAACATTTTATATCAAGATTTTTGTAAAATAATTTTAGAGGTTATACAATTGGAGGATACTAACAGCCTCAAAAATTATGAAACCTATAACATTTGATCAATTTCAAAAACTAAACATCACTTTACATGTCTAATTTATACAAGTCAATATATAAAAATTATAACAATAATAAAAACTAAAAGGATTTTATTTTTTTTATTTTTCATATATGACAACTGCAATCCGATATCTACAAACTATTCTATTTTACCATCTCAAAACTTTATCATTTATACCATACCATTTTACAACACTCCCAACATCCCAACTTTTATTTTCCTATTCTACTCATTAAAATAATATTTCTGCACAATAAAATAATATATCCCCCAATCACCATACTTTACAATACAACTCATTATTTATTCTTTCTCTCTCATCCTTTCTGTTCACACAACAACCACAACACCACCCTCTCCAACCATCAACACCACTCTCTCCGACCATTAACACCACCAAAAAAAAAAGAAGAAGCAACCCATGGCAAAAAAAAAGAAAAGAAAAAAGCAACCCACGGCGACAAACCCAGACCCAAACCCACACCCATGACAGCAAACCCAGACTCATACCAGTAAACCCACCCCTTCACCACCCATGGGAACCCCCAACTCCATGGCTCCACCATCATCAATCACCACACCACCACCACACCATCACCACACCGCCACCAAACCAACCAATCAGAATCCAAACCAACCCAGTCACGACCCACCCGATCTCCACTGCTCGATCAAAACCCATGAACCACGCCAATCTCCACTGCTTGACGATCTCGACCCACTCGATCAACCACCACGCCGAACCTAAACCCACAACCGTACTAATCCATGTCGCCGCCGTCAACCAGAGAGAGAGAAAAAGCAAGCCATGTCGCTGTCGTTAGCAAGGCCAATTTGCAAGTGGCTCGCCGTGGTGTGGTGGCTATGGGTTTTGGATCTGAAGAGAGAAGGAACAGAGCAAAGACATAATGAGAGAGAGAGAGAGAGAGAGAGAGAACCAATTCTGACTTGTTTAATAAAAAATAGGAGAGGGAGAGAATTAAATATTATTATTTAAGTTTAGAATTTTGCTACAACGCAATTCTAAAGGTAGAATTGTACAGTAGCACAATTCCAAATTTTTTTGCAATTCTACCTTTGTACAATCCCAGATGTTGAGGCTTTTTTAGCTTAAAATGCCAAACCCACCTTACATATGGCATTTACAATGCCAAGTGCGGATGCTCTAACTAAGAAACCTGCAATTGCCATATCTTTACCAATACCATTAGGAAGAGATTGTCGACATCATCAACTAGTGGCAAAATCAAGAATTTTGAGTTGAAGGGGCCAAACTATTGTGTCAAGATAAACTCAAATCACAAATAGACACTTCTCTAAAAAATCCAAATAATATATGTGTGTTTATGAAAATATAATTTTTAATTTTTTTATTCTAAAGTAAGTTATATACATATACACAAAATTATCAACTTTAATATGTATATATACACACCTAGACTCAAGATCTTTATTATAAGAGAAACTTATAATCTTCTTAAGCTCTAATAAGTATCTAAACATTGTATAATTGGGTATACAACATAAAAATATATAGAAAAAAAAAAAAAAACGAATATAGTATCTTCCATCAAAGTCATGCTCAACAATAATACTTCACATAATAAACTTCATCAATTATTATTTTTATAGCAAAATTATGCATAATTTCTTTTTTAATATAAAAATTGTTAGTTAAACTTCATCCATGTTTGACAAATCAAAATCATAATATTATAATTGAAGTCTCATACGACCCTCTTTTTTTTTCCTTGATAAAATCTTAAGAATAGAAAATTTCAACCAAATTGCATATATTATTAATGTTGAATGATTTGAATGCATTAATAGGATTTGAAATTGAGTTAAAAATTAAGGGTTCCACTATTTACTCACAAAACTTAATACATAATTATTTCATTCTATTGCAATTGTTTATCAACTCTAAATTTTCTTTTTTTGGGAAGGATTAGTTGATCAATGTTTTCTTTTGGGCCTGGGGCCAACTCCATTTTTTTTTTTAATATAACCTTTAAATATTTATAAAATATACCTATATTATAAAAAGAAATTTAAAAATTTTGGAGGGGCCAAGGCACCCCCAAGCATGCATGTGGCTCTGCCACTGTCATCAATGACCATCCACTACTGTCAGCTGGTTACAAAAGTAAATGATAAAATGAGAGGACTGAGTTTGAAGAAAATGCCACGATCAAGGAAGCCAAAGAGATATTGTTAAGTTATGATTTTTCTCATAACATTTGTATTGGCTTATTACATGACAAAAAGTGATGTAATTGCATAAATTTATTTCCTTGTATTTTTATGGGATTTATTTGTATTGGGTTTAGTATTAAGTGGTGGAGATTTGATCAAGACAGCTAAAAGTCACATGAGGAGGATATGCCGGAAGCTGAAGAGTCAAGTGCTAGCTGTGGAAGTTGAAGAGTCATGTGATAGCTATGCCAGCTATTTTTGTGACTTAGGTGACCCACAAATTTCACTGGTTAGAGGATTTTTTTAGTGTGACCTATTTACCCATCACTTATACTATATATACCCTCATTACCAACAGAAATGGTAAGTAGCCTATTGAGAGAAATACTCTAAGAGAGGTTTCTACAACACACCCACCTTATTAGAGAGAGAGTTACTTATTTTTAGAGAGAAATCTTTGTAGTTTCTTCTCCTTCCCTCTCCCATTGTTATACCTATTGAGAGGAGATTTGTACCCAAACTATAATACCTAGAAAAAAATAATAATAAAAGGAGGGGTATTTAAGTAAACTTGTTTATGGGGTCAATTTTTATAATTAATTTTACTAAGGGGTTTTTTAGAAAATAAAGATGAAACCCTAGCTATATAGTCTAATTTAAGTCAGCGTATAATGATAGATGTTTTGAGGGATGAGACTACCCAAAATACTCAAGTAGAGAAGATTTGACTACACAATTGAGGTAAGAGCCTAAGAATCTCTTTTTGTTGAATCTAAGCTTTATTTGGAATTAGAGTATCTTTTTTTAAGGAAATGTTAACAAGCACTACGATGCTTGTTAACATTTCCTTTTTTGTGTTTCACTTTAAAAAATAGGAAAAAGTTGTCAAAAAAATTACTAAAAGAGATTAAAAAAAAATGCCAAAAACTGAAAATTTGCCAAAAGCTAAAAAAGTTAACCAAAAGTGTGTTGTTAACGAGCACCTTACAGTGCCCATTAACACAATCTTTTTTTTTTTTATATGAGTATTTTGGCCAATAGTGAGACTATTTAAAAAAAAAAATAATCCAATGAGTATGATGATGTAAATGAAGAAGGAATTAGATCTATTTTCCCTATGCCGGTGTTGCGTTAACTATAAGTGCTGCATAGGTTTACCGAATTGAGTTTTGGTGAATAGCAAAAATTTATGGTGTAGCCGGTAGTGTGATAAATTATAGAGGTAAAGTATATATGTCAAATAGTATTTTTCCATGGTTTGATATTGTGCTTTTCTTAGTTTTTTCCTCATGCCAAAAGAGAACTAGGGTCGGCAGCAGTGGCAGGAAAAAAAAAAAAAAAAAAAAATATATATATATATATATATATATATAAGATAAATGGAATTACTACCTTGATAAATCAATGCCAGCACCTTTATTTCCTATATTATTATTATTATTATTATTATTATTATTATTATTATTATTATTATTATTATTATTATATAAAACTAGCTTCTACAATTTTTCACGTCAGCATTATTTAAAAAAAAAAAAAACAAAAATTCTGATTTTTTTTTTCTAAAACCCGATAATACAAAATCCTAAATTCTAACCAAAACCATGGCAAAACCACGGGCAACATATACGACCATTCCTCTCTCTCCTTAGAAACCCTCTTTCTCTCCAAAATCAAAACCTTCTCCTTCCCCCAAAAATCCAAAATCAAAGTCCAAAACTTAGTATGAGAAAGAAGGAAGAGCCGATCGGATATGTTGGGAAACGATTGGCCCATCATCTTTACCTCTCAGAGCTCACCTTACTCTCCATCTGACAAACCAAAGAAAGGAACCTGGTACAATGATGAAGAAGCCAGAATTCTTGACAGCCTGCAAGATTGACCTATGGTCGCACTTCAAAAATAAGGTTTTCTTTCTTCAATTATATTGAATTGGGAAATTCTAGCTCTTTATATTATATATTTATGTTGCTGTTGACGAATTGTTTTATTAAAACATGAAAAGAGGTGACTTTTGGTTTATGTGCTACCCAAGAGTTCAAAGCTTTGTATTTGTGCTTTTTTTTTTTTTTTGGTGGCCTTGGAACTGTAACTATTGTGTTGTCTGTTTCAACTATACTCTTAATTAGAGTCAGTTATTGTTGAAATTGTTATTTGACTATGTTTTGGAGGTATTATGGTATTTTATTATTGTTGAAATTCTAGGCAGTTCTTCTGATAGCAATATAGTTCTTTGACCACATTATATGCAAGGAATGGTTGCAACAATAATGCATGATGTGTGTTTGATAAAATGTCTCAAAAATTTGCACTGCACACTGTTTTGAATAACTTTCTATAAACCAATTTTCTGTTTCGTACGTCAAGTTCTATAAAAGGAGCAATGTGGGTTTGTTTGTGTTGGTTGAAAAATTATGATTTTTTAGAGATAGTGAGTGATTTTGTTTCATTCATCAACTGATTTGTACCAAACTATTTCTCAGAAACTTTGCCACAGCAATATATTAGTAAAAAATTTGTAGTTTATTCCTCTCTTTATTTGTTTGCATTGATTGAAAATTTCTAGAATTTTTAGCATAAAATTTCTGGAACACAGTGGAATTTCAATCTCTGTCTCTATTCTTCTAATTTTTAGATTCTCCTTCTCGGCCTCAATATCAAACTATTCTTTTCGGTAATTGGGTGAGATTACCTGCAAATCTGAATTAGGTTTAAAATTTTTCCTATTCTTTTTCCTTTTAAAAAACAATTCAAGGTGTGCTTAATATACTTGATTTATGAATTGTGATGTTAATTTCTGTTCCTGTCATATATGTGTTTACTCACTGACTTGTGTATGGTTTAAAGGATCTAGAGAATGTAGATTACTATTGCCCAAATTGTAAAGCAAAGTCTAATTATGAGTTATGAGCTTCAGAAAAATGCTAGCCAGATGTGAAGTATGTCTGCCCTATTTTTTTGTGTGTGTGTGTGCAATTCTTTTCCCTCTAGTTGATTTTTGGGGCAACTGTATATTTGAATTTATAGACTAAGGAGTTTATCATCAGGTTTTAAGCCTAATTTTGTGACAATTTTTGAAGCAAGTCTTTAGAAAATAGTGGACAAAATGTTCTACCTAAGAAGGTAGCTGTGGTGTGCAATGGCATGGAAGGAACATATATTCCAAACCTTCATATGTAAGCCTTGAACTCATTTCTAAATATTACATGTTGTTGAGATTTACTTTTGTTATTGTTTGCGCTGTCATGGTTTGTATTGAGATTTAATTTTGCTGATTTTGGTTTTATAAATTAAACTTAAAAGACTTTGGTTCTGTGCCTCTTGATTTGTAAGCACTATTAGAGTTTTGATCTCATGCTGCATTAAATTTATATGAAAAACTTATTGGATTAATCTGTGTTCTTAAAAAGTTCTACGATATTAAAAAAAAAAAAAAAAAAAAAAAAAAAAAAAAAAACTCTACAATTGGGTTAAACAAAGTAAAGCTGCACGTGGGTGGAACCAAAGTTACTCTTTTGGCATATAGGTAAATCCTCCTAGGCTGTTAGATTTTTTACCAATTACAATCAGTGATAGGTTAATCATAATGATTGATGTGTAGGTGTAGAGAAAAGTTCTAAACACCCAAAGATGGATAAATAGGCAAGATCAGCATCACGCAATTTGCTTCCTTTTAATTTGCTACTTCTATTTGATTTGTAAAAAAAAAGTTGGGATTGTCAAATGAGCTTCATCATCCCATTTTAGTTTTTGATTTACTCCCCTACCATATTTTTAGACATCTATGCATATAGTACATGATATAAATAAATAAAAACTATAAAGTCAGTGCAATTATTCAAATGATAATTGTTGGTGAATTCAAATGTATTATAACTACATTTTTCTACCGCATAATGCATATTCCAGATACTTTATATTTTTTTTGACAAAGATTGATACAAATGCATCTATTAGTCCAATATTTATACAATTCTTAGATACCAAATGATTATGTGATATCTTGACTCTTGGGACACAACATGCTAATTTGACTATCGTTCAATTCAATTGTGGTTGTATGATAACACTTTGTCCTTTTTTTTTTTTGGTAGATTTGTATTAGTGAAATTATTAGATATCTGCATGGAAGTACAATATCCAATATGTCTATGTATAATTTTATGTTTTTTAAATTTAATGTAAAAAAAAAAAATCATTTCCAAGTGATTTTGAATTGCAAAAGATCATAATGATTTGTCTCTGTAATATTCCTTAAGAATGTTTATTTTTTTGGCAATATGTAAAACCCAAAAATTTGGGGCCTTGTATGTCCATGAAGAAGGCTATCAATTTTATTTCCAAGACGTCATATATGCTTGCTTCTACGATAGATATGTTTGATTATAAATTCATTGAGAAGAATTTTGTTATATAATTGTCATCATTTGAGACTTTTTTTTTTAATAACTAAAGTGATATCAATGTGTTCCTACTTTCTATTGAATCTTCTTAAGATTTTTACTAATTATAGTAAATTAGGTGTTACAAAACAAAGAAGGAGCTGGAACTGTGGGCCAAAATGACTTGGGCAATTTGGAATGCAAGAAACAAAGCATACTTTGAGAAAGTTCAAACACAACCTAAAGTCATTTTGGATGTAGCTCCAGCATTGCTGGTGACATATCAAATGCTCTTGGCCACTCAAACAAATGCAGAAGGGTCTTCGTTGTTTTGTTGGTTTAGAGGGAAGCCTTATATGTTTTTTTCTTCCTAATTTGTATGGCTAACAAACTAGCCGGGGCAGTGTGCCCAGGTCTCTACCTTTGTATATGGTTTTTTACTTCTGAATAAAAGTCATTCTATTAGGTATATATCTCAAAAAAAAAAAAAAAAAAAAAGTGTTACAAAACAAACTGGTTGAAATTTATAAATCACCTTAATTGCTATTACAAATATATGGTTGATAATTAAATAGACACGGACACCATTCATTTTTTTATTCATACCAATGTGCTTGTTGACTTATGGAATTAAACGAAATTTAGGACTCTCTTTTAACTTTGAGAATTATAGGCTTTAGGATGGGTTTAATAAATTTTTAGTGTTATTCTCTATTTGGATACAACAAAAGTGTTGAAATAGAAAAGAAGATGTTTGATCACTGTGAAAATGCTGCAAATTTATTTCAATAATTGCATTGGGAAGAAATTAGTAAAACAATACATTCAAAATTTTCCCATGCATCGCATAGGTTAGCGACTAGTTATTATTAGTTCATTGGTTTGGTAATTGAGGCATATGGGGAAGTCAGCAAGTGATCATGGAACATGGTCTACGCGATGCTTTTGACCCTATATGACAATATGTATCTTAGGTTTTATTAGAGGCAGTAAAGGATATATACAAGGATTTTTACTTTGAGATAATAAAAAGAAATTATTGGATATTTTTTAGTAGTCGCTCTATTGGCCGGATACCGTTATAAGTCATTCTTAAATTATTTTATTATTGAGTAAATGGTGCCTGCAAAATTGTTTTAGGTGATATCTAAGGATTTTAGAAGAAGCGTTTGGAAGAAGTTCCTTTTGGTATGACTTTTGGAGGTAAGTAACCTTATCCTAATTGGGCTTTATTTTGCTTATATTAATGTATTTTTAACTACTAAAAATTGTTTATAATTGTTAGAATTTTTATTTCTATCATATTACTGATTTCAAGTAAAAGATTATTTCAAATGTAAGGTTGAATTTAATCAACCATGTGTTGGCTTTATTCCGTGACAAATTTGCTTGTAATACAACACTTAGAAACCCTGTATTTAGGTGGGAATCATGTAAGGGTAGTGTGTGAGAGAGTGTGAAGAAATGCTCAAGACAGTGCAGTGAAGCAGAGACTCGCATCTAGGACTCGCGGGAGGCTCGCGGCTTGCAAGCCGCCAAAAGTCGCACACGTGTAGAGCATGCAGGGGAGCTGAGCAGTCATGCCAGCTGGAGCACTACAGGACAAAAATCCAGACTGGCCATTCAGCTAGCTCGTGGCTTGAACTCGCGACTCAGTCAAGTCGCGAGGTCAAGTCGCCAGCCAGCCCTGTTTTTGGAAAAACTGACTCTTTGAATTCTATTCTCACACCAGTATAAATACCCTTCATTCCCACATAATAGGTGTGGCTATTCAGAAAGAAAAACCCTAAGAAAGGTTTCTTCAAAACACCCACCCAATTAGAGAGAGCTACTCATTCTTAGAGAGAAACCTTTGTAGTCTCTTCTCATTCCCTCTCTCATTGTCATACCTATTGAGAGGAGATTTCTATCCAAACACTACCCACACCCATTTAGAGTGTTGAGTGTTTTTGGAGTTTTGGGAAGCATTGGAAGATGCCAAGGATGGCGGATGCTATGGTCTAGTAGTGGAATCCGGTAAGCTAGAAAAGAAAAAGGTTCGGCGCAACCTCGTTGGAGCAAGAAGCTTAGAGGGCTTAGGTACATCGGGTAGATTAGGCTTGGAGGGTCTATTGCTGTTCATGTATCCCAACTACATTTTCTAGTGGATTATTGACCGCTTGGAGGGCGGCGGAGAGGTTTTACGCCGAGGGCTTCGGTTTCCTCTTTGATAACACATCGTGTGTTGTCCTTGTGTTTGCATCTCTCTTCCCTTTATCTTTGCCTTTTATTTTCTTCTGTGGATGTGATTTATAATTGGCTTAGATTGATTTCCAATTCTGTTTATAGCTTATGTTCATTTTCCGCACACTTGTTGTTTGTCATAAAGCTTGAATTGGTTATTTTGTATTTGGGGTTCTAAACGTTCAAGGGTGTTTTATACACATATTTGAACTCTCAATTGGTATCAGAGCGGGTACACTTGTTTTGGTTTTATTACCTAAGTGTGATCCTTGACCCCTTGTGTTTATTTGCCATGGATTGTGCTTTGTATGCCTCTTTGCATGATTTGGTTGGTGATGAATGTAACATGCCACGTGTTTGTGAAAATGCCTCTATGAGTGTTAATCCTCATAAGTGTGATGACATGTTATTTGAATCTATGGGTGTTGTTGACAAACTCTTGAAGAAAAATGCTAAGAAATTTCAAAAGAATTTGAGCAAGTTATTTTGTGAAAAAGATGATTTGATTGCTAAGCTCAATGAATCTAACAAATTGGTTGAGAAATATAAAAAACTTGCTGAAATTTCTCTTGAAAAGCTGAAAGAGTTTGAATGTTTGAATATGGACTTGGATGCTAAACTTGTTTTGTCTAACAAACTTGTTGATGATCTTAAATGTGAAAATGAATCTCTTAAGATGCATGCCAAGTGTTTGATTGCTGAACCTATTGTTAAAAAGGATGAAAATATTTGTTGCAATCATGTTGTGGTACCCGATTTTGTCCTTAGTGTGTGTTCTACCTTAAAAGACAAATCGGTGTACATTCCTCCACATAAAAGAAATCAAAAGGTGGAGAGAAAGACTGTTAAGTCAAAGCCGCCGTTTAGGTCTCAACCTAAGGTTTTGAATGGATCTAAGTTTGTTCCAACTTGCCACCATTGCGGTGTGATCGGTCATATAAGACCTCAATGCTCCAAGCTGAAAAGGGAACAAAATAATGTTGCTAGATCTCTTCCCAAAAAGCCTAGTAGACCTAAACACATTGTGTGTCACCATTGTGGTGCCTTTGGTCATGTAAGACCTCAATGCTCTAAGTTTCATGCTTTTAAAAGAATCAAAAGAAAAGAAAAACTTGAGCTTTTTGGAAGTTGTGCTAAAAAGAGTAAACCGGTTTTGAGTGAAAATAGCATGTTGTTAAAGAAAATGTTTAATGCTCTTAACTCTTTGACTATGTGCATCTCCGGTTCTCATTCTTCCAACCCTCGTCTCACTTCTCTTGAGACACTCATTCCAAACAATCGTTCCGTTTGTATGAGGAAGGGTTCCTATGGTTGAGCTTTTGCTCTTTTGGTCCTTGATCTAATTCTTTCGATCTTTGTAGGACCCTTCATGCATTAAATGTCATATCTTTATGTATTTTGTGCATCTTGCATTTATTTATATGCATTGTTTTGTTTTTGATCGTACTTTTATGTTTCTGTTTTGTGTGAGTAAAAAATCCAAAACCACATAAAAAGTGAAAAATTCAAAAAGTTTGATCGTATTTGTTTGAGCACATATCACATGTGAGTTTGGCCTTGTACCTTTGTACAAATGGCTTTGTGCATTTACGAGCTTAGCTTGTTATTTTTGCACTTATATCTTTGTGGGAAAAATCTTGACATCTTTGTGTGATTGTTGTAAATCGATCTTCAAGCTTGTCATGAATGATTAGTCAATCGTCATGTTGGTTTTGATACATGCGTAGACTTGTGCTTATATCTCTTCCCACTCTTTTATTTTTATTGCTTAAAGAGCTCAATAAATGTAAATCTCAAAATGAAAAGAGATAATGAGCTGCAAAAGCCGTCGCACATACTAGTATTCGACTAGAAAAAAGGGAAAGCGACTTAAATGAAATTGTATGATGCCTAAAAAGCCAAAGGCTTGTTCATCAAATTGAAATATCACAATTTCAGACATTGATCTCAAAATGAGATGTTTTGATTCAAAATGATCAAATGTTATGAATTGTAAAGAAGCCAAATGAAAAGCTTCATCATATGTAATCATTCTTTTGTGGGAGGTCATATATGTTCATTTCTATAATTCAGATAGACCACTTGACTTAGTACTAGTTGTGTATGATTTGATTGAATTGATCATTGAAGCTTCACTCTAGACTAAGGACTATTCCACATTTGATACACACACACAACACACATGCCTAATGTTCAATAAATGTCTTATTCATTTGTCAGATTGTACTTGTCTAAATGTGATGTGTGTGTGCTCAATCTTATATGGATTAATCCAAAAATATTTTTGATCATTTTATATGTTTTTGGAAGTGATTTTTATCACTTTTTGTGTTTATGTTTAGTGCTTACTTTGTTTTTCAATGTTTAAACATGTTCTGCATTGAAAAACAAGTGTCATAATTTTTGGCCACTCATTTTGGCTACTTGCGTGAGCTGCTAGTAAGCTGCCAGTTTTGGCTACTCGGTTTGGCAGCTTGCAAGCCGCGAGTTTAAGCTGCGAGTTCATACAGAGGGGTTTCGCAGCTCACTCGCGACTCGGCTCGCGACTTGCCAGTCGCGAATCGCCTAGAAACAGCTTTTTAAAGGGCTTTTTGTGGGAAACTTGTTTTAAACCCCTCCCATCCTCTCTAAAACCCCTCTTTCAATATTTTTACATCAAAACCCAACCAATTTGAATGGTTTTTCATTCCATTAACATTTCTAAAGTAATTATAAACTCTTTTCATTAATTTTGATCCTTAGATTATGTTTTGGAGAGTTTTGTGCTCTTGGTTGGGATTTTTATCATAGGGGTTGGGAAAACTTAATTTTTGTCAAATTTCTTCATGGGTTTGGTTTCTTTTGCTGATTTACATTGGATGTTGGCCCCTTGTGACAGATAGAACATGTATTAAGGGTGGATTTTATGATGTTCATGCATTGTTTCACATTATTGTTCATGGTATGCATGCTAGGTGTTTGATAAAATGTCTCTTAGGCATTTTCTCGCTTGTTTGGACTCCGATGAGTACCAAACTTTGGGGTTTCTCATGTTTCCTCATTAGGAACATGTTTGGTTCATTGGTTGTGTATTTAACACACCTTGCCCCACATGTGCATTTTTCATGCATTGGTCATGCATTGCACTTAGCCACCTCTTGCACACACCTTTGCTACCCTTGTCATGCATTGGTCTTGACCTTGCTTCTTCATCCTAGCATGTCATGTTTACCTTATGCTTTGTAACATGTTACTTTGTCTTAGGTTTGAGCTTCATTTTCTCATTCATCTCGCACCCCTCATGCATCATTAGCATTGTTCGTACCTTCATCTCTTGCCCTCGTTTCTTCTTGACCCTTTGTCTATTCCTGACAAAAAGGGGGAGAGCGTACTCTAGAGAGTATACCGGAGAATTTTTGTCATTTCTATATGACTCTTGTGCACATCCTTAGGGGGAGAAATTCTATTTCTCGTGCACATTTGTAGGGGGAGAGATTTTCCATTATGGAGATGCATATACCAAGGGGGAGAAGACATTGAGATAATAAGAAAACTTTGTTTTGTTTATTTTCTTGTTGGCTTTATGGTGCTTTGAGTTATGCTTTGTGGTTCTCATCGCATCATGTTTTTGTTTTGGATATGCATACTTCCTTATGCTATTGTGCTTCATTGAATGCATGTTCGGATGATCAATTGCTTTGCTATGCGATCATTGTAGTCATTTCTATATGACTGTTTTGGTGTATGATCAAGTTGCACACATGTTTCACATCATGTTTACTTGATCGCAATTTATTTGTTACATTATACTTATCCTTTTATTACTTGCTTTATCTTGAGGGTCTAATGTGTTTTGTGCAAGTGTTTCAGGTTACAAGTATATATGTTCCAAGTGCATCACAACTTCTCATCATTCTGAAGGGGAGAGAAATTTTAAGCACTTTTAATTTATATTGTTTAAGTTTATATTCAGTATTTTGTGCTTTGTACCCATGTTGCTTTTGTAAGCTTTTAGGGTTTATATCTTGTAGGCTTTATGGTCTGTACCATGCTTTTATGCAGCCTTTTATACTTTGTTTAAATCAGTGCTTTTAACTAAATGTCATGCATTTTCTTGTTAAGTACTGTCACTCTTGTGCCCTTGTAGGATTGTTCCTAGATGCATATACTTAGTGTATTATGCATTGGTTGAGTGTTGGGCATACAAGTAACTTGCATTGTTCTTGTTTGCTTGTATGTTCAAGTGTTCATTCCAAGTGTGAATGAGCATTGTGGTCACTACCTTGTAGTGATTGCTTGTTTGATCAAGTCATGGTTTGTTTCTTAACTCCATCTTTGCTTGATCACATCATGCCTGCTTCATATGCATTTCATGTTTTTCTGCATACAATGATCATAGTGTATTGTTGTGTTTCAGGAGATTCATGTTCATATGATTCAAGAGCTGCACAACTTCTAGATTTAGGTGTGAGTGAGTTTTGCCATTGTTCCCAAACTCACGTTTAAGTCTAGAGTCTGTTTTAGGGTGTTTTATCACGGAATAGCCAAAGGGGGAGATTGTAAGGTTGAATTTAATCAACCATGTGTTGGCTTTATTCCGTGACAAATTTGCTTGTAATACAGCACTTAGAAACCCTGTATTTAGGTGGGAATCATGTAAGGGTAGTGTGTGAGAGAGTGTGAAGAAATGCTCAAGACAGTGCAGTGAAGCAGAGACTCGCGGCTAGGACTCGCGGGAGGCTCGTGGCTTGCAAGCCGCCAAAAGTCGCACACGTGCAGAGCATGCAGGGGAGCTAAACAGTCATGCCAGCTGGAGCACTACAGGACAAAAATCCAGACTGGCCATTCAGCTAGCTCGCGGCTTGAACTCGCGACTCAGTCAAGTCGCGAGGTCAAGTCGCTAGCCAGCCCTGTTTTTGGAAAAACTGACTCTTCGCATTCTATTCTCACACCAGTATAAATACCCTTCATTCCCACATAATAGGTGTGGCTATTCAGAAAGAAAAACCCTAAGAAAGGTTTCTTCAAAACACCCACCCAATTAGAGAGAGCTACTCATTCTTAGAGAGAAACCTTTGTAGTCTCTTCTCATTCCCTCTCTCATTGTCATACCTATTGAGATGAGATTTCTATCCAAACACTACCCACACCCATTTAGAGTGTAAAGTGTTTTTGGAGTTTTGGGAAGCATTGGAAGATGCCAAGGATGGCGGATGCTATGGTCTAGTAGCGGAATCCGGTAAGCTAGAAAAGAAAAAGGTTCGGCGCAATCTCGTTGGAGCAAGAAGCTTGGAGGGCTTAGGTACATCGGGTAGATTAGGCTTGGAGGGTCTATTACTGTTCATGTATCCCAACTACATTTTCTAGTGGATTATTGACCGCTTGGAGGGCGGCGGAGAGGTTTTACACCGAGAGCTTCGGTTTCCTTTTCGATAACACATCGTGTGTTGTCCTTGTGTTTGCATCTCTCTTCCCTTTATCTTTGCCTTTTATTTTCTTCTGTGGATGTGATTTATAGTTGGCTTAGATTGATTTCCAATTCTGTTTATAGCTTATGTTCATTTTCCGCACACTTGTTGTTTGTCATAAAGCTTGAATTGGTTATTTTGTATTTGGGGTTCTAAACGTTCAAGGGTGTTTTATGCACATATTTGAACTTTCAACAAATATATTTTAATACTGAGTATACGATTTTTATATACATGCTTGAATAAGATATATTTTTGTTAGAAACTATGATTACATATATATAATTATGGACAATCTGACTATGAATTGATTCTGATACTCAAACCAATGCGGGTTATTCATTGGCACTCTGATACCCGGCCAATAGGGGTTATTCATTGATACTTTGATGCCTAGTCACGGGGATATAGCATGACTATAGTCATAAGATTGTTAAGAATATGAATCATGTTTGAATATTTGAACTATTTTGAGTCTTAAAACTACATATGTGATTTTGGAAATGTTTGAGTATTTGAACTATTTTGAGTCATTAAAACTGCTTATGTGTTTTGGAACCTATTGTAAGATATAGCTTTTGATATATGGAAAACTGACTTTTTCTAAACCAACTATGATATATTTGTAAGATTAAAGAATGTGGTTTATGTGCAATTTATTATTTTATGACTACAAAACTTCTTCAGTTATTTTGAAACCACACAGTATATCATAACTTTTGAAAACACATATTACATCTTATACTTTACAGATTTATTGTTTGATAAAAATTATTAGGATTTTGGTTACTTATTGAGTTGTCAGCTCACTCTTTTTTTCCCCCTCCAGTTTTAGATTATGAAGAATAGAAAGTTTTGGGAGTTTTAATGTAGTGTTGTGAGCAAGAAAAGAAGCTTAGTGATTTTGGGATTTGATGGTCTTCTAATAGTTTTATATTTATTGGCCAATTGGCATTATGTACATGAGGTTTGGATTTTGTTCCTATTAAATTATTGGAGGTCTATTTGTAAAGAAATTGTTGAGGTATTTTGGATTTATTTGATTTAATTTTTGAGGATAAATTTTAATTGCTAAGAAGGCCTTGCACATTTGTAGGGTGCTCACTTTATAAGTGTGCCCCACAAGTGTGCGGCGGTTGTCACGTGTCTATCTTTATAGTTGGGTTTGGGGCTTGACACAAACACTACCCACACCCATTCAAAGTGTTAAGAGTGTTTTTGGAGCTTGGGAAGCATTGGAAGATGCCAAGGATGTTGGATGCAATATGGAACTTATTGCGGCATTTGGAAAGCTAGAGAAGACACGATTAGGCTTAATTTTGTTGGAGCAAGAAGTTTGGAGGGCTTAGTGCATCGGGTAGATTAGGCTTGGAGGGTCTTTGCTATCCTAACTAATTTTCTGGTGGATCATTTTACCGCTTGGAGGGCGGCAGAGAGATTTTTCGCCAAATTCTTTGATAACACGTGCTGGTGGTATCTTTGTGTTTGCATCTCTTTTCCTTATTCTTTACCTTTTAATTGCTGCTGTGTTTATGATTAATTATGGTTCAGAGTGTTACCTATTTGGGTATTGCTTATATTTATCACTCCGCACATCAATTGTTTGAATATAAGCTTGTGCTGGTATTTTTGAAATTGGGGGTCTAAACATTCACTAGTATTTTACACACCAAGTGAACTTTCAAGTGGTATCAGAGCGGATGCACTTGTTTTGGTTTAAATACCTAAGTGTGATCCTTGACCCTTTGCGTTTATTGCCATGGATAGTGTTTTGTATGCTTCTATGTATGTTTTGGTTGATGATGAATGTAACATGCCACGTGTTTGTGAAAATGCCTCTATGAGTGATAATTCTCATGATTGTAATGCTATGTTACATGAATTTTTGGGTGTTGTTAATATTCTTAACATAAAACTCTTGAAGAAAAATGCTAAGAAGTTTTATAAAAATTTGAGCAAGCTATTTGTGAAAATGATGATTTGATTGCTAAGCTCAATGAATCCAACAAATTGGTTGAGAAATATAAGAAACTTGTTGAAAATTCTCTTGCAAAGCTGAAAGAGTTTGAATGTTTGAATATGGACTTGGATGCTAAACTTGTCTTGTCTAACCAACTTGTTGATGAGCTAAAATGTGAAAATGAATCTCTTAAGATACATGCCAAGTGTTTGATTGCTAAACCTATTACTAAAAAAGATGAAAATATTTGTTGCAATCATGTTGTGGTACCCGACTTTGTGCTTATTGTGTGTTCTACCTCAAAAGACAAATCAGTGTACATTCCTTCACACAAAAGAAATCAAAAGGTGGAGAAAAAGGCTCTTAAGACAAAGCCTCTGTTTAGGTCTCAACCTAAGGTTTTGGATGGATCTAAATTTGTTCCAACTTGCTACCATTGTGGTGTGATTAGTTATATAAGACCTCAATGTCCAAAGTTGAAGAGAGAACAAAACCATGTTGTTAGATCCTTTCCCAAAAGGCCTAGTGGACCTAAACACATTGTTTGTCACCATTGTGGTACCTTTGGTCATCTTAGACCTCATTGCTCTAAGGTTCAAGCTCTTAAAAGAATCAAAAGAAAAGAGAAACTTGAGTTTCTTGGAAGTTGTGCTATGGAAGCAAAACCGGTTTTGGGGGGAAAATGGTAAGTTGTTGAAGAAAGTTTTTGATGTTCTTACCTCCTTGTCTATGTGCATCTTCGGTTCTCATTCTTCCAACCCTCGTCTCTCTTCTCATGAGACACTCATTCCAAACAATTGTTCCGTTGGTTGAGCTTTTGCTCTTTTAGTCACTGATCTAATTCTTTCGATCTTTGTAGGACCCATCATGCATTGAATGTCATATCTTCATGCATTTTATGCATCTTGCATTTCTTTATATGCATTGTTTTTATTTTTTATCTTACTTTTATATTTTAGTTTTGTGTGAGTAAAAAATCCAAAACCACATAAAAAGTGAAAAATTCAAAAAGTTTGATCATATATGTTCTGCTTGTTATGTATGCACATCTATCTTTGTGGGAAAAATCTTGACCTCTATGTGTGATTGTTGTAAATCGATTTTCAAGCTTGTTATGAATGATTAGTCAATAGTCATGTCGGTTTTGATACATGCGTAGGCTTGTGCCTATATCTCTTCTCACTCAATTTTTGCTTAAGAGATCAACCAATGTCAAATCTCGAAAAGAGATAATGAGCTGAAAAAGCCGTCGCACAAACTAGTATTTGACTAGGAAAAAGGGAAAGTGACATGTATTGAAATGTATGGTGTCCAAAAAGCCAAAGGCTTATTCATCATATTGAAATATCAAAAATTTCAAGCATCGATAGCAAAATGAGATATAATGAATTGTAAGAAGCCAAATGAAAAGATTCAAAGATTTGTAATCATTTTTGTGAGAGGTCATATATGTTCATTTCTATAATTGAAATAGACCACTTGACTTAGTAATAGTTATGTATGACTTGATTGAATTGATCATTGAAACTTCACTTTAGACTAAGGACTATTCCACACTTGATACACACACACAACACACATGTCTAATGTTCAACGATTGTCTTATTCATTTGTTCAATTATACTTGATTAAATATGTTGTATGTGTGCTCAACTACACGTTTGATCAAATTAAAAAGATTTTTGATAATTTTATATGTATTTGGAAGTGATTTTTATCACTCTTTGTGTTCATGTTTAGTGCTTTGTTTTTCATTGTTTTAAGCATGATTTGTGTTGAAAAACAAGTGTCAGAGTTTTTCGCGACTCACTTGCAAGTTGCGAAACTGGAAAAATGCATTTTTTTTGCATTTTTTGGCCACTCATTTTGGTGACTCATTCGTGAGTCATGAGTTCATCCAGAAACGTTTGCAACTTACTCACGACTTGCCTAGTTGCGAAACGCCTAAAAACATCTTTTTAAAGGGCTTTTAATGGGAAAATAGTTTCAAACTTCTCCCATCCTCTCTAAAACCCCTATTTCAATATTTTTACATCAAAACCTAATCAATTTGAATGATTTTTCATTCCATTAACATCTCTTAGGTAATTCTAAACTCTTTTCAATGATTTTGATCCTTAGATTATGTTTTGGAGAGTTTTTGTGCTCTTGGTTAGGATTTTCATCATAGGGGTAGGGAAAACTTAAGGTTATGTTTGGTAGCCGTTTTTGTTTTCTATTTTCAAAAACTTGTTTTTGGGAATATAAAGAAAAAACAATTTTCTTGTATTTTTGAAATCAAAAACATGTTTGGTTAGTTGAAATAAAAAAAGATAGTTTTTTGAAAAAAAAAAAGAAAATACTAAAATATGTTGTAACTAAAATTTAAAATTTAATGTTAACTCATTAAATAAAAAAGATTCATTAAATTAAATGCAAGTTTTCATTGACTTTTGAAAATTAGAAACTGAAAATAGATTTTTGCATGTTTTCAGTTTCCTTCACAAATTGAATTTTGAAAACAGTTTTTGTTTTCTGCCCATTTTGAGTTGCCAAACAAGTTTTTTAGTCTTAAAAATAGAAAATTGTTTTTGAAAACAGAAAATTAGGGGGAAAAAAATTACCAAACAGAAAATTGTTTTCTGCCCATTTTCTCAAATTTTTTGTATAGGATTTATTTCTTTTGATGATTTGCTTTGGATGTTGGCCCCTTATGGCAAAAAGAACATGTATTAAGGGTGGTTTTCATGATGTTCATGCATGGTTTTACATTGTTGTTCATAATGTGCATGCCAGGTGTTTGATAAAATGCCTCTTAGGCATTTTCTCACTCGTTTGGACTCCGATGAATACCAAACTTTGGGGTTTCTCATGTTTCCTCATTAGGAACATGTTTGGTTCATTAGTTTTGTATTTAACACACCTTACCTCACATGTGCATTTTCCATACTTTGGTCATGCATTGCACATAGCCACCTCTTGCACACACCTTTGCTACCATTGTCATGCATTGGTCTATACCTTGTTTCTTCATCCTCGCATGTCATTTTTACTTTATGCTTTGTAGCATTTTGTTTTGTCTTTTATTTGAGCTTCATTTCTCATTCATCTCATACCCCTCATGCATCATTATCCTTATTTATACCTTCATCTCTTGCCTTCATTTCTCCTTGACCCTTTGTCTATTCGTGTAAAAAAGAGGGAGAGAGTTTTGTCATTTCTATATGACTCTTATGCACATTCTTAGGGGAAGAAATTCTAAAACTAACAAACTAATAGTAAAAAATATGTTTCCTTAAAAAAAATACAATATATAACATTCTTTTAAAGAATTTAATATAATAACATTACAAAACAATCATCCTTAACATAATTGTTAAATTACCAATTGTCCTAAAAGCTTAAACTGTTAGGAAATGGTGAATTTAATCACTTAATCATAAGTTTAACACTCCCCCTCACTTGTGGGCCTAAACTTCCCCTTAATAAGTGAGGGCCCAACAAGTGAAAATTTAACATTTTAAATGAGAGGTAGAGTAAAGCCAGGGATTGAATTCAGAATCTTCTGCTCTAATACCATGTTAAATTACCAATTTTCCTAAAAGTTTAAGCTGTTAGGAAATGGTGAATTTAATCACTTAACCATAAGTCTAACAATAATAAACTTAAATATTATGTTTTTAGA
Organism: Quercus berberidifolia; assembly: GCA_028535905.1. Classification (NCBI taxonomy): domain Eukaryota; kingdom Viridiplantae; phylum Streptophyta; class Magnoliopsida; order Fagales; family Fagaceae; genus Quercus; species Quercus berberidifolia. Next base: position 8,274,668 of record JAPQVW010000003.1, on the reverse strand, counting down.
TTCCTGTCCAAAACAACGTAGTTTTAGGCTGGGAAAAAGTCAAAAAACGGTGTATTTTTAAGTTTTCAACCCAACTGGTCATAATCGATTAGACCACACTAGTTCCCAGTTTTTCGGTTGAACCGGCCGGTTTTTGAATTTTTTCGGTTTTTAAGTCATTTTCGGTTTTTGCCCATAATTGGACCGGATTGAAGGCCGGTTCCCGGCTGAACCGGTCAAACTGATCAGTCTGGTCTGGTTTTTAAAACATAGGCTATTCCCACTTTGATCCCTAGATTTTATTTTTACCACTTTTAGTCCTTATTTTGAAAAATACGTTCCATTTTGGTCCTTACCGTTACTCAGTTAATAGAAATATCCTACGTGGCAAACGGTCCAATGGTAAATGCTGACGTGTCCTTTAAAATAATATTAAAAAAATTATTTGCATTTTTAAAAATGCCACATCAGATAAAAATAATATAAAAATTTCTAACCTAATTATTTTTTAAAAATAGAAAAGAAATTAGTTAAATTAAATTTTTTTTGGAAGAACATGAAGAACTCAGAACTATGTGTTCTTCATTTTCTTCCCCAACTAAGCTTGCCCAGAAAATTAAAAATTAAAAATTTACTTTTCCTTTCTTAGCAACCAAACCTATAAAATCACTCAGATTTACAAAATAAAAAGACATGCCCATAAAAATTTACAAAACACAAACAGTCAACAAGATTTTCTTATTGAAACCAAACACAAAAAACACAAAACTCAAACCTAGATTTTCGGTCTCCATGCACAACCAAACCACAAACAACCACACAACCTTAAATTCGACAACCCACACACCTTTAACCCCAGATCTGAAGCCACCGATTTAGTTAGCCTATGGGTTTTGAGAGAAAGCCACTGTTGGTTTCGGCCATCAATTTAGAGAGAGAAAGTTTGGGTTTTCGTCCATGGGTTTAGAGAGAGAGAGAACTGGGTTTTCACTTCAAACTCAACCCAATCCATGCAATCATCATCCTTATCCATTACAGTAATGACAAGTAGCGAAGCCTGAATAAGATCTTTAGAGAAAGCGTACACTTGATTCCACTATGGATTTGAAATCTTCTCCAAATGAGTAGTCGATTTGGATTCAGACAACATACACCACAAACCCACAAATAGAAATCAATTAATGAAAGAAATATAAAAATTAATTTAATTATCTTATTTTAAAAAAATAGAATTTGAGAATTTTGTTATTAATTTGTTTTTTCTGTTGTGTTTATTATTTATTTAAATGCTGACATGTACTATTTAAATGACAAATTAAAAAAATTTTATTATTATTTTAAGGCCACGTAGGTGTTTTGAGTGCCAACAGTGCACTCTGTTAGCCACATAGGATATTTTCGTTAGACAGATGACGGTAGGGACTAAAATGGAACGCGTTTTTCAAAATAATGACTAAAAGCTATAAAAATAAAATCTAGAACCCAAAGTGGGAATAGCCTGAAAATGTAGGGACAAAAATGTCATTTCTACCATTTATTTCCTTGTATTTTTGTGAGATTTATTTGTATTGAGTTTAGTATTAAGTGGTGAAGATTTGATCAAGACAACTAAAAGTCACATGAGGAGCACATACTAGAAGCTGAAGAGTCAAGTGCTAGCTGTGGAAGTTGAAGAGTCATGTGATAGCTATACCAACTATTTTTTGCAACTTAGGTTACTCGCGAGTGACCCGCGAATTTCACTGATTAGAGAAATTTTTGAGTGTGACCTATTTGCCCATCACTTATACTATATATACTCTCATTATCCACAAAAATAGTAAGGAGCCTATTGAGAGAAAAACCCTAAGAGAGGTTTCTACAACACACCCACCTTATTAGAGAGAGAACTACTCATTCCTAGAGAGAAATCTTTGTAGTCTTTTCTCCTTCATTCTCCCATTGTTATACTCATTGAGAGGAGATTTGTATCCGAACACTACCCACACTCATTCAAAGTGTTGAGAGTGTTTTTGGAGCTTGGGAAGCATTCAAAGATGCCAAGGATGGCGGATGCAATATGGAGCTTATTGCGGTATCCAAAAAGCTAGAGAAGACACGGTTAGGGTTAACCTTGTTAGAGCATGAAGTTTGGAGGGTTTAGGTGCATCAGGTAGATTAGGTTTGGAGGGTCTATTGCTATTCATGTATCCTAACTAATTTTCGAGTGAATCATTTTACCGTTTGGAGGGCGGCAGAGAGGTTTTTCGCCGAGTTCTTTGATTTCCTCTTCGATAACATGTGTCGATGTTATATTTGTGTTTATATATCTCTTCCTTACTCTTTACCTTTTAATTGCTACTGTGTTTGTGATTAATTATGGTTTAGAGTGTGTTACCAATTTGGGTATTGCTTATATTTATCATCCCACACATCAATTGTTTGAATATAAGCTTGTGTTACAACAACTAATCTCCAATGTCTTGAGACCAGAAAGATGTTGAAGCCCCTTGTAGTTCAGATTTTTGAGATTCAAAAGTCCGCTGATGCATAGAGATTTGAGACTGTTGGGTAGTAAATTCTCTTATGGAAATGACACTATGTTTTTACATCCGCCTTCAATCTCCAACCGACTAAGACATGCAAGCTTTTGCGAACCCCACTCCTTCCCAAGCATGATTTTGTTGCAGAAAGTGATACTGAGTAGACTTAGTTTTGAAGGCAAACTTGCTTCTGAAAGTGACACAAGTTCTGGACAATATTATTTATAAAGATTGAATGCAAAGAATGAGCGTGTGAAACTGATGAGGCAGTTCCTTGAGATTCTTGCAATTGGAGAACCAAATGGAAAAGACACTAGCTTAGGGCAATCCCTAATCTCCAAGGCCCCAAGAGATGTGGGGCTTTCCTGAATTTCCTCTGGCATTGAAAGGGATTCCAGATTTGCACAATCCCAGATAGAATGAGTTTTAAGATTTGGAAAGAAGCTTAATGGGAGGGATATCAGGGAATCAAAACTATTCCCTATGCACAAATATTCAAGTTTTTCATACTGGTCTGTTTTCTCTGCAGGTGGGAGAATCTTAAATTCCTTGTAGTTTTGGATATAAAGACTCTTTAAGGAAGCAGGTGGATGGCCTCGAAAGGACTTGAGAGAACAACAACTAATGATGTACAAATGTCGGAGAGAAGATATTCTGTCAATCACTTCTCCACGTATGAATTCCAGAGTATCAAATCCTTCAATTTTGAGGTTTTGCAGTTGTGATATTTCTGAAACTTTCATGCTTTCAAAAGAGGAGAGGCCTTGCATTCCATCTTGGTTGTACGGGGGTTTGGCTGGAAAATTAGCTTCATCTCTAATATTTGGAGTCTGAGTCACGGGGCATTCTGTAGCACCTTTAGTCATGGGCAATTAGGATTCTACAACACCTTCAGATGTAAAGATGGTCATTTGCTCAGAGAATGAGACAACTTTATCATCACTTATGAACATAACCTTATCGTGATAATGTAAAAGCCTTTTGTGAATTGAGGCCTGTGTCATAAGTGTAGTAACAAGTTCTTGAGATTCAAAGATCTCAACTTTTACCATTGAAGGAAATTGCTCGGGTAATTTCTCCCTTAGCTTGGGGCATCTTCGTATAGAAAGCCCTTGTAGGCAAGGGAATTCTCCACCTTCAACATCAGATGAAACCCATTCTTCCCATTCCAACATCCCCTCAAATATTAGAGTTTCCAAAGACTAAAATGGCTTATCCATCCTACTGAATTCAAGATCTACCCTCTTTACTCCATCCATCTGTTCAATAATGAGTACTTTTAGAGCTGGTAGTTGTCCGAGTGGTGGCAAGTATAAGCAATTCTTGCATCTGCTCAGGCGTAGGAAAACCATGTTAGAGAATGAAAAATCCCCCAACCAACTTGGAAATCTCGTACCACAGTAGAAACTAATGCTCAGCTTCTTCAAATTTGTATGAGGCATAAGCTGTTCAAGCACATCTCTATCATTTTTCGGATCAACAGTGTCTCCACTCCATTCCAACAATATCTCATCGAGTTGTGTCTTCTCTACCATGCCTGCCTCAGCTGCATCTTTTGCAGAGACCACATTCTGAAACTTTGAAATTCGAAGTGTTCCATGAAGATACAAAAACCCCCCTAACTCTTTGACTGTTGAGCCACTTTTTTTGCTAACAACAAAGTTAGAAAGTGTTTGAAGACTTCCTAATCTACTCATTTCTTTTGGCATCTCATTTAAGTCAGTTCCAATAATATCAAGATGACGCAAGTTTATAAGCTTCCACATGTTTTTTGACAATTTAGTAAGATAATGACAATTTGACAATATCAATGTTTGGAAATTGTATAGAGCACATATTGTTTCTGGTAAAATCTTGATTGCAGTGTGAGACAGATCCATATACCGTAGATGTTTCAACTTGCTGATTGAAACAGGTAGCTCGGTAATATGATAGTGAGATAAAGAAAGCACTAGTAAGAATTGCAGTTTGGACAACAAATTTTGTAGCTTAATACTACTAAAATGACTTGATTCATGATCCAGTGACAAAAAGGTTCTTATAAACTTGGCTTTATCGATGGCCTCAAATATCATTGGGCAATCATATTTGCATCTAAATTGTGACAAATGCCGGGTCCATGATTTCATGCCTGAGGTATCATCATACTCCAATTGAAGCAAAATATCCAAAAAACAAGAGTGGCTAAGTGATTCATAAGACGTGCATCATGAAACGTGATTTATTGCCATTTGATCATTGAAGAAAAGACCTCAATAATAATTCACGAAAGTATTCATCACCTACCTCTTCCATGCTTCGATTTTCTCCAGGAATTTGCTCAAAACCTTCTGCCATCTGTAAGTGGACTAGCTTCTTTTTCTCAAATTCATATTCCGGGGGAAATATTGAACAATATGCAAGGCATCGTTTTAGATGTACAAAAAGATGATCATAGTTCAGTTTTAATGGACTATGAACCTCACGTTTTTCACTTGGAAAGTGTATTAGGCGCTTCCGTACAGATTCTTATTCCTCCACTTGTAGCTTGAGGCCCAAGAGAGCCCCAAGTGTTCTTAATGTTAAAGGCAAACCGCCAGACAGCTCCACGATTCTTTTGCCAATAACTCCTAGTTCTGGATATGAATTCAAAGTCTTGGTCTCCAAAAGCAAATTTTGTAAACAATGACCAACAATCTGTATTCGTTAATTCTCTCATAGTATAAGCACTTTCAGTGCCCACCATTGATGCAACAGATTGTATGCGTGTGGTAACAATAACACGACTTGCCTTAGCAGCTCCTTTAAAGGGAGATAGTAAGAACTCCCAGTCGTCGTAAGTGTCAGCCCAAACATCATCAAGAACAAGTAAAAATTTATTTCCCCGGGTACACCCTCTTGCAATCTAACTTGAAGCAAATTGAGATCTTTGAGATCACAAGATTGCATAGTGAACGACTCAAAAATTGCCTTTGTCACCATGAACATGTCAAAATGATCTGAAACATGAGCCCAGGCCTTCAATTCAAAATGTTCTCTAACTCTATCATCATTGTAAATGAGCCAAGCAAGAGCAGTCTGTTGGGTTACACGTGTGAGTGAAGTCCCACATTGAATAAAGATGAGAAGAATGAGTGGTTAATATAACATAATTGAGCACATACCCATTGGGCTTAGGCCTTTTGGGTTAAAGTGTGTCTCTATATGTTATATTAATTATTCAAGGAAGCTCCCTAAGGTGTTTATCTCCCCGACAAGTGGTATCAGAGCCCATGGTGGTGTGCGGCGAAGGTGGTGAGGTGTTCATGGTCCCTACCCAACGGGGAAAGAAAAAGCCTAAACGGCCCACACACAAAGATCTTGGAGAAGAAAAAAAAAAAGAGCCCAACAAATGAATATTGCTAATGGTGCTAAATAATGGTGTGATGCAAGGTTCCCATGGACATGGACGTGCGGGGTTCCCATGGATGTGCGTGCAGGGTTGACACGTGGTTCCCATGGATGGCGTACGAGAGACTCATGGATGATGCATTGATGAAATGAAAAGCCCATTAAGCAAGGGGGAGTGAGTAGGACTTGTTCATGACCCATAGAGAGGTCTTGAAGCCCACAGAGAAGCAGAGACTCACACGTGAGGGGGAGATTGTTGGGTTACACGTGTGAGTGAAGTCCCACATTGAATAAAGATGAGAAGAATGAGTGGTTAATATAACATAATTGAGCACATACCCATTGGGCTTAGGCCTTTTGGGTTAAAGTGTGTCTCTATATGTTATATTAATTATTCAAGGAAGCTCCCTAAGGTGTTTATCTCCCCGACACAGTCTTGCTTATCCCAAACTCACCCACAATTGGAATCACAGACAACTCTTCACCACTTGCATCATCTGACAGTAGCAGTTCAAAAATTGCTTCTTTATCATCATCCCTCCCGAATACTTCAGAGTCATCAACAGAAGGAGATGTGGGCATGCTGGGGGACTGTTTCATCTCATTTTTATTCCTTTCTTCAAACTGAGCTCATCTCTTCGCTTGGTTAAGGATTTTAGCCTGGCAAGGATCTGCCCCAAATTTTTTTTTTTCTATCCCCTTTTTGTGGCTCTTAACCCACTTGCCTAATACATGAATGCCCCCAACTGGACTAATCTCGCCATGAGATTCTGCATCAAACTCATGTTGCTGAGCTTCAGTGGAGATCTCATCTACAAGATCCTCAATATGATAGACAACATCTTGAAGCTCGTCCCGCCATGCTTTGACTTCTTGGCTCTTGCCCTGCTTCTCCTCAGCATCATTAAGCACCAAAGTCACAGACTGCAACCTTGCCTTAAACTTCTCCAGCAATCCATTGTCGACTTCATGAATTGGAGGAAGTCAGTGATTTCTTTGGAAGCCAAACTATCCAACAGCACCTGAATTGCCTTTCCCATCAACGAGTCAGCCATGCTGCCAACTTTTAATGAAAGAAAGACAGGGAAAGACAAATAGAGAAACAAGAAAGAGATCGATCAACTTTGGCTTTTGAAAGCTTTTTGAAGCAAGATCAAGCAGAAGAATGACAAAACTAATAACAAGTTAACAAAGTGGCTTGAACTCACAGCTGATTGGTGGTAAATACTTGAAATCAAATCTAGTTATTGGCTTTTAACAAGTCAATGGGATAGGCTGGTTGAGTATCCTTTTATGTTTTCTTCACCTGTATATGTCTCAAAATAATTTCTTACTACAGTAAGCAAAGAGATTATTCATGATAATATTCCCATTGTTGTCTTTTATGATGGTATACCAGTTGTTATCATTTTCTGGCCGACGGTTTTGAACGTTATCTGCTATTACAATATATAACATTTCATCTTTCCTGAAAACGGGTTTCCTTTGTAGAGAGGATTTAGTTTTTGAAAGCTTTTGCAGCAAGAATCAATCAAGATGGAAGAAAGCTCATGACTAGTAAACAATGTGCCGTGGAGCCACAGGTAACTAGCGATAACTACCAGAAATCTTATATATTAATTGCATCCTTATTTTGTTTTCTTTACTATTGTTTCTTTGTGATAGCTAGCAAATTTCTTGAGTATAAAAAGAAGAAGACGACAATTAGACAAAGCTCTATTGCTCTGATAAAGGAATATTCCATGATCATGAATCAATCGTTGTTTTCAATGATGGTATACCAATTCTTGTTATTTTCTGGCCGCTGGTTCTGAAAAATTGGTCGTTATTACAATACCTTAACATTCCATCCTTCCTTAATGCCAAGAGGCTCAAGCTCATTATAGGTCCTATCAGTGCCAATAGAATAAGTCATAATTTTACTTGTAGTGCAAATATTACAACAATAGGGCTAACTACTGTATATTCGCTATATTGGGTTAATTGTAACACAAAAGTCTTATAGTTAAGATGTAGTTGCTATAGGTTTTTTGCCATGGACTTAGGTCATCAACAATAACCATATTAATTTTTTTTTGCTGTGGACTTAGGTCATCAATATGCTCTGAGCCCCTTGAACTCTTCTAATCTGAAATCTTCCACATGATCGGTGTTCGTGACTTCAAGGGCCATGCTGAAAGTTTGACTCCATAGAAATTGTATTGTGATAATACTATGTGGCTTTAGATTTGCTTGCCAAACAAGAACTTCGTCTTTAGATTCGCATTTTGTACTCAGGTTGTGGTGAAATAAAGGTTTTTGACCTTTCTATATGGTAGCGCACACACAAGCCTTCTAAAACCTCTCAAATCTCTGTTTAGGTGAATCATAATGTGACTTGGTATAGTTTAGTATGTATGTCACAGATTCTAAAGTCATTAACTAGTCAATTAATTATTTTTTTTCTTGAGCTGCTTCTTGGACAATAGATCTTGTGCTTGAAATTGAAATATTACAACTCAAACAAGGTAAAAGTCATGAAATTTGCCAACACTAGGCTTAACAAGGAGTGTCTGGTAAGATGTTTGCAGTCAAGTCATGCAATTTGCACTTGATTTACATTAGCTATCACTAGTTTCAGGTTAGGAGTAGGAAAAAAAAAAAAAAAAATATATATATATATATATATATGTCTTTTTGATAAACAATATGTAGGTGTTGAACTCTAAGTCCCATTCTCATAAGCAATGTTGCAACTCGTTAAAATCATAAGTTTTTATTGAAGTAATATTACTTTCACATGGAGTCACGATTGCACTATATTTTATCATATAGTAATAGTAATAGTAATACAAGTCATAGCAGGCCACATTAATATTTGTGAAATTTTGTGGCGATAATTTATGATGTCTAAAACCTATTAATAAAAATGAAAATAAATAAAATAAATAAAAAAACCATCAAGCCCAACAAAAATAAATAAACCCCTCACACTCAACAAAACTAATTAGTCATGTCTAGGTTGGTTCCAACTTTCACAGGTTGGCGTGTCTAGGTCGCCATTGTTGCTCGAGTCCTTGTTAGGCCTACGGAGTTTGATTTCTCCTTGGTCTTAGGAGGTGAAAAAAAGGCTCTCCTTTTTTCTCCTAGGTCGTAGAAGTCGCCGTCCCTTTTTGTAGGTGTTTTCTGTACCTTTGGTAACAACGTTTACCATCGGCTTTGTGGGTTATTTTTTTCTGGGGTTTTGGGAAACAGATTATTAATCCTCTATGACCCCTGTTGAAGATACAAACATGGACAATCTCACCAAGGCTTGGAGTTGTCTAACCCTATCGGATAGGGAGGGTTCTGACCTTCGTTTGGAAGAGGAAGAAGCAGCACCACAGTTCACTATTGCTGCGAAATTCTATACCAAACGTGCACTCAACATTGACGCAATTGCGCAAACTTTTAATCCGATATGGAGATCGAAAAACGGCTTTACAGTCAAAAAAGAGGAAGATCACATTGTGCTATTTACTTTTGATAACAAAGAAGAGATGGAAAAAATCCTATCTACGGAATCGTGGAGCTTCGATAAATACATAATGGCTCTACAACGTTATGATAAGGATGCTGATTTATGTGACATGAATTTTAACTTGGTTACTTTTTGGGTTCAGGTCCATGACATACCAAGGAGATTCAGAACCAGCAAGGTGGCTGAAAAGATTTGCTCAGCCGTTGGTATCGTGTGTGAAGTACCAGAAGGCACAGAAGTGGAAGGGGATGGTTTTATAAGGGTTCACGTTACTGTGGATATCTCCCAACCTTTGTGTAGGGGACGTGTGATATCAATGGCAACCAACAAAGAACAGTGGGTCTCTTTCAAATACGAGCGCCTACCAAATCTGTGCTACTGGTGTGGATGTCTTACGCATGCCGACAGGGATTGTGAACTGTGGATAGATAGTGAAGGAACAATGACAAGTGATTCAAAACAATTTGGACCATGGTTGAAGGCATCTCCGTTCACAGCAGCAAGGAAAAACATGGTGGTCGTCCCCGGTTTCTATTCAAAGAAAAATGGAGCTTCTTCTTCTAAGACACACTCAAAGACCACTATGAACCCGCTGGTGGTGGTGGTTCGTATGGAGGGCCCTATACCGGAGATAATTAGGCCTGAAACGGAAAGGGAGGAACCAGGGCAGCCTACATTCATAATCCCGGATATTCAGGAGGATATTGCGGGACATTCCAATTCAGGTATTTCGAACCAGCCAACTCCTCAAAATTCAATTTTTTCTAACCCGATATATGAGGAACAACAGGTGGCAAACGAGTTATTTGAAGCAAAAATCCAGGAGATAGACCGTGACTTGTGCAAATTTGAGTTGATAAGGGAAACGGTAGTGCAATCTGATCATACTACCAATAAGGAAAGCATCCTAGAATCGGGTACAAGTGATGAGAGACCTCACCAAGCAAAAGTCTACACACGTACTGCTCTGGCCAAATCATCAAGTCAACAAACTCTATCACCTCTATCTGACATGTCCACTTATAATGTGCCACAAGAGGGTAGGTGGAAACGGATTGCTAGAGCTGAAAGGGGGTCGGACACAATCATGGAAGAGGCAGTGGGGGATAAGAGAATTAATAGAGATGGTGAAAGTCAACCGGAGTTACTGAAAGTGAGAAAACTGGTTTCTCAGGTGGACAAAGCACAGCAAATGATATTGGCCGCGGCTGGTTCCCAGCCCCGCCAGAACCAATGAGTCTTTTATGTTGGAACTGTCGGGGGCTTGGGAACCAACGTACAGAAAATCAGCTCGCAGACATGGTGTGGGCAAAAGATCCCTCCGTTGTGTTTTTAGCCGAAACATGGACGGATGAAGCTAGGCTAATTCAGATTCAAGATCGGTTACAATTTAAAAATAAATTCATAGCCCTTCGAAGAAATAAGACAGGGGGTTTGGTGATTTTTTGGAAGCAAGATTTTGACTTGAACATTGAGACTTTCTCGCAGAATCACATTGACACTTTAATTAATAAGGGCAAGGTAGAAGAATGGAGGTTCACAGGTTTCTACGGGGAACCTGATTCACAAAATAGACATGAAGCATGGGCTCGCCTAAAAACTTTAAAATCCAGAGGGTCGACACCTTGGATTTGCGCAGGAGACTTCAATGAAGTAACTCGGCAATCAGAAAAATTGGGTGTGAGGATTCGGCCTCATGCACAGATGCAGGCTTTCCGAGACGTATTGGATGACTGTGGTTTCCTGGACCTTGGTTTCATTGGCTCAAATTTTACATGGCATAAACACTTCGTGCACTACACAGTTTGGGAACGCCTTGACAGGGCAGTATCTATGGCCGATTGGTTGGAAACTTTTCCAGATACTAAAGTCTACCATCTTGATGTTACATCATCAGATCATAAGCCACTATGGATAGTACTTGACGGTATGGACTGTAGACAAAACCGGCCTTTTCGGTTTGAACAAATGTGGATGACTGACAAAGGCTGTGGGGAGACGATAGAAGCAGTGTGGAAGGATACATATGATGCAAATGGTGGGCAAAAAATTATGAAGAAAGTGGATCGGTGTGGGTTGGAATTAACAAAATGGAGTAAACAGTGTTTTGGGAGCATACGTAGGGAGTTAGAGAAGAAAAGGAAACAACTTGTGCAAGCCGAAAAAAGAGCCATGCAAGGAGAAAGTGATGGACGTATGAAGCAGCTTGAGGTCGAGATTAATAAACTCTTGGATCGTGAGGCTCAAATGTGGGCTCAACGGTCTAAAATTCAATGGTTGAAAGACGGTGATAAAAACACTCGGTTTTTCCACAGTAAAGCCACTCAAAGACGTCGAAGAAATTATGTGAAAGGTTTATATGATGCAGATGGGCAGTGGACAACTCACCCAGGCCGTGTGGTTGATACAATTGTGGGCTTTTATCAACACCTTTTTACATCAAGCAGTCCAAATGGCTTTGATGACATCCTTGAACAAATACCCATCACAGTGACCGAAGACATGAATAAGGAGTTGGCAGGAACGTTTACAGCACAGGAAGTGGAAGATGCAATAAAACAGATGGCACCCCTCAAATCACCCGGCCCGGATGGTATGCCTCCACTCTTTTATCAAAACTATTGGTCTTTAGTAGGTAATGATGTTATTGAAGCTATCTTACACTATCTAAATACTGGTAGTCTTCCTAGTGCTCTTGGCCATTCCTTTATCACCCTTATCCCCAAAGTTAAAAATCCAGAGTATGTCTCACAATATCGGCCTATTAGCCTAAGCAATGTTTTATACAGAGTTTTTTCTAAGGTTTTGGCAAACAGGTTGAAAAAATTTTTACCACATATTATTTCTGAACATCAAAGCGCTTTCATGACGGAACGCTTAATTTCAGATAATATTATGGTGGCTTTTGAAACTTTGCACTATATGAGAAATCACTCTGCAGGTACCACATGTTATATGGCTCTGAAACTGGATATGAGCAAGGCCTATGATAGGGTCGAATGGTTATATATGAGGAAAGTGATGGAGAAAATGGGATTTGCAGAGCCCTGGATTAAACTGATGATGGAATGTATTACCACAGCCACATACTTGGTTTTAATCAATGGAGAACCCCATGGAGATATCACACCTACTAGGGGGCTTCGTCAAGGCGACCCCCTTTCACCATACTTATTCCTCTTGTGCACTGAGGGCTTTCATGGCTTGTTGAAGAAAGCTGAGACCTTGGGAGATATAAGGGGAGTATCCATTTGTAGAAGCAGGCCTCGGTTAACTCATTTACTCTTTGTAGATGATAGCCTCATTTTTTGTGGGGCAAATGACAATGAATGCCAAAAGCTTTTGGAAATCCTAGCCATATATGAGCGAGCATCCAGGCAACAAATCAATCGCTCAAAAACCACACTCTTTTTTAGCAAATCCACGTCTCAAGCTATGCAAGATTCCATTAAAGGCGCTCTAGGGGTGCAAGTGGTCCAACAATATGAAAAATATTTAGGACTACCATCCTTTATAGGCCGAGGAAAGAAGGCGAGTTTTGATAACATTAAACAAAGAGTATGGAAAAAATTGCAAGGGTGGGAGGGGAAACTACTTTCCCAAGCTGGCCGTGAGGTTCTAATTAAAGCTGTGGCCCAAGCCTTACCGACCTATACAATGTCATGCTTTAAACTACCTGTTGGTTTATGTCATGAGATAGAAGGTTTAATCAGAAAATTTTTTTGGGGCCAAAGAGGAGATAGCCGAAAAATACACTGGATTAAGTGGGAAGACTTGTACAAGCCAAAGACTCAAGGGGGAATGGGGTTTAAAGACCTCTCCAAATTTAACGACGCCTTGCTAGCTAAACAGACTTGGTGCCTGCTGCATGACAAGAGTTCGCTCTTCTATAGAGTATTTAAGGCTAAATACTTCCCCCATAGTTCAGTCATGGAGGCGACTAACCCAAGCTCATCATCTTATGCTTGGAAGAGTCTTCTACGAGGCAGAGAAGTAATAAAAAAGGGGGCAATCTGGCGGATTGGAGACGGAAAATCTGCAGCTATTTGGGGGGAGCGTTGGCTTCCCAATAAGTTTGCACCTAAGGTGGTATCCCCGTGTGTGGCAAGCCTGGCTGATGCTAAGGTTAGTTCATTCATTGATCAAGAAAATAGAAGCTGGAAAGTGGAAGTTATTGATACCAGCCTGCTGAATTTTGAAGCTGAAATGGTTAAAAAAATTCCCCTTAGTCACACGGTTCAACCTGACTAGCTCTTTTGGCCCTTCAATCCTACTGGAGAATATTCAGTAAAATCTGGATATAAATTTTTGCAGCACGAAGCTCAGAACTTGCAACCGGGTCAGTCAAATACTGATCAACTCAAACCTCTGTGGAAAGCGATTTGGAGTTTACCGGTTCCGAGTAAGGTGAGGAATTTAGTTTGGAGAGCAACAAAAAATTCTTTGCCTACTAAGACGAACCTGGTTCAACGAAAAATCATCACTAGCAGTACGTGTGAAAGCTGTCAGCAAGCCAATGAAGACGTGTGCCATGCTCTGTTCCATTGTCCAAAGCTATCGGAATTGTGGAACAAAGTTCCTCTGTGGAATCACGATAGTCTTCGCCAGGCAGCAACTTTTATTGATCTAACTGGTTGTGTTTTTGCAGATAACAGGGACCCGGCTCTCTTTTCCATGGTGATTTGGACTCTATGGAACCGTAGAAATAACCTCAGACTTGGAAAAGCAGTCATCTCCCTTGATCAGGTGCTGCATCAAGCCAAGGAAAGGTTGCGGGAATTTGCACTCCACAATACAGTTCACACTATACCAATGAGCCGTCAACCAACAAGATGGCTTCCTCTGGATCGTCCACTTTACAAACTGAATTTTGATGGAGTGTTGTTTGCAGCAGAGTAGTGTGCTGGATTGGGCCTTCTTCATTTTTCTCACAGCAGCCTTGGCCACCCTTGAGTACTCACCCGACTTCTCCAGGAGTGAGTTATAATTCTCTTGAAGATTGGCTGTGCTTTCATCTTCTTCAGCATCTGATTCTTCAACAATTCCCAGTGATTCTTCATCACTATATTCTCCAAGGTCTCGTACAAGTAGATTCAACTCGTCTAAAGACTCAACATGAGCAATAGTCATAAAAGCTGAGTAGTTCCCCTCTCCATCACAGCTTTCTTCAGATTCTGAGTCGGATGAATCCGAGTCACTCGATGTTGTGGCATACACTTTGCCTTTCGATTTCAAATAATTCGGACATTCTTTCTTAAAGTGTCCATGCCCGTTACATTCGAAACAAGTGACACCTTGTGTAGGTTGGGATTCTTTTCCATCTTTCTTTTTGAATTTCCTTTTCTCCCTTCCTGAACTTTGGAATTTTCTTTTATCACCAAATTTGCCATTATTTTTGAATTTCAAGAACTTTCTGAAATTTTTAACAAGGTATGCAACATCTTTGTCAACCACATCTTCTCTCGATGAGTCTTGATCTTCCACCTTCTCATTAATGGTCTTAAGAGCAAGAGATTTACTCTTCCGTTGTTGGGCAGCGACATCTCATAAGTCTGAAGAGAACCAACCAGCTCCTGGACTTTGATGTCATCAAGGTCCTTGCTCTCTTCAATCGCTGTCACTTTAGCACGAAAACTTTCCAGCAATGATCGAAGGATCTTCCTTACAATTTTAGAATCCTCCGTTTTCTCCCCCAAATTGAACTTGCTGACAACCACCTCATTTAGCTTCCCATAGAAAGAGTCAAAGGACTCATCCTCACTCATTTTGAGCTCCTCAAACCGAGTGGTCAGCATTTGCAACTTGGTGTCTTTCACTTTCTTCGTGCCTTCGTAGGTGGTTTCCAATATCTTCGATGCTTCTTTAGCAACGGTAATGTGGGAGATCCTGTGAAATTCATCTAGAGACACACCACAGAAAATAGCTTTGAGTTCTTTACTGTTAGCATTAGATGCAGCGAGTGCTGCCTTATCCCGTGTGGATTTGACTGCCTCAGGTCTGATCCAACCAATCTCAACAGCATCCCAAACAGATTCATCAATTGAGCAAAGAAATGCTCTCATGCGAACCTTCCAAAAAGCATAATTACTACCATCAAAATATGGAGGTGCATTTAGGGATTGAGACCGATCCATCTCAATAGGGAGTCAAGGATCACACAATGGTATTGAAACCAATAAAAGTGTACCCGCTCTGATACCAGTTGAAAGTTCAAATATGTGTAAAAACACCCTTGAACGTTTAGACCCCCAAATTACAACTTAACCAATTCAGGCATTATGTCAAACAACTAGTGTGTGGAAAATTAACATAAGCTATAATATGGAATTGGAAAAACTATTTAAGCCAAATTAAAATTACAACCCACAGCAGATAATAAAAGGCAAAGATAAAAGGAAAGGAAGATGCAAATACAAAGATAACACGCGATGTGTTATCGAAGAGGAAACCGAAGCCCTCGGCGTAAAACCTCTCCGCCGCCCTCTAAGCGGTAAACAATCCACTAGAAAATGTAGTTGGGATAAATGGACAGCAATAGACCCTCCAAGCCTAATCTACCCAGTGCACCTAAGCCCTTCAAGCTTCTTCCTCCAACGAGGTTGCGCCGAACCTTTTTCTTTTCTAGCTTCCCGGATTCCGCTACTAAACCATAGCATCAACCAATGAAGATTGGTTCCTTCCTAACTGCTCCCTAGAACACCAAACAGCCCTCTCACAGTAATGGATATGGTGAGAACAAGGTTTTGGTAAAAAGCCTCTCAAGGATTTGGCAATGGAGAGGAAGAGAGTTGAGGAATTTGAAGAGGCACTTATGTAAAGATTGTAGATGAATCATTCTTGTTTTACTCTAGGGTTTCTCTCTCAAAATTCTCTCTGGAAGCTCACTTTCTTTTGTGAGTATAAGGGGTATATATACTAGGGTGAGAGAGGAATGTGAAACGTCAGGTTTTTTTAAAAAACAAGGCTGGCTCGCGGCTTGGCCTCGCGACTTGACTGAGTCACGAGATCCAGTCGCGAGATAACCGTATGGCCAGTTGTCCTGTTTTGTCCTGTAGTGCTCCAGCTAGCATGACTGTTCACCTTCTAGCATGCTTGGCACGTGTGCTGCATCTGGCGGCTTGTAGCCGCAAGTCACCCGCGAGGCCCAGCCACGAGTCTCTGTTTTCTTGCACACTCTTGAGCAAACTTCACTCTATCTCACTCACTACCCTTACAACAAGCCCACCTAAATACAGGGTTACTAAATGCTAAAATACAAGCAAATTTGGCACGGAATAAAGCCAATAAGATGGTTGAATAAATTCAACCTTACAAACTGGTTGGCAACCCCCCATCTGGAAATGACTCAAGTTCTGGACAAACCCGTATACTCAAAAGTCCGAAGGGATGGAAGCAAGGTATACATCTGGTCAGGCAGTGCCTTCAAATTATTACAGTAACCAACACTGAACCTGGTAAGGTTGGGTGCAGGCAGTCCCTCTTCGGGGAAGGATACAAAATTGGAACAGTTACTGATTTCTAAGCTTCTGAGAGATTTAAGATACTGAAGGGGCCCTCGATTTGAAACAAAAAGGGACCGAAGATTATGACATCCGTGGATATCAAGATGATTCATCTTTGGAAATAAATCTAATGGAAAGGACACTAGAGAATCGCAGCTACTTCTTATGCACACACTCTCAAGGGAAGCATAATGATGGTGCATCGGAAACAGTAATTTCCCACAGTTCTTGACACCAAGTGATTTTAGTGTATCAGCTATACCACTACTGGGAAGCAACATGAGAGATGGACAATCAGAGATATCTAGCTCTTCAAGGCAGTTGCTGTCGTCCATAGGTAAGGACTCCAAGTTGTCATATCCGATAATTTTGAGCTTCAACACTTGCGGTGGTAATTCATTCAACACCACCTTATGACAATATTGTATCCTCACTTGACGGATGGCTGGAGCACTTGGAAGTGTAGCGACGAGCTGCTGGCACTTATCAATCACAATTGATTTCAAAGAAAAAATGCCATTGGGTAGACCCATGGTCAGTTTAGGACAGTTTTGTATACAAAGCTGATGGAGGCGAGGGAAAGCTACTGCACCTCCATTGTCATCCGTGAAAGGTTGCCACTTTTGCAGTTCTGACATGTTCTTAAAGCGCAAAGTTTCAAGCGATCCAAATGGCCTGCCCCCAGAAGCAGGAGTCCCATAAAACTCTTCACCAATATTCTCTACTCAATCTAATCCCACAATAGAGAGGTTCTTCAGAGAGGACAGTTTCCCAAATGGTGGCAACTTGTAGCAATACTTACAATTATGAATTTGGATTGATACAATATTGTAGGCTGCATGTCCTAACCAGTCTGGAAAAACTGTGCCACCATAATTTTCAATGGTAAGGTTTGTCAGGTCTACATAAGGATGCAATTGGTCTAGTACATCTCTATTCTTTTTGGAGTCATCTGTATCCCCACCCCACTTTAACACCAATTCATTAAGTTGCAACTTATCCATCAAATTAGCCTCTAAAGCATCTCTAGCATCAACAACATTTTTCAGCTTCAAAATTGAAAGGCTTCCCTTAAGTTGCCGGAGCTCCCCCAACTCTCTGAGGCTAGAGCTACCTTTTCTTCCCAAAATAAAAGAAGTTAATGTTTGGAGACTTTTCAATTTATCCATTAGCAATGGCATTTCTATCAAGTTTGTTCCTCTAATATCAAGATGACGCAAGTTAATTAGCCATCCCATATTAGCAGGCAACTCAGTGAGAGAATAACAACTTGCCAATAGTAATGTTTGCAAATTGTATAAAGTACACACTGAATCAGGTAATACTTTGATTGCAGTGCGAGAAAGGTCCAGATAACGTAAATGTTTTAAATTACCAATTGAGTCTGGTAGAATTGTCAAATTTCGGTAGTTAGATAGAGATAGTATCCTTAAGCTTCTCAGTGCTGGTACTAAGTCAAGAATAACTTCTTTACTTAAGCATCTAGACCGCATTGACAAATCTAATGGTAGAAAGCTTCGCAAACCCTTGGCTCCAAGACAGGCTTCAAATTTTTCATAGGCATCAAACTTCAATCTAGAATATGAAAAATGTCGAGTCTTTTCTGACAGATCATATGAATTGTCTGTCTCCATTCTAAAACAAAATTCTCCAGAGACAAATAGAGCTAAATCATTCAAAAGGTCATGCATAACATAGCATGAATTCTTACCACCTGACCTCTGAAAGAATGACCTGGATACTAGTTCATAGAAGTACTCAATACCTACTTCTTCCAAATTCTCTCTTTTAGGCAAAAAATCTTTTGCCATCCATAAGAGCATTAATTCCTCCTTTTTAAATTTGTAATTTTTAGGAAATATTGAACAATAAGCAAAGCATGGCTTTAGATGTGAAGGTAAATAATGGTAACTCAACATAAGAGCTGGAAGAATATTGCTTTTGCAGTCTGAGAAACTCCATATATTGCTCTCCGATATCCTAAGCCATTCCTTAGAATCCAACTTCGAGCGTAAGAGACCACCAAGTGTTTTTGCAGCTAAAGGCAAGCCTTTGCACTTGTTCACAATTTTCTTACCAATTAATTCCAGCTCTGGATGTTCTTTAGATTCTCCGTTGCCAAATGCATGTTTTGCAAATAATAACCAACAATCTTCATCCGTCAAATGCTTTAGATGGTAGGTTGGAACTGTGCGTGCAATTGATGCAACACTTTCATTACGTGTTGTTAAGATGAGCTTACTTCCATATGCCCCAGATTTGAAAGGGGTTCGTAAGACCTCCCAATCCAAGTAATTCTCATTCCAAATATCATCTAACACAAATAGAAATTTCCTTCCCACAAGACTCTTGTTCAACCTAACTTGGAGTAGATCTAGGTCGTCAGTAGTTTTTGTTCAACTGACGAGGAAGTCACTGCCTCAAGAATAGTTTTTGTGATCCCAAGCACATCAAATTCTTGTGAAACACAAACCCATGCTCTGACATCAAAACTCTCCATCACCAACTTCTTGTTATATACAAGCTGAGCAAGTGTGGTCTTGCCTACACCACCCGTGCCCACTATGGGAATCACATTTATGTTATTACCACTGCCATCATTTTCTAGCAACAACTCTATTATGGCCTCCTTATCTCCATCCCTTCCGTAGACACCAGATTCTTCTACCAAAGACGTTGTTGGCCTTTTTTGTGAAAATTTCTCACCACCACCTTCTTTGAGATCAAGGAGGTCTCTTTGCTTTGCAAGAAATTCTAGTCTGCCTAGAATCTCTTCTAACTTAACTTCTATTCCATTGTAAGAACTATGAGAAATCAAGTTGAATCTCTTCTAACATAACTCAAGTACCTCATGAGAAGCCATCCTGTCAAACAAAACCTGGAGGAAAGCAGAGAGAAATGCTCCTCCAACTAGAGCGTCAGCCACTGGTTTTTTTTTTTTTTTTTTTTTTTTTTTTTTTATGGAAAGAATTGAAGGAAAAAATATGTAAGTGATTGAGAACAATGGAGCACAATAAGATTGGTCAAGCTTTTGAGGATTCTATAATTAATTCTTGAGCCAGATTTCAAAAATGAACAATTCTTTTACTATCAAGGGTGGACAACCTACCAAGTCGTGTGGCAGACCTAGACCTCCATAGCGCACTCAGCCTTCGTTTGGACAGTGCTGAAAAGCACGCGTCTGTTTTTCACATTTTTGTTTTTTTTGTTTTTGAGAAGGGTGTTTCACTTGTAGTGCACTATTTACAGGACTCATAAATCTCTTTTTTCAGCAAAATTTTCATTAAAAGTGGATCACATAATACTATTCACATATTTAAAAATTATTTTGCTACAGTATTTTTAGTTTTCAGTTTTCAGCAAAATAAGCGGTATCTAAATACACTCTCAATGTGCGTTTCAATAGCGGCATTTCTGCATTTGCATGCATTGCGTTTTTTTGGCTGGTTCCAGCCAAGTGATGAAAAACACATGAACAGTATTTTCAGTAATAAAAAATATTTTGCTATAGTGTTGTCAGCAATAAATTTTCAATTTTCAGTAAAATAAACGATATCTAAACACACCCTCACAATTTGTTACTTACATGTTGAAAGTTGAATCCACCACTTTTTTATTTTATTTTATTTTTGTGAGCAAATTATGTCATTGAGCTACAAATCTTTTCACATCAATTAGTTGAATATTGACGGTTAAATGTCAATGATGTTGGGTGCACTACACCATGAGTCCAGCCCACTTGTAATAGACATGCTCATTTAATGAGTTTGTCTTTCATGTTTCTTAACTTTTCTTCATCATGTACAAAAGTCAGGATAAGCTATTGGGGGTGGTTGGCTTAGTGCATCTCCAGTAGTTTTTTCAAATTTTTGTACTATTTGGAGAGTGAACAATTATATTTACCCTTTACCTACTTACTTTTTAAAATACACTTTACAACAGATTCTCTTTCATTTTCTCTATCTCATTTAAATATTATTTCTTCATTATCTCTTTGATCTTTCTTTATTCTCCTTTTAATCTTTTTTTATTCATTCTCACCAACTATATATTTTAAAATCTCCCAATGGGTAAAGATTTTAAAATTGTGGGTGGTCTTTTTTTCAATGGATCTCATCAAGCACTTGATATAACAATATTCCTTTATTCATTCCCAACTACTATACTTTTCTAATTCCCAATAACTATACTTTTAAATCTCCCAATAGTAACATTTTAAAATTTTTCAATACTCATACTTTCCAATGGTTTTTTTTTTTTAATGATCATATTTTTCGTGCTTGCATTATTTTTCATTTATCAAATCTATATTAGTCTTGAAATTTATCAAATCTATGTAATTTGGTATGAATTTATTCACTAAAATTTTCATAGCAAATCATTAATTGTTGCGTAATTCTTCTTATTTTTTAAATTATTATAATTATTTAATAACTTATTATTAATTAATCAGTTATTCCTTTCTATTTTTTCTCAAAAAAAAATACCACACGATTACATAAAAAAAATAATAAAACTAAGGGATAAAGACCGCACATTTTTATACCCAATTTATTACTCAACCTCACATTTACTTCACATTTATCACATATTCAAATCAGAGAAAAGATAAGAGAGAGAGAGAGGGGAAAGATTGCTTCACAGATAGAAGCTAGTGGAGATCGAGGTAGCCGAAAGGACAAAGCCGATGGAGATCGGTGTTCACCATGTAGCACTACCTCGTTTGTCACCCCACCGCCACTCATCCTCCTCCCCCCCACCAAACTGGGTCAAATCGGCTTGTTCTTCTTCTTCTTCTTCTTCTTCTTTTTTCATATTTGCTTGTTCTGATTCAACTTTATTGTAAGAATTGGATTTTATTTTGTGTTTTGTGTTTGGATTATGTGAGACGTTTTTTAGAGTGAAACAAAGAGATGAGAGGAGAGAGAAAGAATTATTTTTTATTCAGTTGTTTAAATCTTTTATGGAGAAAAAATCATTTGGAGTTGCTATAGTGTTCTCTAGATTAAGAGAACGACTGTAGCAACTTCAATAAAAAGTTTGGAAAAGTTTTGCTTTAAGAGAAGTTGTTGGAGTGAGTTTTTGGTGTGTTTGTTCTCCAAAATTGGTTTTAGAGAACCTATTGGAGATGCTCTTAGGCATGTTGAACACGTTATGGAGAAAAAGAGAAAAGAAATGGGCTAATGCATTAAGGCTATTCGGCCTAAAGGAGAGCTGAAGAAAAAAGAAATTGGCTAAAGCAAAGTCAAAGGCTAGTGAGTTACATTTATTGTAGGGGTGGCAAAGTAAGCCCAAATCTATTTGTCCACCGAAACCCACCTACTCTAATTGAACCCAAATCCATCTAATTATTAGAGCAACCGCATTAGTTTGTGCAAAATTTTTTCCTATTTTGCAAGAAAAAACATACTTTTTCTATTTTATACACCTACTTTTACAAAACATCAATATCAGTTTATCTATTCTATCATCTATTTTATTTAAATAATAATATTTCTTTAATTTTTTATTATATCAAACAAACAACTACCCACATGCCCTACCCACCTTTTTCTTGGTGGTGTTGGTGCTCTAGTGGTTGTGTGAGGTGGTGGAGCTTCGATCGGTTTGTTCTGGTGGTAGTGTGAGGTGTTGTTGCTCAATTTGCTTTGTTTTGCTTCTCTCTCTCTCTCTCTCTCTCTACGTTACCACCATCAGCGCCAACGGCCCATGGATTGGAGATC
Organism: Quercus berberidifolia; assembly: GCA_028535905.1. Lineage (NCBI taxonomy): Eukaryota > Viridiplantae > Streptophyta > Magnoliopsida > Fagales > Fagaceae > Quercus > Quercus berberidifolia. Next base: position 8,252,074 of record JAPQVW010000003.1, on the reverse strand, counting down.
AAATTGCATTGAGATTGGTTCGGTGCTTGATTTGCGGTGGCAGATCAGAGATCAGATTATGTTTCGACCCTTTTGGGTTGCATTTGGGTTGATGCTATAGGTGCTATGATGGCAGATTTGTGGTTGATATATGGGTTGGTAGATCGGTTACTGTGGTTGCATGTGGGTTAAGGTTGTGATTTATGGTTGATTGTGGGTTTCATTTTGTTATGGTCAATTGGTGGTTGATTTGTGATTGGCAGATTGTTTGGGTGGTGGTGTGAACAGAAAGCATGGGCGCTTGATGGAGATGGTGCTACATTGAGAGGAAGAGAGAGATAGAGAGAGAAAACAAAGAAAAAAATCATTTGCACATGAATAGTAACCGTGCATATAGTAGCTATTTTGTATATTTGCACATTTTTACAAGTACTAATGTGGGTGTTTTTTGAGTTAAAATGTGCAAAATTGAGCATTTTTTGTATTTTGCAAATTATCAGTGGTTGCTCTTAGTTGGGTTAAATGGGCATCAACCCAGTTACACCCAGTGATTATTGGGTTTTAATTAAAAACCCACTGAGGCCCATTTAACCTAAAAACAATATACCCAAATTCAACTCAGTCCTTCCCATATTAAAAAAAAAAAAAACCAGCCTTCCGACGTTTCAGTGTTTCACGAGAGTCTTCATTTTCCTTCATTTTCTCAGCCTCCAATCACGTTTTAATCGGAAACCGAAATGCTTCAACAGCTTCAGGGATTCCTCAGATTTTCATCATTTCTCTCAGATCTTCGTCTCCTCAGAAAGCCCACCTGGTAATTTTCAAATTTCAGTCTTTTTTTCTTTCTTTCTATTTGCCACTTTGCACTGTTTGGTCTTTGAGAAACTGAGAGAAAAGAAAGGAAAAATGAAAATTTGAAACTTTTATCATAAAATGGAAGGTGAAATTTTTTTTACTTAGGTAAGTTTCTATCTTCGTTACTGTGGGGGCCAGTTAGTCAGAATGTACTATTAACACTGTACAAATTGGGCCTATGGCCCAATCCGAGGATATTCACTAATTCGAGAATGGTCAAATAAGGTTATTATGGGAAGGGTATGAGAAGAAGAAATAAGGATTATGTATGATAGTCTAGAATATGTCCGAGGAGAAAGGTCATCTCGGAAATAGAGATCCGAGGTTAGTAAGAAGGCCTTATCATCCTGGACATTCTTCAAGGGTGCATCACGATTAAAAGTCAGACATTGGATAAGGGATGAGTAAAGGGAGGCAAAAAATATCTTCAAAAGCTACTACCTCCACATTAAATGTCTCCCAACTAACTCTCTAGCCGCATTAATGTGAATGTGATACCCGAACAGTGGTTAAAGCAGCCTTACAACTACTAGTTGAAGGGTTTGGGAGGTGTTGGATGGGACAAGAAAGAGTTCCCGAATCCTAACCTACATGTGTATGGTAGAGATGATATCAGGACTAGAGTATATAGCATGGAAAGATGGCCTAAAGAAGTGGGGAGAAAAAGAAAAAACAAAGAAATCTTTGTAACGATCCACTGAACTCTTGTAACCTTGTTTATCAATAAGACATTATAACAAAGCTCCTCAGGTTATGCCGAGGATAGATTTTCTTACCTTAATTGTGTTTGACGTTCTTAAATCAACAACTATTATTGCCTTTCTTATTGAATAGGACTAGTTCCTTCACCCACGCTCAACAAATTCATTGCTTGGGCTCTTTGGGCTGACATCCAATCCTATATTGGGTCCAATCCAAGTCAGTCCCTACAGTTATGTTTACACAGCAACCAAATGGAGCATTGAATAGAAATAATAGAGGATTTTTTCCACCCAAGTTTATGAAAACTTTGGTTCATAAATATGTGATTTGTACATGAAAGTTTGATCTTTTCTGTAATTTGTGATCAGTGGCCAATGTATTGGTATTGAACCATAAACTGAAAGTTGTGTCCGTGACTGTGAACCTGTGAGAGTGTGAGTTTGCTACCGGTCATAAAGTAAGAATGTCATATTGTCGTGTTTGGAATTTGAATAGTTTGCAAGCATTGAATCCTGGTATACTTGTGATATTTCATGTGAACTTTATATTATTGTAATCCCATATCTATATATTACTAAAAGCTGAAGCGTAGCGTTTAATATTACTGTGCTCACGTTAAGCCATATCAGCATCCATGTCATTATCCTTTTTCTTTTCAATTTTCCTATAATTTTTTTTAACATTTACCTTTTTTTAATAATTGCACTTTCTCCAACTTTTCTCATGTCTTTACCTTTCTATCTCCCCACTACCCTCAACCTTAATATTACTTTTCATATTTCTTTATTTTGTCTCTTCATCATTCCCACCCTTACCTTTTCATCTCCCCACTACTCTCAACCTTAATGTCACTATTCATCTTTCCATTCATTTTTGTTTATTTTGTCTCTTCATATTTACACCATTTTCTATAAATTTGTTATTCTCTCTTCCATTTTTTGCATAGTTTTCCATCACAAAAAGGTTCTCTCTGTCTCTCCCTCTCTCTCTCTCTCTCTCACACACACACACATTGTATTTGTTATAACTCTATGTTGAGTTGGTATGATTTAGTTTTGTGTTTTAAGTTTTTTTTTTTTTTTTTTTTGTTCTCTTTGATTGTTAAATATTATACTATTGCGTTATAAAAAAATTAAAAAAGATAATATATAAGAGTATAATATATATATTATTCTATTACATAACATGATTTAGGTAATCTATATATTACTAAAAGCTGAAGCGTAACGTTTAATGTTACTGTGCTCATATTGAGCCATATCAGCATCCATGTCATTATCCTTTTTCTTTTCAATTTTCCTATAATTTTTTTTAACATTTACTTTTTTTTAATAATTGCACTTTCTCCAACTTTTCTCATGTCTTTACCTTTCTATCTCCCCACTACCCTCAACATTAATATTACTTTTCATCTTTCTTTATTTTGTCTCTTTATCATTCCCACCCTTACCTTTTCATCTCCCCACTACTCTCAACCTTAATGTCACTATTCATCTTTCCATTCATTTTTGTTTATTTTGTCTCTTCATATTTACACCATTTTCTATAAATTTGTTATTCTCTCTTCTATTTTTTGCATAGTTTTCCATCACAAAAAGGTTGTCTCTCTCTCTCTCGCTCTCTCTCTCTCTCTCTCTCTCTCTCACACACACACACACATTGTATTTGTTATAACTCTACGTTGAGTTAGTATGATTTAGTTTTGTTTTTAAGTTTTTTTTTTTTTTTTTTTTGTTCTCTTTGATTGTTAAATATTATACTATTGCGTTATAAAAAAATTAAAAAAGATAATATATAAGAGTATAATATATATATTATTCTATTACATAACATGATTTAAGTAATCTATATATTACTAAAAGCTGAAGCGTAACGTTTAATGTTAATGTGCTCATGTTGAGCCATATCAGCATCCATGTCATTATCCTTTTTCTTTTCAATTTTCCTATAATTTTTTTTAACATTTACTTTTTTTTAATAATTGCACTTTCTCCAACTTTTCTCATGTCTTTACCTTTCTATCTCCCCACTACCCTCAACCTTAATATTACTTTTCATCTTTCTTTATTTTGTCTCTTCATCATTCCCACCCTTACCTTTTCATCTCCCCACTACTCTCAACCTTAATGTCACTATTCATCTTTCCATTCTTTTCGTTTATTTTGTCTCTTCATATTCACACCATTTTCTATAAATTTGTTATTCTCTCTTCCATTTTTTGCATAGTTTTCCATCACAAAAAGGTTGTTTCTCTCTCTCTCTCTCTCTCTCACACGCACACACACACACAAAATTATTTTTGGATATTTTTTTTCCTTGCATCTCTGCTTAAGTTGATAAATTTTTGTGTTTGTTATAACTCTACGTTGGGTTGGTATGATTTAGTTTTGTGTTTTAAGTTTTTTTTTTTTTTCTTTGATTGTTAAATATTATACTATTGCATTATAAAAAAATCAAAAAAGATAATATATAAGAGTATAATATATATATATATATATATATATATTATCTTTTTTAATTTTTTTATAACGCAATAGTATAATATTTAACAATCAAAGAAAAAAAAAAGAAAAACTTAAAACACAAAACTAAATCGTACCAACCCAATGTAGAGTTATAACAAACACAAAAATTTATCAACTTAAGCAGAGATGCAAGGAAAAAAAATACTCCAAAAATAATTTTGTGTGTGTGTGTGCGTGTGAGAGAGAGAGAGAGAGGCAATGGTACTGGTTTGGCAGCCACCATTTCACATCCATCAACATTCATCTTGAATCATGCCTCTCGACTTTCATCTGGTAAAATTCTTCTCTTTTTAGGTTGCATCCTCAAGTTTCCAACTTGATAGGATTTTCCAATTTGGATGGATTCTTTTTTATTGCCTTTTAAGACCATTTCTTCTTATATTTTAAGTCAAGTAGCAAAAGTCTTTACATGGATCAAATGAAATTAATCATTCATTGGTATAAGTTGATTGCTCAAGCCTTTAAACATCAAGATTTAGAAAATGTTTTGTCCAAGAGATCCTCATGTACCATTTTGAAAAGGAGAATTCTTCTCTTCTTTTTTTTTTCTTTTTTTTTTTTTTTTTAATCTTGAAAGAAAAAAAATTGGGTCTTTTTGAAAAAGTCACTAGGAAGTTCAATGGTCCTAGTTCAAAGATGTTTTTTTTTTTTTTTTTTTTTTTTTTTTAATGACTCAAAGGCCCAATGCCCCTAGTCCAAACACTATCTCATTTGATTTTTTTTTTTTTTTTTTTTGGGAAGATTTGGGAATCTTGAATTTTTTTTTGGAATTTTTAAAAAATATATATACATGAACAAAGTACATCAACTGCTTCATGGATTTTTAGAATTCAAAGAAACAGAGAAACATGGAATAAACAAACAAACTTTAAGCTTAACCATGATGTTACAAACCAAATGTGGAGTGAGGCAAAGTTGGGCCGCTTGCTTCTTCTTGGTCCATTGAGGATGCTTAAGACTTGGTGGGCTTGAACCTTAATTATGATCTTTTCGTATTTGCTTGAAATGGCTTGGGTTTGCACTTGGAAAGCTTGAGCCTTGATTATAATCTTTCAGTATTTGCTTGAAATGGCTTGAACCTTGATTATGATCTTTTGGAAGGCTTGAACCTTACACTTGGAAGGCATGCATCTTGTGAGCTTTTGGCCTTTGATGTTGATCATGCATATACACCTTTGATGGGCTTAAGTGGTGGGCTTAGAATGATTCAAGAAATGGTTTTGGGTTTCCATACCAATTAGAGTTTAATCATAGGCTTTTGGGCTTGAGTTCATTCACAACATACAAGGTTCAAACAATTATGATGTGCTCAAGCGTTGGACTTGAGTCATCATGGTTCAAACAACGTCCATACACATGTGTAATGCAATGCAATTTACATGGACCGACCTAAAGGTAGGTTCTATGGGTCATTACAACATGGGTAGAAGGTAGGTTAAAGGTCCCCACAAGCTAGGATGTTGTACCTCCTAACTTGTGACGCCAGGAGCGCCGCGTTAGTTCGAAAGGTACAGTTTGTCCTTATGAACCACCATAGCATAACCATGATGATCCTTGTCGCGGTGGGTGGTAGGTTAATTGTCGGGTATGTGAGTCTCAGGAAGACCACAATCCACGGCTAATACTATCGGGCTAGCATACAAATAAAATAAATTTCATTCAAGCGAATGATGCATGACATGCCAAATAATGACATATTAGACATATTATATACAAAAAAGCAATAAACAAACAATGACATGGTTGGCCACCATAATCTAATTGAAGCTTAGCCCTCAATATCCCCAGTAGAGCCGCCACTGTGAGAGACTGCGCCCCCAGCCCGTTTTATAGGATGTTGGTCCAAACTCACGTGAATGGGTGGAGCCGTGTTATTGCCTCTCAAAATGGAGGTTCGACTAATTATATCTTCCCCTTTAGATTAAGGGTTTTACAATGGAGTCACCACTTATTTAATTATTGGAATAAATAAGAAAACCAAAGTTGAAAAATTCCTCATTTTATTAATTTGTAATTGAATTTATATTGATCATAGGAAAATTACATGGCCTTGGTCCTAAATACAATTTAAGATAAAGTACATGGCTTTGTTTCCTAGTTACAATATAAAAATTGAAAATTACATGGATAAGCATTTGATCTACTAACCCTTGATCTAAACTCGGACGCTATGTTATAAGGTGAGAAGGTGTTAGGCACCCACCTTACTCGGTGAAACTGGTCTTCTAGATTATGGTGACCAACATTTATATCATATCATCCAATATGTCAATTAATTTACATGTTGAATTTAATGTGTGTGCATGTGATAAACCCTAATTCAATTTATTAAGCATTGCATTTGGATTAAAAAATAAATTCTAGTGAATGTGTATGGATGGTGATAACCTAGATTCAAGGATTTGAAAGAATTATTAAACAAACATGTTTTTCATATTTTTTTATGTGGATTTAAGATTAAATCTAGTGATATGCATGAATATGTGATGAACAACCAAGAACATGTAAAGAACACATAAGAACAATTAAGAACATTCAAACATATTCAAGAGAATTATCATACTTTAATCTTGAATTCTCATCATGGCAACATAAACAAACAGTTAGGGAAGATGATTATACCTTCATGCAAGATTCATATGATGAAGGAAGGGACTCTTGATGGAGGTCCTAAGGGTGTAGGAAAAGAGGAGATAGGGGTGGGAGAGTGAGTCTCACTTAATACCTTAAGTCTTAGGAAGACCAAGATATGATGAAACTACTCAACTTCACTAGTAGTGGTGATAGAGGAAATATGAATGGAATGTCATTTAAGGAGGGTTGACAAAGAATCATAAACCTAAACCTCATTTTAGCCTTTAGAGAAATTTGGTGCATTAAATGTGGAGATTGATGAGAGTGAGGAGCAAGCAAAATTCGGTTTTCCCGTAGCTGCTGTAACAGCCTATAGAGCCAATTTTGAAAAATTATATCTGACTCAATTCTGATCGAAATTGTCTCATTCTTATGCTTAAATGGAAGCCCTAGATGTCGAGTTTCTGGGAAAATTAACCTCATTCACAGATTCAAAATATTCTAAGAGATATCGATGAAATAGTGAGCAGAGATCATTTGTTAAAAAATGGTTTCAGCACAATTAACGTTAATAGGTCCCAAATTAGCTCCTAATTAACTTTAAATGGCTCTAATCACTCCCATTTCAGACTTAATTGGTTCCAAATTTACCCTAATTAAAAGATAATTAAACAAATTACTCATTAAATAATTAATGTTTAACTATCTAGTTAATTAGGTGTGTGCAATCCTACCATAAAATGTAGTTCTAACCAATCAAATTATGACACATCATCGTTCTCAAATTGATTATACTTATAACCAATTGAAATCAATTGTTCATAATCACATATAGTCAGACTCAATTTGTGATAGTGCATCTCGGCCATTAAAACTTGATTTGACGATAACTTTCAATCTGATGGTCCGATTAGGGCTTATGACCAGTCGATTTGATCGTTACAATATCAAGATCATTTTGGTGAAATGAGATTAAGGATCTAGTGACCAGAATCAAGATGTATATTCCCAATGTGAAATTACCCTTTTACCCTCCATGTGAGGTTAAATGTGGGTTACAAAATGTGGTGTCAACACCTACTACCTACGAGTGGAAGGATGAACCGAGTCACCCACGAGTGCCTTGGTCAAAATTCTAAGTCTTCCTACATACAGGTGGAAGGACGAACCAAGCCACCAATAAGTGCCTTAGTACAAAATTTAAGTCCTACAATCTACGAGTGGAAAGACGAACCAAGCCACCAACAAATGCCTTGGTACAAAATTTTAGTCCTACTACCTATAGGTGGACGGACGAACCAATTCACCTAGATGTGCCTTGGTTAAAAATTTAAGTCTTACTACCTACGGGTGGACAGACAAACCAAGTCAACTAGTAGTGCCTGGGTTAAAATTTTAAGTCTTCCTACCAACAGTTGGAAGGACGAACCAAGTCACTCATAAGTGCCTTGTTCAAAATTCTAAGTCTTCCTATCTATAGGTGGAATGATGAACCAAGCCACCAACAAATGCCTAGGTACAAAATTTAAGTCCTACTACCTATGGGTTGAAGGACAAACCCAGTCACCCACGATTGCCTTGATCAAAATTCTAAGTGTTACTACCTACGAGTGGAAGGACGAATCAAGCCACCAACTAGTGCCTTGGTAAAAAATTTAAATCCTACTACCTACGTGTGTAAGAAAGAACCAAGTCACCCATGAGTGCCTTGGTATAAAATTTAAGTCCTATTACCTACGGGTAGAAGGATGAACCAAGTCACCCACGAGTGCCTTGGTCAAAATTCTTAGTATTCCTACCTACGGGTGGAAGGACGAAACAAGCCACCAACAAGTACCTTGGTACAAAATTTAAGTCTTACTACCTACGGGTGGAAGGATAAACCAAGTCACCCACAAGTGCCTTGGTCAAAATTTTAGTCTTCCTACCTATAGGTGGAAGTACGAACCAAGCCACCAACAAGTGCCTTCGTACAAAATTTAAGTCCTACTACCTATGAGTGGAAGGATGAACCAAGTCACCCACAAGTGTCTTGGTCAAAATTCTAAATCTTCCTACCTACGAGTGGAAAGATGAACCAAGCCACCAACAAGTGCCTTGGTACAAAATTTTAGTCCTACTACCTATGGGTGGACGGACGAACCAATTCACCTAAAAGTGCCTTGGTTCAAAATTTAAGTCCTACTACCTATGGGTGGAAGGACAAACCAAGTCACCCACTAGTGCCTTAGTCAAAATTCTAAGTCTTCCTACCTGTAGGTGGAAGGACGAACTAAGCCACCAACAAGTTCCTTGGTATAAAATTTAAGTCCTATTACCTACGGGTAGAAGGACAAGACAAGTCACCCATGTGTGCCTTGGTCAAAATTCTAAGTCTTCCCACCTACGGGTGGAAGGACGAACCAAGCCAGTCACAAGTGCCTTGGTACAAAATTTAAGTCCTACTACCTATGGATGGAAGGACAAACCAAGTCACCCAAGAGTGCCTTGGTTAAAATTCTAAGTCTTCCTACCTGCAGGTGGAAGGATGAACCAAGCTACCAACAAGTGTCTTGATACAAAATTTAAGTCTTACTACCTACGGGTGGAAGGCGAACTAAGCCACTCACAAATGCCTTGGACAAAATTCTAAGTCTTCTTACCTATGGGAGGACGGACGAACCAAGTCACCCATATATGCCTTGGTAAAAAATTTAGGTCCTACCTATGGCTGGAAGGATGAACCAAGACCACTCACAAGTGCCTTAGACAAAATTCTAATTCTTCCGATCTACGGGTGGACAGATGAACCAAGTCAGCCACAAGTGCCTTGGTTAAAAATTTAAGTCCTACCTATGGGTGGAATGACGAACCAAGGCCACTCACGTGTGCCTTGGACAAAATTCTAAGTCTTCCTACCTACAAGTGGACGGACGAACCAAGTCACCCGCAAGTGCCTTGGTCAAAATTCAAAGTCTCCAACCCACAGTTGGAAGGATGAACCGAGCCACCTATGAGGGCCTTGGTAAAAAAGCTAAGTCTTTCTACCTATGGGAGGTCGGATGAACCGAGTCACTCAAGTGCCTTGGTGAAAAAATTTTATGTCCTACCTACAGATGGAAGGACGAACCAAGCCACTCACGAGTGCCTTGGACAAAATTTTAAGTCTTCCTACCTACGAAACGACGAACGAACCAAGTCACCCACAAGTGCCTTGGTCAAAAAGTTAAGTCCTACCTATGGGTGGACGGATTAACCAAGCCACCCACGAGTGCCTTGGTCAAAAATCTAAGTCTTCCTACATACGAGTGGGTAAACAAACTAAGCCACCAATGAGTGTCTTGGTCGAAAGTCTAAATCTTCCTACCTATGGGAGGAAGGACAAACTAAGCCACTCCTGAGTGCCTTGGTAAAAAATCTAAGCCCTTCTACCTAAGGGGTGGACGGATGAAACAAGCCCTTTACATGTGCCTTGGTAAAAATTTAAGTCTTCTTACCTATGGGTGGACAGACGAACCAATCCACTAATGAGTACCTTGGTAAAAAAAAATCTAAATCTTCCAACTTACAGGGCGATGAATAATCCAGGTGACGAACAATCCAAGTGATCCTCCAAAGATGATTGACTTAAATAGAAGTCATCGAACCAAGTCACCAAGGTGGCAAACGACCCTCCAAAAGAAATTTTAAATCTATAGAATGGACTGATACAAACTAGTATCCAAAATTTACTAAGTCCATAGAATGGATGGACAGATACATACTTGTATCCAAAATTTACTAAGTCCATAAAATGGACGGATACAAATTAGTATCCAAAATTTACTCCACCCATACAACGGAGAGATACAAACTAGTATAAAAAATTTATAAAATCCACAAAACGGACGGATGCCACAAGATGGACGGGCATATGAACTAAGTCCACAAAATGAACATATATGTCAAAAAGCATCCAAATTTGTCCACAGGATGGACGGATACGTTGACTAAGTCCACGAGGTTGACAAATGAATGATATTGAATGAAGTACATCTTATTATTAACAAATCCACAAGGTGGACGGATGATGAAATGTACCTAAATTATTACTAAGTCTGCAAGAAGGACGGGTGAGGGATACTTGAATGTATATGATAATTACTGGGTCCACAAGGTGGACAGATGCACCTGAAAAAGGTATCCACATTAACACGTTGCTTGTTACACTTACACATGCCTTCTAGCTAGTTTGGCCTTATAGAAACTACGTATGCCTGATGCGCTTTAGATAGGTGAGATTAGTTAGTTAGTATCAGAAAAGTAACGTATGGTGCACACATTGTGCGTCATTATGACATGGATGGAAAGTCTTGATTTTGTCGAGATAATTTCAGTTTATCACTTGTGCAACGATTGTCGGTATTATCTTTATGAAGAATGTGCCAAGTTGGAGGATGAGGTCAAACACTCGCACCATCCATTTCAATCTCTGAAGCTGCACGATATTGTAGATGATTGGGATTTCTATTGCAATGCGTTTCAAATGGGTTGTCGGGGCTTCTACTACCGTTGCACCGACTGTAATTTCAAAATGGATCTTTTATGTTCACTCAAATCAAAGATTCAGTTACCAATTCACGACCACAAGCTAAAGCTACAGGTTGGTAATACTGAAACTGAACCATTCTTTTGCGATTTCTGTCATACTAGATGTTACAGTCATCGAGGACGGATTAAAGCACTCAAACACTCAAGCATAGAAACTGAAGCCTCAGAATACAACACCACAGGCGAGCTGACTCGCATGAACTGGCTAAAAGCTGGGAACAACCCAGTTGAGCTCTCTTCCTTATCCTTGGCTTGAACCTTCTGGCTAGACTCAGCGTTAGTAAGGCTCGAACCATTAGAAAACATGGTTTGACCCTTTTCTCTCAGCTTGGCCATCTCACTAGTCCACATATCCACTAGCCCAGACATGACTAGAAAAATCTTAGTAACAAAAACAGACAAATTGTGAAAGAAGGAAAAGTTGTTAAAAGTTCCTTGAAGATATTTGAAGCTTTTGGGTGGATGATATTTTTGAGATGTGGAGTCAAGTTTAAATTAGAAGGCTGAGAAGTGTGGAAGGGTTGTATTAATTGATATACAAAGCGCACACCTTCTTGTTATCTGTGTGCTTTACTGCTTATAGACACATTTTGGCCGGTTAATTTTAGTCTATCTTCTTTGTCCCCACAGCCACAGGAAGTTTCAAAACCACAGCAAGCCAGTGGCATATTAAAATAATGTTGAATCTCCAAGTTCAATGCATATCTAATAAGGTTCGGCATACACCGACTATTATACTGTTAAAAAAGGGCAAGTTTGTCAAGAGCTCCACTGGACGGTTACCATGATGACATGTATACTTTTGACGTGCCATCATCTCGTGAAAACCCCTTGTGGTCAATACAACTTTAGCTGACTTACTAAGGCTTTGGGTCTTAATGGAAGAGTAAAAAAAAAAGGGGGGGGTTGGCAAGGAAAAGGAAACATAGAAATCTCTTTCCCTTCCTAAACTCAGTCACGGCTCCAGCTAAAAAGCTCGTCGCCAAATTCGGGGAAGTCTTCTCTACTTTATCTATCATCTGCCTTTACTTTTCTCTTGAAGCTTGACCTTATTTGGTCATATCAATTTGAGAACCAATGTGTAAATTTGGCTTCACGCATGGTTGCAAGACATTTTTATTATATATTAAATATGGTCCTTGCTTTGTTACAATCACTATTAGCCTTTTCAAAGTCAGCTTATTTATTTCGAGCACCTTCAAGAAAGTGTTATGTTCTTTCTAATAGCCTTTTGGATGATGCCTAAGCCAGACTTTACTACCTTGTGCAGCTAAGAGCTTTCACTGGCTTATATTTATTTTCTTCTTCAAGATTCTTGTGAAGCTTTAAGATGCTCTTAATCACATTCGCACCTGGGTTAAAAGTAAAATATGGCTGTTAATTCGTTTTGAAGCTGATGTTGGTTGGCCTAACGAGTAGCCACCAGTTTTGAAGATGTTTATGTAGTAGACATGACTTATATTACTTGATTCTATTCGCTGAAATAAATATATATACTCACGGTACACTCACTAGATATTCGTTGTCAAGGTGTTTAGCTTAATTGCTTAAAGATGGTCTCATCTTCCACATCATTAACAGCGGGAACACTATGGGATTGCTTGCAACAAGCTTTATGTGCAGCAACAAGCTCTTCACATTTGGCATTATTTCACCAATAGAAGCTGAAAGGAGAGACAAAGATACTTCCCATAGAAAGCTAGCATCCACTTAAAGTGAGGGCAGGTTCTTAAAATCTCTGTTAGATTCTAAAGTCTTAGAATTTTATGTATTTAGAACTCTAATTTGTATTGTTGGCAAACCATGATCAAAATAATGTGTTTAGAAGTGTTTTAGTCTAGGTCAAAGTTGTGTTTTTATGTAAAGTTGGAATCGAGTTAAAGCAGGAAAGCATTGTGCCTTTCGGCCTGGCTCGATCGATCGAAGCTTGGGAAGAATGATTTTCTGCCGATTTTTCCAACTCAGCCCTAAGTGTTTTAAAACGTTTTTAGGGTTTCTTATTTGTCCTAATTATAAAAGGCAAACCCTAGCCACGTTTTAGTGTTGCTCACAATTACGGTTTGTGTAAATCTTTTGTGAGATCTAGATGAGCTTTCCTCTACACAAACTTAGGGTTTTTAAGGATCTACGCCTTGATGATCAATTCAGTTGCTGCCATTGAAACTTAAAGAAAACACAAACGAGTGTGCTTGTAGTTGGTGGTGAATCCAAGAAAGAAGGAGTCCGTGAATTCAGAGCTTGCACGTGGTCGTGTAAGTAAATTCTATTAGTTGGTAGCAATAAGAAGTCGAGCGTGGGAGTTTGTAAGTCTTATTGTATTAACTTCGATTCTTTCAAGATAGTGGATTCAAGTTTACTTTGAGGATAGATAGGTCAAATCTTCCCCAGGTTTTTACCGGTTTGGTTTCCTGGGTGATCATATCTTATGTTATTTATTTTCCACTGCTTTGCATGATTTGATCTTGTTATTGTGATAACCTAGACTTGTTTAATTGGACTAAGTAACAACTTGACTAATTACCTAGGTTAAATAAATTGTTTAAAGGGTCTAAAAACTGTCAAGTGGTATCAGAGCAGGTAACTCTTTTGTTGTTGATCTTTTGATCTCTGAGCTGATCCTTGACCCCTGTTGTCATGGAACACGGATACTCTCTAGTTATTCCTCCTCACTTTGATGAAAATAATTATGCTTATTGGAAAGTAAGGATGAAAGCATTCCTGAAATCCATTGATGAGAGAGTGTGGAACTCCGTTGAATACGGATGGGAGAAGCCCACAACTCCTGTTAGTGAGTGGGAAACTTCTCAAAAAGAAGCAGCTGCGTTTAATAGCAAGGCTATGAATGCGATCTTTAACGTTATTTCTATAGAGGAATTTAAGAGAATCTCTAATGTTGATGTTGCTCATACTGCTTGGAATATCCTTCAAACTGTGCATGAAGGCACAAAGGCTGTCAAAATCAATAAATTGCAGCAATTGACTTCTAAATTTGAAAGCATTAAGATGTCTGATGATGAATCTTTTGATGAATTCTATGCGAAATTGAATGATATTGTTAATTCTGCTTTTAACTTGGATGAAATCTATGATCAACTTAGAATTGTTAGGAAGATTCTTAGATCTTTAACTGAAGACTTTAGACCTAAGGTGACTGCCATTACTGAAAGCAAGGATGTGGACTCCATCCCTATTGATGAACTTGTAGGATTTCTTCAATCTTATGAGTTGGATCTACCCAAAACTACCAAATCCAAATCAATGGCTCTTAAGTCAGTTGATGATGTTGAAGGTGGTGGATTTGATGATGAGCTCTCTGCTACAGAGATTGCCTATCTTGTCAAGAATTTTAGAAACTTTCTCAGGAATAGTAATAGAAAGGCAAGAGGCACAAACACTGCTAAACCTAGAAACTTTAGGAAGCATGATCCCACTAAGGTTAACAACAATGATAAACCTAGAGAAAAAGTAGGTCAATCTTCCAATAATTCCCTAGGCTCTCAGTGTTTTGAATGTCAAGGGTATGGACACATGAAATCTGAATGTCTTACCTATTTGAAGTCTAAGGGTAAGGCTATGGCTGTAACTTTTAGTGATGGTGAAATTTCTGATAATGAGTCTGATTGTGATGAGGATGGAAACTTCATTGCTTTCACCGCTACTGCTGTAGCCGATGAGAGCATATCTGTTGAAGAGAACCCTTCTGATGGGGAACTCTTTGAAGATGCAGATCTTCAAGAGGTCTATAATAAACTTTGCAAAATTGTTGCAAAAGATGCTATGAATGTTGAACTTGGCCTGAAGAAAATTGAATCTCTTGAGCTTGAAAATAAGAATTTGCTTGTTAAACTGTTTGATGCTAATGAACTTTTGAACAATGTGAAAACTGAAAACATGCTTTTGCTTGATAAAGTTAAATCTTTGGAACTTGATTTATCTGTTGCTAGATCTACTAGTTCTAAACTTGATCAAATGCTGAGTGTTCAAAAGTCTTCTTCTGACAAAACTGGATTAGGTTATATTGAAAGCATCTCTGTGTATGCTCCCCATTTCACAAAGTTTGTTCCTTCATCTTCTTCTTCTGAACCTTCCGTGAGTGAGATAGTGAGTGAAACTGTCAAACCTCCTGTGAGTAAGGTTGTTAAACCCTTAGAAGGTTCATCATCTAGGAAGATTAGGGTTGATCTGAAAGAGTCTCAGTCTAAGAAGCCTACCCTATCTAAGGACAAGACACATGATAAGCCTGCATGGGTTTGTCATTTTTGTGAAAAATCTGGACACATTCGTCCAAACTGTTACAAGCTGCAAGTTGCAAAGAGAGCAAACAAACCAAAAATACATGTGCCTCAAGCACTTGATCCTATGGTATTTATTGGTGATTTGGTAAAGGATTTAAACCTTTATTCCAATCATGAAGTTGGTAATCATTCTCATGTGAATAAGAACTCCAATGCTCATGGTGCATCTAAAAGGTTTTGGATGCAAAAGACTTGAACTAACTGAGTCTTTTTGACATGGTCCTTGTACTTCATTGCTCTACCCTTTGTGACCATTGTTCTTTGGTTTTTTTTTTTTTTTTTTTTTTTTTTTTTTTTTTTTTTTTTTGTTTTTCTAGGATTTGCATTGCATAACATTCATGCATTTTATTCTAGGTGTTTTTTTTTTTTTTTTTTAAATTAATTAAAAAAAAAACAAATTTTGTTTTGTACTATTTTTCTTGATTTTTGAGAACAAGGTTGGTCAATTTATTTTCACATAACATGTCTTTTGTACTTTGTTTAACTTTGATGAGCTTACTTATTGCGCTTTACTAGTTGAAGTTTTGTAGTGCATGTTGTGTGGGAAAGATGTTTATGGTTCTTGATTATTTTGTCTTAATCTTGAAGTCACATGTTTTTGAATGTTTGACTTGAACTTTTAGAGAAATGCATAAATAATCATCTCACCACTGTTCACTAGCCAATCATGAACACCTTAATGCATATCATAAGATTTTGTGCTCGAGAAAATGTAGCACATGCACAAATAGAACATAAGATGAAGCCTCGGTTTAAATTGCATAATTCTTAAAATCAAAATTGGTGTATACTATTAGGCTTGATACCAAACTCACATGACTTAAAATTGGTATGTATATTATGAGGCATAAATACAAGAAATTTACATGATTGCAAGCTTATGATCTAGGAGATGTGGGAGTTATATGATGTAATTATTTAGGTGATAGTTTTTTTTAAATTCTTTGTGATGAATTTTGTAGACTTTATGATTGATTGTTATTCACATATCACCTCATATGTATCTCAAGCTTTTGCTAGTTACACACACTACACTAGTTACTCTTTGCTAAACTTTGTACATGTTATTGTGTGTGTTTATTGGTCTGACCAACCAAGTTTTGCAAATACTTTGAATTTTGTGCAAAATTAAGTTGTTACTTGAAAATTTGTGGAGAATGCAAGAAATTTTGTTTTGGGGAATTTGGGATTAAAATTCTTATTTTTGAAAATCATATCATCTCATAATCATGCATTTTTGTTCTTAGATTTCAATGCTTTGAGTTGATTCTAAATGTTCTTTTCAAAAAAAAAAAAAAAAACTGTGTTTTTCCTAAAATTTGGTGAGCCTCTGCCCATTTCGATCTATCCATTTTGTTTTTCGATTGATTGGAAATTTTTAAATACATTTGAGAGAGTCTCTGTCAATTTCAATCGATCGAACTTGTTTCAAATTGTTTAAATAGAGTCTCCGTCTGTTTCGATCGATCGAGGCTGTTTTTCGATCGATCAAAACTCGTGAAACATGTTTTTTAAAAAGTCAAATTGGGCTTTTCAAAGACACTTTTTCAAAAAGTATTTCAAACTTTCCTCTCTCTCCGACTTGGCTAAGGCTCCACCATCAATTTTTTGTCGTTTTCCTCCATGTTTTTTTTGCAAGGTTTTTGTCCTTGAAGGCTAGTAAGTCTCTTTTGCCCTTCCTTTTGCATTTTATTTCTTGTTTCCATGCATTTTTCATGCATTGTTGTGGGTATTTTTGGCACTTTCAATATATTGGGGTTTTTGATGTTTCGAACCTGTTTTGGTGAAATTGATCAATGGGTTTTTGTTCTAGGATGCTATAATGATGATTCTTGTAGTTTAATTTGTCAATTTTGTGGTTTTTGGAAAATTAGAATTTCTAGGGTTTGAAATTGTTCCTATTTGGGGTTTTTGTCTAATTGGGTTAAATGGATGAAATTGGCTTGTCAAATTGATGTATTTGGTCATTATTTTTTTAATTCTATCATGTGTGATAATCAATTCGTCAATATTCTTCAAATTGATCAAGTGGTTTTCCAAATTTTGGGGTTTTTGTGTTAATACCTCAATGTTCTAGCCAATTTTGTGAATTTGAACTTTTTGGACTTAATTCACTGCATTAGAACATGCATCATACCATTTAAATTTGTCATGCATCATATAGATTTTAATTCTATATTTTTTTTGTGCTAACTTGCAGTCTGCCTTTGGTTTTGTGTTTTATTCTTTTGCTCTGTGTTTTGGTCCTTATCTTAGCACCATGCCTAGGAAAACTAAAGCCAATAGGACCCCTTCTACTTCCTCTGTGTCTCCCTCTAAGGTTGAGGAGTTTAGGAGTGATAAGTGCAGAGAGGCCTTTGAGAATTTGAACCGTAAGCATTAGATTTGGGTTGAGCGAGCTGTAGTCTTAGATGAGCTTGATCCGGTCATTAGGGCTAATTTTGAGTCTAGAGATTGGTTGCCTCTCTTAGAGATAGATCATCCATCCCCGACTGCCATGATTAGAGAGTTCTTCTCGAACCTCTCTTGCCACGCCTATGATTCCAACACCCTTATTAGGAGTTGGATACGAGATGTAGAGTTCACCATTACCCCTCGGGTAGTGGCTGAGGCTCTTGGGGTTCCGGTTGTTCGGGAGCCTGACTATCCCTATGATGAGTCACCCTCATTAGATGTAGTCATGTCATACATCACTGGGTCATCTATCTAGTGGGGTTCTAATCCTTGGATCACGTCCGCTGAGCTTACTGAGACTGCCTATCTTTTCTTTAGGATAGCGTGTCATTCGTTGTGGCCTATTTCTCACTTTCACACCATCCTTTTAGAGCGATGTGTGTTTTTGTATGCCTTTGTTTCTGGAGCGTCTATCAGTTTTCCTCAGTTGTTCTTTCGTTCTTTGAACGAGATTCATAGGAATTTTGCTGTAGGGTATGCGCTGATTCATCCTATTTTCATTCATAGGATTTTGCTCTTTTTAGGTTTAGATGGTTTTCCGTATGGTGAGCCTGTTCATGTTGTTGCTCCCATAGGTGCCACCTTTCTTCATCAAAGTGCTGCTCACTTGCGAGTTACTCCTTCGCGTCCTAGAGGTGCGTCATCTAGTGGTGTTGGATGCTGCTAAGACATCGGGTGCTGCTGCCGCTAATGATGATGTTCCTCCACCGACTGCTTCGGATGATTCAGACATTCGTCGTACGTTGGATCATGTCTTGACCATTCAGGCGGCTTATGGACAGATTTTGGTGGACATGCTCGATGAGATCCGTGCCTTGCATGCGGAGTTGGCGCAGTTTAGACCACCTCTCTTTTGATGATGGATTCTGTTTACCCTTTGGCATTCTGTCACAAAAAGGGGGAGTACTTTGTAGAGTTTTTGCTTTCAGGGGGAGTATATGTTTTTGGTTGGAGCTTGTGGAGTTTAGATTGTATCTAGGTGCTTCACTTTGTACTTTACATTTTTAGCTCTTGCCATGTTTTTGATGGGATATTCATGTTAGGGGGAGTTTTATGTTTTGTTGGTACTTTATATGTTTCTTGTTTCAAACTGCTTATTGATTTATATTTATGAGTTATTCATTGATATATGTCTTTATTTGTGTTGTTTGAAATCAAGAAGTTAATTTGTTTACTTGTATTGTTTCTACACATGCGGTTATGCATTTTGTTTAGTGTTTCAGGAAATATACTGGTTGATTCAATTGAGCTGCTGTCTATACTTGCAACTGATGGATAGTAGCTAGGATTGAATTTGTTTTATGAGCATTATTTTGTAAAAGGGCTTTTTATTTTGTAAACTTTGAGCTTCTAGTTGTGTTTTGTCATGGATTGCCAAAATGGGAGTTTGTTAAGTTCTAAAGTCTTAGGATTTTATGTATTTAGAACTCTAATTTGTATTGTTGGCAAACCATGATCAAAACAATGTTTTTAGAAGTGTTTTAGTCTAGCTCAAAGTTGTGTTTTTATGTAAAGTTGGAATCGAGTTAAAGCAGGAAAGCATTGTGCCTTTCGGCCTGGCTCGATCGATCGAAAGACAGGCTCGATCAATCGAAACTTGGGCAGAATGATTTTCTGCAGATTTTTCCAACTTAACCCTAAGTGTTTTAAAACGTTTTTAAGATTTCTTATTTTTCCTAAGTATAAAAGGCAAACCCTAGCCACGTTTTAGTGTTGCTCATAATTGCAGTTTGTGTAAATCTCTTGTGAGATCTAGAGGAGCTTTCCTTTACACAAACTTAGGGTTTTCAAGATAGTGGATTCAAGTTTACCTTGAAGATAGCTAGGTCAAATCCTCCCCATGTTTTTACCGGTTTGGTTTCCTGGGTGATCATATCTTGTGTTATTTATTTTCCGCTGCTTTGCATGATTTGATCTTGTTATTGTGATAACCTAGACTTGTTTAATTGGAATAAGTAACAACTTGGCTAATTACCTAGGTTAAATCAATTGTTTAAGGGGTCTAAAAACTATCAATCTCCAATCTACGTTTCGAGGGAAGTTTCTTCACTTTGATATTTTCTCATATACGGCTAAGAAACCTGATTGTTTGAGTTGAGAGTAATGCCTAAACTGTATTTTCTCTCAAGACTAGTTTTGACAAGCAATTTAATTTTTCTCATTATGGTTTCCTGTCCATGGACTTGTATCTACACAAGGCTAAATGGCTGATTTAGCTTTATTTAACTGCAAACTAGTCATTTAGTGGTACTAATCTTAATCTTGTTCTTGCAGGTTAAGTAAATTATTTTTTATGCCTTATGGCTAATCTGTAATGACGTTACAGGACACTCACAAATATTTTGACTATCTAGTTGTATTGCTTGGATGTCGCTTTGAGCCAATCAATCTAGCTTGGGAAAGATAGTGACCGTACAACTTGTCAAGGCATTAGCCCAAATGGCCTTAAGAATGCAATTAGTGACTACTAACTCAGTGGTAGCATTGTGGAACCTTATCGCCAATAATGGGAATGATCTCTAGCCACCCGAGCTACAAATTCAGGGAAGTTCCTTGACTCTTTCTTAAAAGCATGAATAGCTTTCTATTGAATCATGGTATCCCTTTTTGCTTAATCGGAGAGTAAATCCTCCCATTTCACATGTTTGGGACTATGTATAGATTTGACTACATGACTGCCTTCAATAATTTCAGTGGCTGATTTACTTGCTGATCTTTCATCACTAATGAAAATTATCTTTGCGAAATTTATACTGGATGAAAGTAATTCAGTCTTGTCTTTTGGCAGTCCCATGGAGGCTTTTTCAAAATAAATTCTTTATTGAACAAATTGATTCTGGGTAATTACTAGGGGGCAAATTTAGTTTACCCCCAGTATCTTTCATGAAGACCTAGATTCATCTACTAACCATATATGTGTGGTATACAATTTACTTACTCCTTGAGATGATATTTTATCAAGCCATTGAGGACTACTGTGTTATACAAAATTTTCATGACAGCCATGACTCGTTTAGCAAAGCTAATTCTTAGCCATTATGCAAGGCATGGCCTTATATTGCCTCTTGGAATTCTATGGATCAAACATGATTTACTTTGAATGGTCATCATGCTTAATGCATATTGGTGGCTAAAATGGCTTATTATCATCGCTATCTAGCTTGTCAAGGTGATGGTGATCCCATCTTCCATGAGACATAGCAAACACAAAGGAGCTCCTTGCAGCCCTCTGGGCTCATTGTAATCTCAAGTTACAAGCCACCGAAGCTTCGCCTTTTCTCTCTAGTCTATGACATGGAAGCTATCATCCCCACAGACCTCCATAAGCAAGTTATAAAGCTAGCAAGGATTTTAGGAATATCCAGGGGGGCTACCAATGGCGCTATTCTTTCTTGAAGACTTCAAATGATAGCACTTACCTCATTGGTATTCTCAAAAGCCATACAACATGCCATTGGATTGATCAGATGGGAACCCTTACTCGGTAGGGATCTATATGCTCATGCATTGTGCCATCTAGCATGATATCGACGGGATCGCCTTAAGCTTAAAAGAAAAGGGGGTGCATATTTCTTAGGCACCACAATTGCCAATGCAAACATGGGGGATATAAGCCAAGGCGACTAGTCTCACTTTCGATGAAGTCAAAGACTTTGTAAAGGCTTCGCCCTCAAGAACAGGGCTCAGGTTTATATAGAAGGAATGACACGGAAGACGAAAGGACACTTCGTTCCAAGTGATGAGCCACTGGATAGACGCCATGTGTCCTACAACATTAATGACCCTCAACCAGCCTGTCAATCTAGGTATGTTTTTTAGGAGACAAATTGAACCGTCACTCCACGAGCCCGTCCACTCAGAGATCACGTACCCATGGAGTAAGGGGGCAACTGAAGAGGGTAAAATTAGGGATGACAAATCCATTTAAATAAACTTGAGAGTGTTAGATCAGTGGGCTGATAGTGGACGAATCTAAAGGCCACGTGGCATCCACCTGGTTTAGTGATCTCCAAGGAATCCTAAATGAAAACAACTTACATCTCACGATTAACCCTAGCCTATAGAGTCCCAATACGAATAGAATCCTAAAATAAGGAGGATCTCATAATATCCACCCATTAATGATGATCTTCTCCATAAGGAAATATCTTGCTACACAAGAAACGGAGGTCGGTTCTACACTACTATAAAAACCCAAAAGCCCTCAGAAAATAAGGTACGCACAATTTCTCTAAAGCTTAAACTCTCAAGCATTGTTGGAGCTCTCTTTTGACTTAACCTTTGGAGGGTCTTTGGCCGGTACCCCACCGGTACCTTTTGATTGGTTCTTCTCTTTTGTTCTTCAGGTGCACCCATTGACGTGTGTGGATGATCAACTCACTGACCATTTTTTGTACATCATCAATTGAGATCTTGATCTTGTTTTGAAATATTTTCAAAAACAATAGATCCAACAAAAGAATGTCTTCCTTCATTAATCATAAGAGGTTTGTTATTATCACAATTTATTTTAACAGTTCCATCAAGATATTGTTGGACATGGTCAAAATTTAACTCATTAGAAGCAAACTTAGCAGGTTGAGCTTCTCGTTCTATATATATATATATATATATATATATATGTATATATGTATGTATTGGCGGTTTTAGGAATTTTTTTAGGGTGGTCAATAAAAAATTTAAATGATACAAAATTTAATAAAAAGATAAGTTAAATACATCAACATCAAAAAAAAAAGGAAAAAAAAGAACTCGAAAATATATAAAGTATTTCAATTTCTTTTCTACTAACAAAAAGATAAAGAAAAAAAATGACTAATAAAAGATAAAGTAGGAATTGAAAATACTTAGATGAGAGTAATAAAGTGAGAGAGAATTGAAATGATAATAGAAAAGAGGAAAGTGAAGGGAAGAGAGAGAGAGATGGTTTTTGATACAAATGCGTGCCAAGTTACTAAGAAGAGCAAAATTACTGCAATTGCAAAGTTAAAGAAAGCAAATTGTGGGCATTGCAAAGAACTCATGACCATAGTATTTCTCTTAGTACCTTTTTAAGAAAAAAAAAAGTTGTTTTTTATGTAATAAATTGAACGAGTTACAAATTTAAATGATCATAGATTCTTATCTTTATTTTGTTTTTTAGTAGACTTTTTGTTGAATAATTTGTTCACATGTTGTTGTTTGGTTTAGTCATGTTTTTCATTGAGTTATTTTTGTTGTTATTTGGGCTAATTTTTATTATTGTTATTTAAGCCTTTTTTCTGCTTAAGGGGGCTAAAAATTATTTTTGAGAGGATAAAATTATTTTTGGAGTAATACTTTGTTTATAATATTTTCAAAATAAATCTTATGCAACAATCTATTATTGGTTTGTTAAAAAGTAAACCAATATCAAAGCCGAATTAGAATTAGTCACAACTTATCACGTATGATTTTTTGTAAAAATATTATAAAAATATTATGAATTTTACATATAGGTATATTACTAAACAAAAGAGAAGTGAAGATCAAGGGTGGTACCTTCTTTCTGCTCACTTGCAGGTCCCCTTCCAACTTGCACTCAGCATCGGTTGCAATCTCATCAAGCACATCCTCAGCATCATAGGCTACATCTTTTAGCTCGTTAACCCATTCTTTCACAGCTGGGTTTGTGATTTGCTTCTCCTCAGCATCATTCAGCACTGCATTCATCAACAGTAGTGGTGTTTTCAACTTCTTCAGCACTTCATCACTAGGCTTCCATGGACCGAACTCAAGGACCTCGAGAGAAGCCATCCTGTCGAATAAAACCTGGAGAAACGGAGATAGAATTGCTCCTCCAAGTCCAAGCACGACCTCTGCCATTTTTATTTTTGCTGATTAAGGAAAGAAATATACTTTTGGTCTCCAATTTTTAGATGTATGCATCATTTGATCATAAATGGCTATGCATTTTTATAAAATGTTATGTTTAAATGCTCTACAACTAGATTATCATGATCATGATAATCTAGTTGTACTTATAATTGTTTTCAATTGACGATATAAAAATTGTAAGAATATAATTGAAATAACTTAAGTAAAATTTGAACTTAAAAACATTATGCAATTTCACTTACCTAAGGGATGAAATTTTCAAATTTTGAGTTTTTCTTTTTTAAATTATATGTTATGAATAGTTCTATAAAAGGTTATTAGATATTATACTTGACAATTGTGCACTTTTTTTCAATTAGGCACGCGATTGCGCTTTGCTCCTAGTCTCTAAGAGACTTATGCCCATGCGCTTAGTTTTACCAACACTAGTTTGGACCTTGACTCCACATATGGGCCAACAGTCAAATATTTTAACATGCCATTTTTTTTTTTTTAAACCAAAACGATAGAATATAACAAAACTTAGATTTTAGAAATTAATTTTCCATGACTTTTTGTTAAGGAGAGAAGTACCTTTGAAAATTGTCCATGACTATGTTGAGGAGAGAAATACCTTAGGGAAACTATTTGAGTAGTTAACATAACATATAGAAACAACACTTAACCCAAAAGATTTAAGCTCAACTATGTTATATTAATCATTTACTCTTCTCGTTAGTATCCAAACTTTGTGTTGAGGAGAGAAATACCTTGGGGAAACTATTTGAGTAGTTAATATAACATATAGAAATACCACTTAACCCAAAATATTTAAGCCCAATATGGTTATGAGCAAGGTTTTCAGACTCGGACTGTTCATTGAACCGTAAAAGGGAGAGGTTCAAGGTTTTTGAGGTCGAACCGAGGTCAAACCGGGGTCAAACCGTGATGACGTCATAATTAATTTAATAATTAATTAAAGCCTAAATATAGATATTAAATTTATAAAACTAGAAAAATTGAAAATATATCTATATATGTGAGGGAAATTTAATGATTTTCAAGCATATATTTAATAATTAAATAAGAAAGTTAATAAAATAAAATAATAACCATGAAAACATTAAAATTTATGATTAATTTTTGAAGTAAAGTTGAATATTTTTGAAGGATTTTAATTATAATTTTTTTTTATTCCTTGTAAGAGATGGATAATTTAATTAAATAGAATAAAATTGTGTTAAGTTGTTTTTTTTTTTTTTTTTAAATTGCTAAGGGGTTGGACCACACGGTTCTCACCGGTTCATGCGGTCCAACCCCGGTTTTAGCGGTTCACGGAATTAACAAAAAATCCGGTTCTTTATGCTTAAAAAACTGGTTTTCATCCCGATTCCCGGTTTTCACGGTCCGACCTCCCGGTCCAGTCCGGTTTTGAAAACTATGGTTATGAGCTCAACTACGTTATATGAATCATTCATTCACTCTTCTCATTAGTATCCAATGTGAGACTTCACTTCTTAACAAACCACACTACTCATACTTGAATATTCCAACCCTCGTTAACCTGTTAAATTAAGTATATAATGAGTCTATGAAGATCATATAAAGTTCAAGACAGATTGTGCAGTAAACAATTCAAAAAAGACAAGTCTAACAATGTTCAACTACCCTTCGATAAAGGCTGGACCAGTCGTTGTTTGACAAACACTCGATCAATGGAAAATCGTGGTTGACGTGTATTAAATCTCAGAGAATTTGTTTTGCCTAGAATTTCATACCCTAGTGGATGCCAATATATAAGGAATTATTTTACACGATTTTCTAAGAAGAGGAAAAAATAAAATTATTCATGAACATGTTATTTTAATGGGCTCAATTAAGAAAATAAATAATCTAGTGTTAAAAAAAAAAAGTTTAATAACTTGTTGGACTCAAATTAAAACAAAAATTTTAACCCAAAAAAAAATTATTTTAAACTCACCTGTCTATATATCTTACAATACATATGACTTTATGATACGATACAATTCACATAATACACACCTATGTATTGTACGATTCATAAGTACTTCTGATATGTCCGTATGATACAAATTTTTTTTGTACACGATACTATATATACGTATCGCACACTATACGATACCAACAACTGTGCCAAAAGGAGGGGGAAAAAGAATATAAAGAAAACAAATGAGAAGCCATAATAGAAAGTTAGAAACCAAAAGGATAGCAAGAAACTTAGAATATGAAACTCCTCTGTAATTGTTTTTTTATTGGAACTCCTCTTTAATTTTTCTGAAATATGGTAATTTATTATGTCACCACATATTCAACAGTACTAATGACCTTATAGTTATATACATGTTATAATTGCTATCCTATGTGCTATTAGGTATAATAATGTGCGTGGAAAACAGTTTTCCACACACAATATTATACCTAAAACTATAGGAAAGGCATCATTAAGATTTTGAAGGAGACTGTCGAAAGTTCGAAATTGTCAAAAGTGTATGGTTTTTGTTAATAAGGTCTCAGAATTGTATACTCCGACCTTCATAGTGACTATTATTCTGAAGGGACTTGCTAAGTTTTTGTTTATTGATTATTTTTTTGGGTGTTTTCTGGTACAGGACTTTGAGGAAAATAGTAGTAGATTGTGATTAGATGCTTCTTGAAACTACTATATAGCTGCTAATCATGTCAGTGATGAGCTTACTTACTGTATAACAAAAGAATTTTTGAGATACTAGTCCCTTCTCTAGGCACTTTAGGAAATTTCCTTAACTTTAGATATTCTTCTATTGGACTATTTATATGATAATTGTACCATGTTAGCTTTTAATTAATTTCGTTAATAAAGTCTTAAATCTATATCACAACGAGAAGTTGCATAATATTCGGAGAGGAAGAAGCAATCTGAAGTTGTTGATAAGGGTGACAGTATGATTTTGCCTACGCTTTGAGTTACAAATATCATCGAAGCAAAATTTTGTAATCATATTTGTTTAATGGAATTCATGATAAATGCTAAGTTTAATGGAAATAGATTATTAGTTCATATATTGATATTTAGTATTTCTTTAGATATGCTTTTTAGTAGCTTTACGTGCTTCAAACGAATTTGCAACTAGATACCATAAAAGACACGATCACGATTTCTCTCAAATGGGAGTCTAAAAGTAGAAAATTCATGCTCACATCTATGAAGGGAGGTCTGGTACATGAAGTGGGGTGGGGTATAGACTCAGTGTTTTGTTTCTTTGAGTTTGGGCTGTTAGGGACATATTTATGTAATTGGCTAATCTTTTGACAAAACGCACTTTACTTATAATTTGGTAGATTTAGGATGGGTTTAGTACTTTAAGAAATAAGCATGTTCAAGTTTAGTATTGAAGCCATGCAAATCTGACCAAGAAACAAGTGAAGAATGTGATGTTCATTAAAGCTCGACAGAAATCTCGACAAAATCCTTTCTATCAAGAATTACTGCTGAAGCTTAATAAAAGCTCGACACAAGCTGTATCTATCGAGAATTACGAAATTAGAATTTCCAAGTCTGATTACATGCATATTCATGAGTATTTGTGTAGAGTTTCTTTTCTCACAACCTTAGACATATATAAGGATTATTTTAAGAGCCGTCACAAGGTGATGCAAAGTGATAATACACGCATATTGTGACCGGAGACAGAAATTGCTCTAGTTCATCATATTCTCTCTAGAAGCTACTGCGTCTTTACGCCAAGGGTTTTGTGACCAAGGAGTTTCCTGATCTTCATTGTTGGATGAACTGGAGAACTTTGCAGCCAACATCTTCCTCAAGTTGGTGTGTTATCACGTACTGAGATTTGTGCTTCATTGGTTAGTCACGTACTAGGAGTCATGCATTGAATGGAGAGATTGCCGCTACAATACAAGTCCAATTGGGTATTGGGGTAAGGGTTCAACTTTAAATTAGTATTGGG
Organism: Quercus berberidifolia; assembly: GCA_028535905.1. NCBI lineage: Eukaryota > Viridiplantae > Streptophyta > Magnoliopsida > Fagales > Fagaceae > Quercus > Quercus berberidifolia. The sequence goes on along the minus strand of JAPQVW010000003.1, from coordinate 8,224,321 downwards.
TACTGGAATTCATTTTATTTGTAACTGCTTGTTATTGATAATAGTGGATTCTCAGGAGTGGTGACCTTAAATTCACCCGGTGGGGTTTTGTCTCAGTAGTTTTCCCCATTCATAAATAAATCACCTGTGTCAAATTTATTCCGCTGCATTTAGTTTAGTTGATGATTTTTTTGTACTACCACGCTAATTGCATGTTAAAATTGACTTAATTAATTAACTTGGATAATTAATTAATTAATTAATTTGCCAAAGGGGTCGATACATTTTTGCCCTATCAAGTGGTATCAGAGCAGACACACTCTGATCAGGTTTAATATTTGCTGTGTGATCTTGATCCCCGTTTATCATGGATAGAAGACAATTTCTTATTATACCTTTTTTATTTGATGGCGCTAACTATGCATACTAAAACGTACACACAAGAGCTTTCTTGCAGTCTTTAAATTAAAAGGTGTGGTAAGTTGTGGAGATTGGCTAGACTAAGCCAAAGGAAGCGCTAGCTGATTGGGATAAGGCCAAGATTAAAGCAACAAACTTCAATAGTAGAGCATTGAATGCTTTATTTAGTGCGGTGACCAATGAGGAGTTCAAGAAAATATCCTCAACTGAAATGCTAAGGAAGCGTGGACCATTCTTCAGAATACCTATGAAGGAACCAAAGCCGTCAAGGATTCTAAGCTCCAAAGGCTTACTACAAGTTTTGAGAAGATCAAGATGGAGGAGGATGAGTCATTTAATGAGTTCTATGCCAAGCTGAAGGACATAGTCAACTCAGCATTTAATCTTGGAGAACAAATTCCCAAGCCCAAAATTGTGAGAAAAGTGCTTAGATCTCTACTTGAGAGATTCTATGTCAAGATCACTGTCATTGAAGAATCAAAGGATATTGATAAAATTCCTTTGACAGAACTGGTTGGCAATTTGCAAACCTATGAATTGGGTTTGACTAGAATTAGGAAAGGAAGCAAAAGTAAGAGCATGGTACTAAAGGCCAAAAGTAATGAGATTGATGAGTCTTCAAATGATGAAGATTCCAAGATGAAGTCCTACATCACTAGGCAGTTCATGATAAATACCAATGTGAAAGGATTTGATAAGGACCGTAAGCAATCTAGTTCTTCTCAATTCAAAAGTCAAGACAGAGAAAAGAAGGATGCTAAGGATGGAGATCAGTACTCTATTCCCTCCGAACCAAAGTACTTCAGATGTCAAGGTTTTGGACACATGAAACAAGAATGTCCAACATATCTCAAGTCAATTGGGAAAAGCAAGGCTCTTGCTGCTACCTTGAGTGACATCGAGCATGAAATTGAGTCAAATGATAGTGATGACGAGGGAATCATGAGTGCCTTCAATGCCACAGTGTATCCTACTAAAGGGATCGTACAAGTAATAGATGAAGAAAAGGACTTCGTGGAATCAAAATTTGAGAAAATTGACAATCAAAATGACATATACACAGCCTATACTAAGTTGTACAAGGTTTCTAAGAAGCCTTAGAAACTGTATAGGCTGGCCACCAAGAAGTTGAGTGATGTGGAGCTAGATCGAGAGGAGCTCTCTACAAAGGTTAATAAAGCAAATCAAACCATTGGAGTTTTGCAGTTTGAGAACAATTTCCTTGCTGAAAGGACAAAGCAGCTAGAAGTGGAACTATTCCAGGTTAGAGCTCAATTGGAGAGGACTTCCAATGTAAAGCTCGATGAGATGCTAAGCTTTCAGAAAGATGCTTCTAATAAAACTGGTTTTGTTAGGAAGGTTCCTAATGGGGATGGGTATGAATTGTAAGGGAATTGATGGGAATTGTAGGGAAATTGACTTAATTCAAGGTAGTCACCCTCCAGAGAGAAAGAGAGAGAGAGAGATGTACTAATACACTAAGAAATTGGTTTATTCTTCCATATCCCAAAATGCTATGGATTACAAATATTTATACAAGTTGCTTAGCCAAATAACCAACTAACAACTTGTAACTAACTTGGCTCAACTTGTTGCAATCCTACAACTAACTAACTAACTAACTAAATGCAACATTACAACAATGATTATCTATATGCCTATGGAGTTCCTAACAGGTTTGGGGTATGATTTCTCTTCTCCTAAAATTGCCTCATCTAGTACAACTGTGTTTGTCTCACCAGCTAATAATGTTAATTCTAAGAATGATGAAACTAAAACTAAAATAGCTAGTGAGAACTTAGATAAAGGAAAATCTATTTTAGGAGCACCTCCTAAGGTTGAAAAGAAAGAGGCTAGAAACCCTAGGACTAAAAGGGAGAACAACAAAAAGTCTCAACAAAAAAAGCCACATTTCTGTCATCACTGTGGAGCTTCAGAGCATACTCATCCAAATTGCTACAAGTGGTTATACACTCAACAAAGTAATAGTATGCTCTCGTCCGGAAACCAAAATCAATTTCCATCCTCTTTTGCTCCTCTTGTAGATCTTCTCAAGGCCCTGATGTTCCTTTCGAATTTGAATGGTTTCAATTCTTCCCCCTCACCTTTGGATCAAAGGTTTGCGTAAAGGAAAGGTTTTTCTAAAGTGTGAAAGGAAAAAGTCTCAAAGTGATTTAGTCTCTCTCTCTCTCTCTCTCTCTCTCCCCTTATGTTTATGCATTACTTTTTTTTTTTGCTTTCTTGTTTTTAAGTTAGTCTAGTTTTATGCTTAATGTTTTTTTTGGTTGTTTTTCAATTTTTGTTTATTTTTCTTTTCATAAAAATTTAAAAAAAAATTGAAAAATAAAAAAAAATACAAAAATCGTGTGTGTTTGTGTATATTGGTACTTGTGTACCTTAGATAACCATTGAAACAAAATTTTCTAAACTTTGTATTTTTTGTAACTTAGATGAGCATCTCAATGCACAACTAAGCAAGTGAGCTTTGTGGCTCATGTTTGTGATGAGTACGATTAAGTAATTTCTTATAATTAACACTTATATCACTCTTTTTGAAGGGAATGGCTGGAAAATCCTAAGAGAAAGACATAAATAACCATCTCACCACTAAAGCCCCCCAATCATGTATAACATCAGTGTGCTCAAGCATAGCAAAATTGTGATGTTTTAGCTTACATAATTGGGTATTTCTTCTCTCTCTCTCTTTCTCTCTCTCTCATGTCCATGCATGCTATGCTCAAAAAGAAAAATATGTAAAGAAATACAAAAGCAAAAAGAATCAAAATGCTTTTAAATATGGTTACAAGCGTGTTTCTAGGAGATGTGGGAGTTCTAGGATATACCTTAAAGGTGATAGTCCTCATCAAGCAGTTATGATTGTGTGTGAGCATATTTGATTTTTCTCATATCTCAAATCATCATAATATGAGACATTTATGCACTCTTGCTATGTTTCACATACAACATGCAAACTCTTTGTTACTTTTGATACATTTGCAGGTAAAATGTGATTTGATCATCACAAGGAATACACATGTTAATATATGCTCACTAAATTGTCTTAACTTGTTTTTGAAATATAAAATTGGTTAGGCTTGTTTAGTGTGTGTGTGTGTGTTTTGGATCTATAAATGCCTTGCATATATTTTGAGAGATTTTTGAGAGCTTAATGTGCTAATTGGATCTATGTTTGAGTAGCTTACTTGTTGCATTCATCTCTATGTGTTTTTCCCTTCTTTGAAAAACCTGTTTTCTTCAAGCACGACAACTTCTTGACAAATCGACAAATTCCATTTCTATCAAGCCATTCTTTCTCTTTTCTCGACATATATTAACAGATCCTTGATCCATCGAGATTTTTGGGTTTCTCCTTGATAGAATCTCGACAACTTCTTCGATCCATCGAGCCAAATTTCTAATCTCTCTGTCGGCCGATAGATTCTCGACGGATTCTCGATCCATCGAGGTACTTTTTTCGTCAACAGATCCTCGACAACACCTCAATAGATTCATTTCTGTTTAGATTTAGTGCTCAACAGATACTTCAATCCATTGAGCTACGATTTCCTTATATAGGCTGAGTGCGAATCAAATATCATTCTTCACTTCTCTCTCTCGATAGAATTTCTTTTCTCTCACCCCAAAACCATTTCTTTCACCAAAATCTCCCTACCCACATGATTTTCGGCTTAGATCTAGCCTCAATTACTTGGTATGTGTTCTTAAACCCTCATTTTACATGCATTCATGCATTTTAGACCTAGGTTTTGGGGTTTTTGAGATTTTTGTGAAATTGTAGGGTTAGGTGTTGTTGCTTTGATGTTATATGATCATGCATTGCATTCTCATTGCATTTTAATAATGTTTCATACATTTTAGATGTGTGTTTGATTATTGTTGATTGTGTTCTGGTAGGTTTGGATTGGGTTTTCACCCATGATTTCTTTAAATTTTGCACGTCACATGTTCATGCATTTTTCATGCATATGTCTTTTCCTTTCTTATCTTTTATTTGTTATCTGGTTGTGATGTGTTCTCTCTCTCTCTCTCTCTCTCTCTCATACATAGATTGCACTATGGAACCCAAAACACGTAAATCCACTCTGGCTCGGAATCCTCTTGGTTCCGGGTTTTCTTTTTCTAATCCTATTCCTCCTCTTCACGTTCAGTTCTGTGATGAGAAGGCCCAAAAGGACTTCTTGGAGAACTTTTAGAAACGTGGCATTCATCCATAACGCCATGTTATCCTATCGGATTTTGCCGACAATCCTCTCCCCTCTATCATTCGAATTCGAGGCTGGAAATCTCTACTTGAGAGTCCCTTGAGGTGTCCCATTATGTTTATACAGGAGTTTTACTCCAAGATACATGGTATCGATACCTCTGTACCTCGGTTTGCCACTACATTTCAAGGTACACATATCGTTAGTTACCCCAGATCTTATATCCGAGGTACTACATGTTCCGCGGGTAGCACATACTAACTACCTTGGTTGTAAGCGTCTTCAGACTATGTCCAGAGATGAGCTAATATCTCACTTTTGTGAGACACCATCCATATGGGGTGGTAAGCAAAACCCCCCATGCTTGGGTTTTGCAAAGGGTCGAAGGTTCCTTAACATGGTAATGACATTTACTCTTACTCCATTGTCTCACTATAACTCTATCACTGAGCTTCGTGCTTGCTTTCTTTTGTTTCTTCTTGAGGACCTTTCTATTGACTTCCCCTTTCATTTCATAACATTTGTCCTCGATGTGTATCAGGATTTGGCAACCCATGATAAGCTCATCTTTCCTTTAGCTATCATGCGGATCCTTCGCCACTTCTCCTTCCCCTTCCTGACTTTCCTTATTTCACCACCATGGGTCCATCAGCTCCTGTTCTGTTCAACGGAGCGAGGCCCAACTTCGACCGAAGTAGCCACGGACGGAGATGGTTGATCCTGGAGCTTCTGTTGTTCCTTCTTCCTTGGCTCCTTCTACCTCTGTAGCTGGTGGTGTGACCTTGGAGGCCATTATGGCGCAACTTCAGCGCATGGATGCTCGCCTTGACTTTCTCTCTAATGAGATGTGTCAGGTGAACACCCACGTCAGTTGTATAGCACGTAAACAGGCTCGCCTTAGTGGTTTCGCTGCTTCTCCATCTCCTTCTCCAGAGGTTTCGGCAGATGAGGATGATGATGCTAGCTCTTCCAGTGATGATGAGATGACGATCTCTCAGTGACTTATCATTTTTCATTCGTGACAAAAAGAGAGAGTAGTTTTGGGTATAAAAGTAGTCTTGTACTTAGGGGGAGAGTTAGTATAGGACATTTTTGTTAGGGGGAGTGTGTATATCTTTTAATTGATGTAGTGAGGTTTACATGTATTTTTTTTCCTTTACATTAGCCTCTTGTACACCGATTTTGTGACCATTTATTGACGTACATTGTACTTTATTTTCATATATATATGATGATGTATGTTGTTTTTCACCTATCTCTACATGTGTTGTTTCTTTTCTCTCTTTATACACATTATTCTTTATGTACGCAATCTTTATTTTTGTTTCACATATGATGCCTTGATGAGTTTTGTTTAAGTGTTTCAGAAAGACAGGTTGTTAAAGTCTACCATGCCATGAACTCTCTTCTTGCAAAGTTTTTCAAGATTTTATATTAGGGTTAGATTTATTTTGTAATTCAACAAGTGGTTATGAGTTTAATGATTTAAGACTTCTCTCATGATTCATTTGTTTGTTATGGTTTTGTCATGGATTGCCAAAGGGGGAGATTATTAGGGACATGTTTATGTAACAGGCTAATCCTTTGACAAAATGCACTTTACTTGTAATTGGGTAGATCTAGGATAGGTTTAGTACTTCAAGAAACAAGTGTTCAAGTTTAGTATTGAAGCCATACAAATCTGATCAAGAAACAAGTGAAGAATGTGTTGTTCATTAAAGCTTGACAGAAGTCTCGACAGAATCCTTTCTATCGAGAATTACTACTGAAGCTCGACAGAAACTCGGCACAAGATGTATTTGTCGAGAATTACGAAATCAGAATTTCCAGGCCTGATTACACGCATATCCTTGAGTATTTGTGTAGGGTTTATTTTCTCATAACCCTAGACGTTATAAGGATTATTTTAAGATCCATCAAAAGATAATGCAAAGTGATAATACACGCATATTATGACCGGAGATAGAAATTGCTCTAGTTCAACATATTCTCTCTAGAAACTACTGCGTCTTTACACTAAGGGTTTTGTGATCAAAGAGCTTCCTGATCTTCATTGTTGGATGACCTAAAGAACTTTGTAGCCAATATCTTCCTCAAGTTGGTGTATTGGCCATATAATGGGATCTGTGCATCATTGGTTAGTCACGTACTGAGAGTCGTGCATTGAACGGAGAGATTACCGCTACAATATAAGTCCAATTGGGTATTGGGGTAAGGGTTCAACTTTCGGTTGATATTGGGTACTGGGATTCCTTTTACTTGTAACTGCTTGTTATTGATAATAGTGGATTCTCAAGAGTGGTGACCTTAAATTCATCCAGTGGGGTTTTGCCTTGATGGTTTTCCCCATTCGTAAACAAATCACCTGGTCAAATTTATTTTCCACTGCATTTAGTTTAGTTGGTGATTTGTTTGTGCTACCATGCTTATTGCATGTTAAAATTGACTTAATTAATTAACTTGGATAATTAATTAATTAATTTGCCAAAGGGGTTGATACATTTTTGCCCTATCATGGGCAATTGACATGTGTAAAAAAACAACCAAATAAAAAAAAAATCCACAATCTGGCCCATAAATTAGCCCACGTTCCTCCAAAAACCTCCCATTAACCTCTAAGAAATTCCAAAGTAGCAACATATATAAACACAAAAAATAATTATAAAAAAAAAAAAAAAAAGAAAGAAAACAAACAAATTAGGTCACTGTGAACTATCCCAATAGCGTTGCTTGCCTCCAACAATATTTCCTACTCTCATACCCATAGATTAGGCAATACGGTAGTGCACAACCTAGCTAAATATGTTAAAGGTTTATCGGTGTGAATGGAGAATGTTCCTCCCCACCTCCATGCTATTCTTTTAGCCGATTATGGTTGATTTTTTCTTTAATGAAAGTTCAAGGTCTATTTTCTCAACCAAAAAAAAAAAAAAAAAAAGGTTCACCATGCCCTAGTGTTCTTGTTGGGTGTTCGCAACATCATTCCTTGGGGGCACTACTAGTACACCTTCGCTTTCTTGTTTCATTTGTGTGCTAAAACATTGTTTTTTTTTTTTTTTTTTTTTTTTTTGATAAACACAAACACACATACAGAAGAGGGAAATAGATTCTAACACACCTAGCACATTATTGTAACAACTACTAAGCATTATTGTGAAGCAATGACCGACTAAAGTAAATTTCTAAACTAAAGTAATGAAGTGATGTATAGCTATACAACATCCCACATGCTTTTATTTTTCTTTATTATTTTTATAATAGATATATTAGTTTTGTTGTGCTGTTTTAATGTTTTTTTTTTTATATAAAAATTTTTAACCTATGGCGTCTGCTTCTATTATTTTAGTATTATGTACACTACAAATAATAATAATAATAATAATAATAATAATAATAGTATGGTTTATATTAGATTTTTTTTGTTGGTATCTGACAATAGTGGGAGGACAAATAATTGTTAAATTGTTTGATTGCACCTAAATAGTAATCTATTTTATCTATCTATATATTACTAAAAGTTTAAGCGTAACATTTAATGTTGCTACGCTCAGGTTTAGCCATATCAGCAGCCACATTATCTACTTAATTTCTACTTTTTCTTTTTAGACTTTTCTTCTCCCTATTCTCAAAAAAAAAAAAAAAACAAATACTTTTCTTCTCTCTGTTGGTCCACACCTACTGTTACACTTTTTTCAACCTTTTCTCCTCTTCTTTGCCTCTTTATCTTCCCACTACTATTTACTTTTTCGTTACACTTCCTTCATCCTTTTCTCTTTGTTATATTTTGACTTTTTTTTCTCCCCATTTTATTTTGTATAAATTTGATATCATTTCTCTCATTCAATCCAAATTTTTCTCACAAAACCTATGAGTACTCTCTCTCTCTCTCTCTCTCTCTCTCTCTCTCTCTCTCTCTCTCTCTCTCTCCATTCTTTCGGTGTATTTTTGTTATTTCTTAAAACTTTAATTAAGGTTGATGGTTTTTTTTTGTATGTATTTTGGTATTGTGGTTTATTTTTTAATTTCCCATAAAAAAATTCTTCTCTCTCCCTTTTTATAGCTCTGGCTGAATTTTTGCTTGGGTCAATACTTCGTTTTTTTTTCTTTTTTATTGGAAATAGGAATTTGAGTTTATGTCAAAACATAATCTACATTGCTATGAATTTGATTATGTTAGGTTCTAAGTAATTAGGAACTAATGTATTAGAACTCTATTTTGTAATGTTGGCAAACCATGATCAAAACAGATGTTAGTTTTGTTTTAGACTTGTTCAAAGTATGTGTTTTATGTAAAGTTGGAATCGAGCTGCTGCAGAATTCATTGTGCAATTTGGTCTGGCTCGATCGATCGAGAATTAGACTCGACCGATCGAAAGTCGGGTAGAATGTTTTTTCTGCAGAATTTCCAACTCAGTCCTAAGCCCGTATGACGTGTAGGGTTTTATGGTTTGCCCTAAGTATAAAAAGGAAACCCTAGCCACGTTTTTGAGGTTGCTCTATTTGCTGTGTGTGTGAATCTCTTGTGAGATCTAGAGGTGGTTCCCTTCACACATGCTTATGATTATCAAGAAGGAGATTTCATTGAGAGCTTGATGACCATTCAGTTGTTGCAATAAAAGCTTAAAGATACACAAGTGGGTGTGCTTGTATTTGCTGGAGAATCCAAGAAAGAAGGAGTCCGTGGTTTCGGAGCTTGCACGTGGTCGTTTCAGTAAGTTTTCTATTGGTGGATAGCAATAGGATGTTAGTGATCTAAGTCGCTATTGTAAAACTGCGATTCTTTCATAGTGGATTCAAGTTTATCTTGATGATAGCTAGATTAAATCCTCCCCAAGTTTTTACCGGTTTGGTTTCCTAGATCATCAAATCTTTGTGTTCTTTATATTCTGCACTTTACATTGATATGATTGTATGATTGTGTTAATCTAGATTTGAAATTTTGACTAAGTAATCACTTGGCTAATTAACTAGGTTAATCCAATTGTGTTTTAAGGGGTCTAAAAACTAACAGAATATGCCTACCAATTGTTTGATTAATAAATAATTATAAAGTATATCTTTTATTCCTTCGGTTTCATTTTAATTTGAAAGGCCAATCATGAGCTAATCAAATTTCCATTTAAACTCAAGTAGACATTACTCAAATAGCCAAAAGAGCCATTAAGAGGTCAACGATGGTTACACTTATAATGAGGCTCCCAATGGTTGTATCAAGGCTATAAATAAGCCACCAAGCACTAGAAACAAGGTACACAATTCTAAACATACAGAATTACATTCTTATTCTCTGAGAGATATTCAGAGCTCTATTGATTTAATCATCGAAAAACTATTGGCTAACGCCACTCTAGTGCCTTTTTCTTTCATCTTTGCAAGGAATGTAACCTCGTTGAGGCTATCAACTGAAAAACATTTTTGCTTCATCGGATTTTTTCTTTTATTATTGTTTCTCAAAAACTGTGTATTTGATAAGTTCATGACTACTGCTAAGCAATGCACAAGCTTTCAACTAGTTATTAAATGGAGAATAAACTTTGGCTATAAATATTTTTTGAGCTATTTTTTAAACTCTATATCGAGACTATCAATGTGTATTATTTAAACAAGTCATATGACTCATTAACAAAGTCATATATATGGGTAAAATTATGCATAAATCTTCAATTTCCACATAAATGATTGCAAAAACATAGTTCCAAACATGTTTGGAGTTAAATGTTTTCCTTAAATTAAATAGATAATTAGTTTGAAGGAATCTCCTCTAACCCATTACATGCAAGTCATTTAACCATCTACACGTACTATTTAAACAAGTCATATGACTGATGACCCAATTAATAGGTCATGTTTCACGTGGATGGTTTTAGCAACCTTCACAAGAGCTAGAGGAATTTTCCTCCAAACGGGTTTAGAGGTTAACTTTTTTATTTTAAAAATAGTTAGCTAATTTTATTTTTAAATATTCTTATCATCGAAGAAATAGTAGAAATTTTTTGTTTAAATCCTTAGGGTACATGTTGTACACTAAATGATGATTACGATTGAAATTGTAATCTTTATTACTGAGAATAAAATGTATTGTAATAGAATAGCTAAACTTATCCATAAGTTTGGTTGTGAGTTGTAACATTAGAATAAAACTTAAGATTTATTTTAAGAAATATCTTAATCAAACAATTATATTTCTAAGAAAATAATATATATTTTTTAATTTGAGAGAGATAATTTATTTTTTGATGATTTTTTATTTACATAATTATTATGTATGTATAGTATGGAAAGTTTGTTTATTTGAACTTGTTTTGTAGAGTACAATATGCACTGTAATGTAATAGATATTCTTATGGTTTAGCTATTCAATAGTTTGGTTATGATTTTATTGTAGGGAATAGTCATTCCTTATGAATAGCTATTCTTTAAAATGATGACTAACTATTAATCTCTAAAAGAGTTGTAATATCTAGCCCTTAGTAGGTGTAATAATTACCCTGATATACTTCCAAATAAACGAACTTTCTATATCCACATACCAATTATAGAAATAAAAAATCATTAAAAAATAACTCATCTCTCTCAAATTTAAAATATATTATTTTATAGGAAATATAATTGTATGAGCAAGATATTTCCTAAAATAGATCTTAAGTTTTTTTTTTTTTTTGAGAAAGTCTTATTCTAATATTACAACCAAACTAATGAATAGGTTTAATTATTCCATTACAACACAATTTATTCCCAGTAATAAAAATTATCATTTATGTTGTAATCCACATTTAGTGCACCGAACGTGTCCTTAAAGAGAAATAGTTATTATTCATTTTAAAGAATAGTTTTTTTTTAAAAAAAAAGATTTTGAGAAAGAAAAAAAAAAGAATAGATATTCGTAAGGAATGAATATTCTTTGTAATAAAAATATAACCAAATTATTAAACAGCTAAACCTTAGGAATAACTTTTATATTACAATGTCTATTATAGTCTATCAAACATGCCTTAAATGAATGCAAATACTCTCAAATGTTTTAATAATTTAATATTGCAAAGTACGTTCCTTTTAAAGCTATTTTCCAACTATCACTGTTCATCAATAGACTAATACACATGAATGCTAAGTACGAACATTATTGAGTTAATAAATTTTGGGTACTTTTTCATTTCTACTTTTGTTTTCTCCTAATCTAATATATTCAAGTTTTCCTCTCTATCTCTCAATTCCCCTATTATTTGTTTATATAATAGTCTTCATTCATCAAGTAAAAAAGTTAGATCTAGTAATGACGCTTTCCTAGACTCTCTCTTGTGCTTCTTCAAAAGTCTTTGCATTGTTAAAGAAGACCTAGATTGAGACTTGGCATCCAAGGCATCTTTCGGCCCACTACCATGGAGATCATTTTATATTCTACGAATAGTATAAAATAAAAAAGGTAGAAGAAGATCATTCATTTTGTTTGATGAATAAAAGAACTTTTAATTAATTAACTATTATAATTTTCCTTCTTTCACAACTTATTGCAATTAGGTCCTACTTAAGAAGACCTAAAGTTAAAGGTCGATGGTGCTTTTCACATTGTGTACCATCAGTTACTAATTTCTTGGAACATGCTATAATTGATGTCTAGCCCATGATAATGGTATTAGCCTATTAGGAGCTTTGCATTATTAACAAAGCCTATAAACTCAAAAAGACTTGGCCAAAATCTTTGGCGTAAATGGTGCTTTCCTGATCCCTATCTTGCACCTTCTTAGAAGACGTTTCATAAAGATGACTAGCTCACAAATTCTAATAATATTAAGAGCTTTGCATTATTTAAATGACCTCAATTCAATAAAGGCCAAAGACTTGGTGCCATTTTTGTGCTTTCTCAACTTGTAAGTGCTTTCTTGGAAAGTGCATTATAGTGAACAATGAATACTAATCCTTATCACTGCCATTATGAACTTTGCATTATTTAAGAACACCTAGACCACAACAGTCAAAACTTCGCATCCATGTGTCTTTCCACTCGCCACCATCAGAACTTTTTTAATACTAATATTTTTTTTAAAAAAGTTTGAAGAAGATAATTCCTTTAGTTTCAATCAATAAATAATTTCATTAAGCAATAAAAACATTCAAAGACCTAGCCTATATGCTTTCACCAAAGTGATAAAAGTGCTATGAATATATGAGATAGGGACAGGCCTCTAAGGTGAAGCTTTCCTCTCTCTCTCTCTCTCTCTCTCTCTCTCTCAGTTGCAAGTTGCAGTTGGGAAAATTTAATTTTCACATGTGTCACATGAGGGACGTTAGTCTGCTTAAACGGCAGACTAACAGATGTTTAAATTTGGCAGGTGTGTGAAATTCAAGGAATAAACTTGTTAAAATAAAAGTTCAAGGGTGTTATAACCACTACTTCAAAGTTTAGGGAGTATCTTAGCATTTTTCCCAATCTTGTTTGGTGTGTTCATGCACCCAATTTGAATCCACCATCCTCCTCGCTAGTCCTCTTTCGAGCTTTCTTTCAATTAAGTGTGGTTTGACTATTTGTAGGCTATTTAATACAAACTCCTCACAGTCAATGACTATTCCATTCTTGTTCCCCAATAATATTAGTGTATCAATGCATATTGAATCCAAAAAATTTGTGTCTCTCCATGCTCCACCAATAAAAACTTGTCACATGTGCACTTATTTAATTTAAATCATAATTTTCTTCTTTTTTATTTATTTATTTTAATTTCTAAAGACAAATAATAAAATATGAAAAAACCCAACACATTCCTACTAGCCACCATCACAACCTTCACTGACACCACTAGGAAGAGATCCCTACATCATAAGACACTATCAACCATTGACTAGTTACCAAAAATAAATGAGAGAACGGAGTTTGAAGAGAATGCTATGATAAAGGGAACCCTATAGATATTGTAGAAATTACTTTGTAGTAGCCATATGAAGATATAGGACCATACCATGATCTTACACACGTTCACCCTCGCACACACAGCTCATGGCATGACACAAACTTATGACGTACATCGGTACATGGCCTTATAAATGAGTCAGGCATTACTCTACTACGATTTGTAACTTTAGGCAACCCATCTTCAGCTTTTTCTGCTTGAAGTGCCTACCATTTGTAATACAGGCATTTCAAGTACAAAAAGCTAATCCAATGAAGAAGGGTTGCCCGAAGTTATAAACTTTTCAATCTTTCAAACAATAGTTAACGTGGGACTTCATGATGTTCCTACATAAGTGCACCATAACACACTAACATGCATGACTTATGACGTGAAGCACAGATACCTATAATATGGATTTGTATCATTTCTATTTCAAGGGGTATGAAGAGGGTCCATTTAATGGACATGATTCAAATTGAAATAAATAGGTTAACGTTTTGTGAAATCATTAACTCTAGATTAGTTTAACCATAGTTAAATTTTAAATGAGTTGACAAAATCTAGACCCTAAATTTATTGGATCCAAATACTTACGTACTGCAATGGTTTACTAGAATAAAGGCTGTGTTTGTTTCATGTAAGTGATTTTCCGGAAAACAATTATTTTCCGGAAATGCTATTTTCCGAAAAGGAAAATAACTTTAAGTATTTGGTTGCATTTCAGAAAATGTTGTGAAAAATATTTTCTGGTGTTTGGTTGTATGGTTGAAAATGCTATTTTCCTACAAATTTTTCACACGGTAATTCAACTCACGGCAGCAAACTCCGGCAATCAAAAGCCACAACCACCAAAACACCACCACCACACCACCACAACAACACCAAAAATCAAAATCACACAGAACACCAAAACACAAATAAAACCCAGAAAAAAAAATCATATTCCAGTCAAATTGAGAGAAGAAGGAAGAGAGGGAGGACGATCGGTTTTGGGGTCGAGGACGATCGGTTTTGGGGTGCGACCATCACGATCGGGGACGACGAATCGATGCTGCGACTGCGGCGATCGGGGACGACGAAGGGTGCGATTCGAATGGCTATCGGGGACAACAAAGGGTGAGATTCGAACGGCGATCGGCGCGAAGGCGAAGTCGAATGGCTCTGGGCTCTGGGTTCGTTCTCTTTCTGGGTCTGGATCGTTCTCTCTCTCTCTCTCACTGCGTTTGTTCGCCTCTTGTGTTTTGTTGCTTTTTGGCTGAGTGTGTTTCTCTTTTGCGCGTGCTACGGAAATCGTTTGAAGGTAAAACAAGTATGTAAAATGATTTTCGGGTCAACAAGTGTAAATTTTGGTCAAACGGAAATGATTTTCCGGAAAATCTATTTTCCGTCGCTGCCAAACGTGTGAGTTTTACGGAAAATCATTTCCGGAAATGATTTTCAGTCGATTCAAACACAGCCAAAGTTTCAAAAAACTGGTTACTGAGCTTACAGGCTGATTAGACTTCAAAATCTAGGGCCTTGCATAATTAAAGTTCGGGGAGAACCTCACTGTTCTTACAAGTTGGTCTGCCAAACCTTCTGGGTCTTCAATATTTTTGTGACCCAATTACTTAAAGAGGGCTACGTGGCCTTGGTTCAAGTGTGACATTAACGACGGATTGCTGCCATGATGGTGGTAGTTGACTAGCTGTGATGGTGTAGCATGGTGGTTTTCGATGCGATTTGATGTGACTGTGGAGGCAAGGCTGCTTACTCCTACAAAGGACGTGTCTCTTGATTCCCTGAACAAACTTTAAGTTATTAGAGCGACTGAAAAATTGTTCAAAAGAAAGTGTAGAAACACACATGTAATCATGCAAATTTGCCTTCACAAAGAGTATAAGAATGTCATTTATTGGTTCATTAAAAAAAAAAAAAAAAAATTTAAAAAGTCATTTATTGAATAACAAAAATACCATCCTAATTAACTAATAAGCCCAAATAAAATCCAAATGATCAATAAACCTACAATTCAAAATAAAAATTTTCTTTTGCTTCCCACATCAAGCATTTTCACACTAAGCAAATAAACACTAACACTTAGTTTGCGTTGCTATAAAATGTTTCATAACGCTGAAAGCATTTTAGTAAAATGTTTTCATTTTATAAAATACTAGTTTTGAAGCTCGTGCAAGGCACGTGTAAATTACAATTAGAGAATATTAATAATTAATAATAAATAATATTATGATTTTTTCACATCATTCTTTTAATTAAAAATTAATTTCTCTTTATCATTTAGAATGAGCACTAATAATTTATATACAATGGTAGCTTGGTGTGCATGGTATGCATGAGTGATCAATGTTTTAAAGATAGCCAGAAAACTACACTTCCTACAACAGATAATAGTGAGCAAATACAAGACCTCTAAGCTTAATTGAATCTAAGGATGCTATCATTGATGCTTGAGTGGTGTTGATAAATGGAATATTTGAGCTTTGCCTAGAGGAGTAGACTCGGTTCTCTTTGCTTTTACTAATCTTTTTGTTGGTCTGTAAAAGTAAAGTCATATTAGATTCGAAAGAAAAGATAAGCAACAGGGAAAAGATTATGAATAAAACATAAATAAATGTCAAGTAAATTGAACAAAAATATATAAGTGCTTAAGTGAAAAGCATGTATTATTACACAGCATTATGAAAAATGAACTTACAAAAATGAAATAGGATGTAAAGAATATAGAATGTATTTCTTTTGAACTTGTAGCTTCAATCTCACCCTAAAACCAGATTAAATATTAAAATAAGATGAGAAAACATTCAGTCCGGCTATGGCGTAAAACCAGTGTTTTACGCCAGCCAATAAACTCCTGCCACGTGGACAATCTTAAGTTCCCACTTAAATCCCTCTCTCTAAACTAGTGTCCAAACAGAGAATGAAGAAAGAAGTCAGACAAAAGCTCACCGCCACAGCCCTCCCTCTTCCATATTTACTTGCCCAAACCTCCACCACACCACACACCGGAGCTCACCGCCACAGAGTTCGCTGGAGCTCACCGCCACAAACACAAACCCAATTAGAAGCAAACAACCAACCCCACCGGCCACCACCAAATATGACCACAAATCATAGGTGAAACCTATTGGCACCGCCAAAGCCTAACCCTTCAACCACCAAACCCATTTGCACCACCAACCCCACCGGGTTTCGCTCACACCACCGAACCAACCAATCATTGGCCAAACCCACTTGCACCACCGAACTCACCAATCACCGGCCAAACCCACAAAGTCAAGACCCAAAAATACAAAGAAATTTCACAGCAAACCCACCATAAAACAAACCCATAACAAACCTTGGTTTCTTTCTCAAACTAGAAATCAACAGTGGAGAAACCAAGATTCGACGCCGTTCGTAGTGGTGGTGGTCAACGGCGATGGACTAAGACTGGTTTTGGCCTTGGATGCCTCACGGTGAAAAAAAAATAAATAAATAAATTGAAGATGGAGGTTTGGGCAAGCAAAGATGGAAGAGGGAGGAAGCTTTTGTCTAAGGGCTGTGCGTTTTCTTAATTCGTTCTCACACACAGCTCCAGCGAACTCTGTGGTGGTGAGCTTCGGTGTGTGGTGTGGTGGAGGTTTGGGCAAGCAAATATGGAAGAGGGAGGGCTGTGGCGGTGAGCTTTTGTCTAACTTCTTTCTTCGTTCTCTGTTTGGACACTGGTTTGGAGAGGGATTTAAGTGGGAACTTAAGATTGTCCACGTGGCAAGAGTTTATTAGCTAGCGTAAAACACTGGTTTTACGCCACAGCCAGACTGAATGTTTTCTCAAATAAAATTAAACTTCAAAGTCATAGAAATTGATATGCATGATGAAATGAACAAATATACACCATGCAAAATAGATTGAAAAGAACTATAAAAATATCATAATTTACAAATCAAATCCAATGCTAAAGCCAACCCTCCATAATCAAATCTCCAATCATTAATACAGTTTTGCCAGTTTTAACATTTCTTGATAAACAACATTTCTAGTGCATCCATCATTTGTCTCCACAAGAGGTTAGCCTAATGAGTACCTTTATAGAGTTTGTTGTTTTTGGCTCCAGAAAAAGCAACATATATTTTTCCATGTGAAAATACTGATTGCCGAAGATAGATACTGACAAATTTAATGTTTGGCCTTGAGCCTTGTTTATGGTCATAGCCTCATAGGCTCATAGCAAAGTTTAAACAAATAGGAAGTTGAGTTCTTTTGAATGGGAAAGGATATTTCGCATTATCGGATGGTTATAATGGAATTCTAGGTATAAAGACTCTCTATCACATTCTGATTAAGTTTCTATCATCTTGTTTCTCAAAAAAAATAAAAAAAATTTCTATCACCATAGAACCATTCACAGATCTGAATCCACCAAAGAGCTAGAAGATTAACTATCCAAGGTAATTTTTAAGCATAGGATTTCACTGAATTTTAGGGTCTGTTGGGAAACAAGGCAAAAAAAGGGATAAAGGAAATGGACTGATATCAATACCCTACAATAGTGTATAGAGAATGTTAACCCTTAAGAATAAATACCCAAATAGTTATGTTAATCTCTATAGATGTTTCAACTTTCAATACCCAATAAGTTGTTGAAAAAGCCATCAACCAAAAGATACATAAACTGATAATGCCACAAATATTGAGAAATATTCAAAGAGAACCCAAAAAAAAAAAAAAAAAAAATTCAATGTACAAGAAACGGAAACAAGAATCACCTGAACTGTGGAATTCGGAAAGCATTGGATGTTTTCTTTAAAACCTAAAGCAACAGCAACAGAGTACAGAGACCAAGAATCAATATGACAATACCTTAATAGCAATGAAACTTTATATCATGAAAAAAAAAATGCCCCAAATAAGTTACATATATCAAACATTTTCTTTTCTCTATATTCAATTTGTCAGCAACTAATCAAATATTATAAATCAAAAATTACTGATCCAATGTAATTTTTTTTTAGCAAAAAAGGAAGTGTGGCTACTTGAGTTAAGAGCTGATGCAAACCTTATCTCTAAAGTTCTTCATCTCTATATAAAATACAAAATCCCTCTATCGGATATACTGTCATTACACAACAACTCATTATACTATCAAATATAAAATTTGTTTAACAACACAATCATAAAAAGTGTTAATTTTGATTTTATAATCTCTAAACCAAAACCTATCACTAAAAAGACATCTTTCATAGCAATCATCAAATATTTGATATCCAATATCCAAAGGTATTTACTTGCTTCCTAAGAACTTGAAATTATTCCAATTTGATTGCATCCAAATATTGAAGAAACTACAACATAACAAACATTATGGGTGATTATTATTTCCTGATTATCCAAATAACTACCTTTTAAGAAATAAATTAAACTGATATTAAAAAAAATAAAAATAAAAGCCCCAACACAGTACACAATAGGAGACACAATATATTTAGGCTTTTTACCTTAGAAAGGAAATAGAGATGCGGCTGAAAGGACATATTGTTTGGACTAAAGAACTAAAATTCCAAACAATAAATCTAATTCGAGAGCTAATCCATCAACTACAAAACCCAATATGTAGCAGTATCATCTATACTAATCCAACCAATAATTGCACATGCATGAAAGAAATTTAAAATAATAATAAATAAAAAAAACGTTCAATGCCAAAATAAATCAAGGTTGCTTGAAAGCAAGAGACAAACAATTGAGAGTGGTAACTGGTTAAGAGAGGTTGCTAAAATGGGTACTGAGTGAGTGAGTGAGTGGGCTTCTCAATGGAGGAGGAAATGTGGGTTGATATTATTCTTCTTCTTCCCAAACTTTCTCCCTCTTTATGTATTTGTCTCATTTTCTCTGTCTCTCGACTCTATCCATTCTCTCTCCTCATATCTATGGGAGTAATTAGAGACCACAATTCTTATCTTTGGACTTCTGTGTTTATCAAAGTAAGTGCAGTGGATAAGTTAAAAAATGTGAACAAAAAGACAAAACAACCCTTAGAAAGAGCAAAAAAAAAAAAAAAACGCAACACACATGACTCATGCCGTTTAATCATTTCCATAGTGTTTAGACAAACACAAGCACCTTAACTATCCTTTTTTTTATATAGGGTATAAATGTGAAAATGATTTTTCAGTGTTTGTTTCATCATAAGATGAAAAAAAAAATAGTTCTTCAATTCTAAGATATACCACAAACTTATATACATGTGTTCCCATTATAAAAATAAATAAATTAATTAATTAATTAAAAAAAAAAAAAAAAACTAAAACAAAAACAAAAAACTTATATACATGTGCATCTTTCGATTCCAAGATTTACCACAAATTAGTTCTTCAAAGAAATCCACCCCACATTGTTGGCCTTCTTCTAACCATATAATTGTTAGGATTAGTGCCCTTAAATCCTATTATATGATGCTATGTACATTATTATATATGACATTATGTATGACTTAATGTTGTGATTAATAATGTTGTTTTATTATTATCTAAAATAATGGTAACATGAATATTCAGACATTATCATATAGTCCATGAGATGTCTAGTATGTGACTTACGTGAAAAGTTACGGAAGATATAAATCATAAGTTCTTTGTACACTCAGAATTTTAGTTCGTAGTCAGGAGTGAGATCACAAGTTGCTTTGATATATCAAGAGTGAGATCTAAAGTAATGGTCAAAATCTCAGTATGTTGGGCAGCCACATTTGGTGTTGATAGAACATATATTCTCAAGATGGAATTCATAATCTCTTAACAGAGATATAAAATATTTTCTTGAGATAAATTTAATGGGTTCAGTTATTCAGAGAGTTAGGCCTAACGTAAAAGATTACTAAAGTATATATTTATGAAATTAGATTTCATAAATATATGATGAATGACTTTAAAGAATTAAACCGGGTACTCAAGGATTAAGATGTAGTAATTTTCAAAGTGACGGTCTATATTTATGACTTTGTATTACTACAAATATTTTATGAAGGAGTTACATGTATAATAAAGTCTTGGGATATAATTTATTAATAAAGCTTAGAATGCAATTATATTTATATAGTTATATTAAATATAATTAATAGTAACTTTGAACTTGTCAAGAGTTGACAAAAAAGCCCAAGGCCCATTGGAGCTAGTGTCTTATTGGTCTCTTTTGGTCCCACTCCAACCCACACACTAAAGCCCAATTGGAAAGGCCCAATAAGCTAGCCCAATTAGATAATCAGTTAGTTATAAAGGGAAAAACATACAAATTTTTTATTTTTTTTGGAGAGACATCATTGTGAAATGGTGTGTATGTGTGAGTGAAACCACTCGATTATTCTCCCTTAGAAACTGATTTAGAGACAACACTTCTTGGGCATAAAGTGGAATTGGAGTGAAGATTAAAAGTGTTCCCAAGTACTTCTAATTTTTTTTTTTTTTTTGAATTTCACTACACCAAGGTATGCTATCTTGTTCTTAAATTCTGAAATTTACATAGTGCAAGTTATCAATCATGAATGAAATAGATCCATATTTGTTGCTTCCGCTGTGTGTTTTGTATGAGATACAAAACCAGTTTTTCCAACAATTGGTATCAAAGCCAGGTTTTCATCTCATTATTGTATAGCATGTGATTGGATTTTAGAATAAAAGAAAATTGGTTTCTTGATGATATCGGGTTCACACCAAGGATGCATATTCTCTTGGTTTGTTCGAAGTGGCCTAAGACCATTCGGTTAAATAGATTGCACAGTTTGCCATCTATGTTATTAGCGTGCATTGAATGTAACTGTTATATACTCCCTCCGTCCCACTTTGTTTGTCCTCTATTCCATTTTGGGATGTCCCAAAATATTGTCCTGTTTCTAAAAATAAAAGTTATTAATTTACTAATGTTCCTATAATACCCCTATTAATTTACTAATTCAATTTTTTGATAAATTTATTTAAGGATAGTTTTGAAAATTTATACATTTTTAAAAGGTAGACAAGACAATAAATGATGTTCCCTTAAAAAGTTTGACTTTTTAAACAGGACAAACAAAGTGGGACGGAGGGAGTAACTGTCATTGCATGCACCGCTTGGATATAAATGTATATGTCGGCATCAATTGTTGATTATTATAAGGCTTTTGATCTTGCATGGTTTCGTGGACCCATGTGGCATTTTCATTCCGCCATTAACATGCTTTCAATTATATATATGGGTTTATATGCAAGTTCTTGATGGTCATCTTATAAGCATGAAATAATTGCCTTGGAAATATTGAATCCGTATATTATATATATATATATATATATATATATATATATATATATGGTGTGATAATTGTCATATATTATAGTATGGGTTTATATGTAAATTGCTAATAAAGGATTCAAGGCCTTACTTCATGAATAGATACATGGATATATATGCTATCTTGTTAATGCTAGGATTATGAAATTTATTCCTAATAAGATTAGGATTATGTTTCAAGGTGTCTTGCATTATTATGGTTCTTGATTATAAAAACCTTTAATTTAAAATATCTAGTGGGAAAGAGATACAAGGGTTGTATCTCACGGCCTCCATTGTCGGTTTATAGTAGTGTGATTAAGCACCTCGCCTTGGCGTATATGCCTTGCTCCCTTCAGAGGGTGTTTAATTCATGGAACTACAAATTAAACTTCTTAATGATGGATGATATGTGTTTTTACATTAAGAACGACCACGCTACCGTGGAGTTACTTAATTACTCACATAGAATTCAGTCAATGGTGTAAACTAGACTAAGTTTAATGTTAACCTCCCTTCGGAGCTATGTCATTATTACTTAGAGGCTAAAGGAAATACGGCATGTTATTAGTGTTTGATAAGAGTTATCATGATAGTACTAATAATGAGAAAAGTTCTCAATCAATCATAATGTTTATAATTTACTTGCTTCCAAGGAATTTTAAACATGGGATTGGGTTGTCGTTGCGTATATTATATTTTGGTTTTATTAAGGTTCCATACTATATGTTTATATGCTAAATTGATAATGTCCAATTTACTTATTATATTCATGTTTATTATTTTTAGATTTGATCATGGCATCATTTAGCCCACTTGTTACTATTCTTAATCAAAACAAACTGACTGGATCCAAGTATGTTGACTGGAAAAGAAATTTGGACATTGTTCTTACAGCTGAAGAGCACAAATATGTGCTTACTCAACCATGTCCTATCTTTCCTTCATTAGATGCTCCTCCTAAGGAAAAACAGTGATATGATCGTTGGTAGAAATCTAATGAGATGGCCAAGTGCTACATCCTAGCATCTATCTCAAATGTTCTATAGCATCAAATGTAGGATGTAGAACTAGCTTTGGACATTATGCTAAGTTTGAAGGAGATGCTTGGTGAGCAAGGTCGTTCTGCAAGGCAAGAAACCATGAGGCAAATTTATAATACCAAAATGGTTGAAGGCAGTTCAATAAGGGAGCATTGTCTTACAATGATCTCTAATCTGAATACACTAGAAGTTTTAGGTGCCGATATTGATGGAGAATCCCAAGTGGATATGATACTCCAGTCACTACCAGAATCATTCAAGGAATTCAGACTTAATTATAATATGAACAAAAAGATTTATTCTTTGTATGAATTAATGAATGAATTGGTAGCAGCGGAAGGCATTCTTGGCACTTCTAATGTTGATGCTAATATGGCTGAAACTTCTACTTCTTAACCTAAGTCGAAAGGCAAGGGTAAGAAGAAGAAGAAGAAGGACTACACCAAGCAAAATGGTAAACAAACTGCCTTTGGGGTTGCCGACAAAGGAAAGAAGATCAAAGGAAAGTGTTTCCATTGTGGCGAGAAAGGACATTGGAAGAGGAATAGTCCAAAATTCAAGGCTGCCAATAATAAGGTTATGAAAAGTTCATTCCTCCTTGAAATATGTTTAGTACAAAATCCCACAAATTCCTGGTGTGTGGATTCAGATTGTACTAATCATATCTGCAATTCTTTGCAGGGGTTCTAGGAGACCAGAAAGCTTAATGAAGGGGAATTGTTTCTTACTTTGGCTGATGGAAGCAGGATTCTGGTTGTAGCTATTAGAGTGTTTAATTTATGATTTGAGTCTAGGGTTTTAATATTGGAAGACTATTTGTATGTACCTAATGTTCATAGGAATTTAATTTCTACAACTTATTTAGGTAAAGATGGATATTGTGTTATCCTAAAAGACAATGTTGTAATAAAGAAGGATAAAGTGTTTATCTGTTTTGGCAATATTGTGGATGGTATTTATATTTTAACTCTTGATAAGCATGAATTATATAATTCTGAATTAGATCATAACTCTCATGTAAAATCATTGAAGAGAAAGTTTCCTTCTACTAATGAAGTATATCTTTGGCACTTGCGTTTAGGTTATATTAATCCAAACAGAATTCAAAGACTGATCAAAGATGGACTCTTAGAGCCATTGGACTTTGATGAATTTCTAGTTTGTGAATCTTGTTTGGAAGGTAAAATGACCAAACGACCTTTTAATGCAAAAGGTAGAAGAGCCCAAGAATTACTTGAATTAGTTCATACGGATGTATGTGGTCCTATGTTAACCCAAGCAAAAGGAGGTTATGAGCACTTCATCACTTTTACTGATGATTACTTAAGATATGGTTATGTGTACCTAATGAGATGGAAGTCTGAAGCTTTTGAAAAGTTCAAAGAGTTTAGGGCTGAAGTTGAGAATCAATTAGGTAAACACATAAAGGCCATTCGATCTTATCGAGGTGGTGAATACCTTCTTGGGGATTTTAGGGACTACTTAATTCGAAATGGGATTGTATCCCAATTAACTACACCTGGAACTCCCCAACAGAATGGTGTAGCAAAAAGAAGGAATAGGACTCTTTTGGAAATGGTTTGGTCCATGATGAGTTACTCAACTTTACACGTTTCTTTTTGGGGATATGCACTAAAAACTACTATGCATCTTTTGAATTTAGTTCCATCAAAATCTGTTCCCAACACACCTAAGGAATTGTGGAGTAGGCGTAAGCCTAGTATGAAATATCTCCACATTTGGAGATGTCCAGCACATGTGTTGAAAAGGAAGTCTGATAAGTTGGAAGTTAAAACTGAAGTATGCATGTTTTTAAGGTATTCAAAGGAAACAAAGGGTTATTTATTCTATAATCATAAAGATAACAAAGTGTTTGTTAGCACACATGCCAAATTCTTGGAGGATGATTATATGAATAATTTTAATCCTAGAAATAAAGTTGTTTTGGTTGAAATGAATGAACCTGTAAATGACCAACCAATGGATGAAACTAGGGATGATGTGGTTGTATTAGATACACCACAATATATTACTCATGAGATGACTAGTACATAGGTGCCTCATCGTAGTGGGAGAATTATTCAACCTCCTATAAGATTTATAGGTTTAGAAGAAACTTATGAAGCTATCCCAGAAGAGGCTGAATCGGATCCCTACACTTATGAAGAAGCAATGAATGATATAGATGCACATCATTGGATCAAAGTTATGAAATCTGAACTAGATTCCATGTATTCCAATCAAGTTTGGGATCTTGTAAAGGTGCCTAATGGCATTAAACCTGTTGGTTGCAAATGGGTTTACAGGAGGAAGAGAGGGGTAGATGGAAAGGTTGAAACCTTTAAAGCAAGGCTAGTGGAAAAAGGGTATACACAAAAAGAAGGTATTGACTATGATGAAACTTTTTTGCCAGTAGCCATGCTTAAATCTATCAGAATTCTCTTATCCATTGCTGCTCATTATGATTATGAGATTTGGTAAATGGATGTCAAGACTGCTTTTCTAAATGGCCATCTTGAAGAAGAAACCTATATGATGCATCCAGAAGATTTCATAGCAAAGAACCAAAAGGATATGGTATGCAAGTTGAAAAGGTCCATTTATGGACTTAAGCAAGCATCTAGGTCATGGAACATCAGATTTGATCAAGCAATCAAGTCATTTGGTTTTGAACAAAATCTTGATGAACCATGTGTGTACAAAAGACATCGAGATAAAGTAGTAATGCTCCTAGTGCTTTATGTTGATGATATTCTACTCATTGGGAATGATGTAGGGGTAATGTCATCGGTAAAAGTTTGGTTGTCAAGCCAATTTGATATGAAGGACTTAGGTGAGGCTAACTTTATTCTAGGGATCAAGCTTTGGCGAGATCGCAAGAATAAGATGTTAGGCTTATCACAAGTTGGATATATAGATAAGGTTCTAGAACGATTTAGCATGCAAAACTCCAAGAAGAGATTACTTCCTTTCAGACATGAAGTTCCTCTGTCTAATGACCAAAGGCCAAGAGGAAGAAAATATGATGAGACAAGTTCCTTATGCTTCTGCAGTAAGAAGTCTCATGTATGTCATGCTTTGTACTAGACCAAATATTCGTTATTCAGTTGGCATGGTCAGCCGATATCAATCAAATCCAGAACCAAAACATTGGCAAGCTATAAAGCATATTCTCAAGTATCTTCGAAGAACGTGAGATTATATGCTTGTTTAGCGGTGTGAGGATTTGATACAGATTTAGACTTTCAATCGGATCTAGATTTCAGATTATCCACTTCAGGATGTGTTTTCACCTTGGGAAGTGGAGCCATAACTTGGAGGAGTGTTTAGCAATCTTGTATTGCGGACTCCACCATGGAAGCTGAGTACGTTGCTGCTTGTGAAGCGGCAAAAGAAGTTGTATGGCTCAAGAAATTCCTTTCTGATCTTGGTGTAGTGGGAATGGAGCAAGTTCTCATCACATTGTTTTGCGACAATAGTGGAGCAGTTGCACAATCCAAAGGTCCAAGAAATCATAAGAAAGGAAAACACATTGAAAGAAAGTACCACATCATTCAAGACATTGTTGCTCGTGGAGATGTAGTGGTTGCAAAGATTGAAAGTGCAAATAATCTAGTAGATCCTTTTACCAAAGCCTTGCCTCAAAGGACTTTTGAGTCAAATTTGGAGCGAATGGGAGTTAGATTAGTGCACAATAGTCTTTAGGGTAAGTGGGAGATTGTTAGGATTAGTGCCCTTAAATCCTATTGTATGATGCTATGTACATTGTTATATATGACATTATGTATGACTTAATGTTGTAATTAATAAAGTTTTTTTATTATTATCTAAAATAATGGTAACATGAATATTTGAACATTATCATATAGTCCATGAGATGCATAATATGTGATTTATGTGAAAAGTCATAGAAGATATAAATCAAAAATTCTTTGTACACTCAGAATTTTAGTTCGTAGTCGGTGATGAAATTGGGCATTTCATCTGCGAAGACAACATATCAACTAAGATGGTTTGTCTTGATCATGAAAGTGGAGACTTCTAATTGATATGTTGATATGTTTTAAGAGTTAAGACATATTAAACTGAACCGTTGTGAGATTTATTATTCTCCTAACGACTGTCAATTGAATAATAAATCTCACGACTTCTATTTATATGAACTCTTAATCTTGAGAGAATAATGGACCTGATCATGGAGTGTAAGTTGCTTTAATATATCAGAAGTGAGATCTAAAGTAATGGTCAAAATCTCAGTATGTTGGGCAGCCACATTTGGTGTTGATGGAACATATATTCTCAAGATGGAATTCATAATCTCTTAACAGAGATATAAAATATTTTCTTGAGATAAGTTTAATGGGTTCAGTTATTCAGAGAGTTAGGCCTAACCACTTTGGTAAGAAATTACTAAAGTATATATTTATGAAATTAGATTTCATAAATATATGATGAATAACTTTAAAAAATTAAACCAGGTACTCAAGGATTAAGATTTAGTAATTTTCAAAGTGACAGTCTATATTTATGACTTTATATTACTACGAATATTTTATGAAGGGGTTGCACGTATAATAATGTCTTGGAATATAATTTATTAATAAGACCTAAGGTACAATTATATTTATATAGTGGTATTAAATATAATTAATGGTAATTTTGGACTTGTCAAGAGTTGACAAAAAAGCCCAAGGCCCATTAGAGCTAGTGTCTTATTGGTCCCTTTTGGTCCCACTCCAACCCACACACTAAAGCCCAATTGGAAAGGCCCAATATGCCAGCTCAATTAGATATTCAGTTAGTTATAAAGGGAAAAACATAACGAATTTTTTTTAGGAGAGACATCATTGTGAAATGGTGTGTATATGTGAGTGAAACCACTCGATTATTCTCCCTTGGAAATTGATTGAGAGACCACACTTCTTAGGTGTAAAGTGGAATTGGAGTGAAGATTAAAAGTGTTCCCAAGTACTTCTAATATTTTGTTTTGAATTTCACTGCACCAAGGTACGCTATCTTGTTCTTAAATTTTGAAATTTACATAGTGCATGTTATCAATTATGAATGAAATAGATCTATATTTGTTGCTTCTGCTATGTATTTTGTATGAGATACAAAACCAGTTTTTCTAACAATAATTCCCCCATATAAGAAGACCGCTTTGATCTGAAGGCACTTAATCCTTAGAAACAGTGATAAATTCTTCAAACTTGTTCAGAAAATTAGAGTTGGAAGCCTGCAACAATGTAATATTGATTGATCTCGAAACAAAGGAAAATAATTGCAGATGAACTTACATAGAAACTTGAACAATTGCTGTTGGCCTAATGAAGC